>CAKNXH010001000.1:57515-86934 GCA_932178445.1 Andricus quercusramuli
GAATATTTTACTATTACATTTTTGGTTCTAAATACGTCTCTTTTTTTTGAAAATTCTACTGTTTTGTTGAAAATTGATTTCTTTTGTTAAAAAGTAATCTGTTTTGATTGAAAATTTATCTTTTTTCTTTGAAAATTAATATTTTTTGGTTAAAAGTTAATTCTTTGTAATTGAAAAGTCTTTCATTATATTTTTAGTTGAGAATTTATCTCTTTTTCTAAAAACTTCTAATATTTGATTGAAAATTGAATGATTTTTTGTTCGAAATTGAACTATTTTGTTCAAACGTCCTCTTTTTTAGTTGAAAATCCATTTTTTTTCTCTGAAAATTAGTCTTTTTTGGTTGAAAGTTAATTCTTAATTGAAAAGTCTACTATTATATTTTTGGTTCTAGATAAATTTTTTTTGTTTTTTGTTGAAAATTCTACTATTTCGTTAAAAATGTGTTTATTTTGTCAAGAAGTCATATTTTCGTATTGAAAATATATATTTCCTTCATTGAAAATTAATATTTTTTGGTTGAAAGTTAATTCTTTTCAATTGAAAAGTCTACTATTATAATTTTGGTACAGAATTCATTTATTTTGGTCGAAAATTCAACTGTTTTGTTGAATAGATAAATTTATAGAATAGATTTTTGTTTTTTTGGATAGAAATTTGATACTTTTGTATTGGGAAATTATCTTTTGCTGAAAAAGTCATCTTTCTGGTTGAAAGTGAATGATTTTTTATTGAAAAGTCTATTATTATATTTTTGGTTCAGAATTTGTCTATTCTTTTAAAAAATTTTAATATTTAGATGAAAATTGGATGATTTTGTTGAAAAAAAATACCTTTTTGTAAAAAAGTCCTCTTTTTTCATTGAAAATTATTCATTTTTGTTAAAAGTTAATTATTTTTTATTCCGAAGTCTACTATCATATTATATATTTACAGAAAATTCATATTTTGTGGTTAAAACTTTTTATTGGTTGAAAGTCATCATTTTAATTCAAGGACCTTTTCCTTTTTGTTGAAGACTGAACTATTTTGTTGGTAATTCTTCTTTGCTTGATTCAAAATTCATGTATTTTTTGAAAAATTGTTATTTTTGGCGGTGTATCAATCTTTTTTTTCGAAAAATTCATCTTTTTTGGTGTAAAACTTATCTTTTAGGTTGGAAATTCATTTTTGTGGTTAAAAATACGTTTTTCGTGGTTAAAAAAGTGACATATAATTGAAAATATAATTATTCCTTTTTTGTTGAAAATTTATCTTTTTTAGTAAATAATGAATGCATTTTTCTAAAAATTTTATTTTGTCTTCTTTAATAGAAAATTAGTTCCTACACTAAATATTTATTTGTTTTATAATGATTTGTTATTTTAGTAGAAATAACTTTTTTTTTGCTTAAAATCTATTTTGTTGGAAATTCTTCTTCTGTTGTTTTGAAATTTATGGATTTTGTTGGAAAATCGTCGTTTGCGGTACAGTATTTCATCTTCTTTTTGGAAAATTCATCTTTTTGGCATAGAACTCGTTTTTTGCAGTTGAAAACTAATTTTCATAATTGAAACTGTAACTATTCCGTATAAAAATTTTTTATTTGGTTGAAAATTTATCTTCTCGGTCAAAAGTTCATTTCTTTGTTTCAGAATTTATCTATTTTCAATGAAAATTCATCTATTCTGATGAAGATTCGAATATTTTGTTAAAAGTCCATGTATTATGTTTAAAGTAAAAAATATCATATTTTTTGGTAATAAATGGAAATTCTTGGTTGAACATTCATCTTTTTGGTTGAAAATTCAACTATTATAATATCTTTTTACATTAAAAATTAATTGTAGGACTAAGAATTTAACTATAAATTTTTTTGTCCATCTTTTTTTATTAAGATTCAATAAATCTGCTGGAAATTCATTGATTTGATTTTTAACGATGCTATACTTAATTTTTTCATAATTTGTTTTATCAGTTCTTAATAGCAAATAATGGAAAATCTTTATTTTTGGAAAAATATTCTCCTTTTTATTAGCATTCTTTTACTTCGCATTACATACGTGAAACACGTCTCTTTGGCTGTATTGTCATAGTTCAAATAAAACTGTTATGATAGTTCATTCTTTGGTGACAATATAACCCTGAAGCTCTAATATTCTCAAAACATGTTGATAAAAAAAAATACATAATTAATTTACGGAAATAACAAAATTTTATTACGCAGTAAAGATTTCTATTTATGCGTATTTATATCAAACTTCTTCTTATCATTTTCACTAATCTCAGGAAAATATATTTCATTCATAATATTAATGTGTTCAATATGCTCATATACGCAAATAATGTAAAATTTGTTTAAACTGTTAATCAAATTTATAGACTTTACAATTAGATTAAAATAAAATTTGAATTTTTAGCTATCAGAAAATACTTTTCCTATATTTTAAAGTTAATTTCACAAAATAAAAAGTATCGTTATTTCATGTTATAGGTAAAATTGACATTTCTACACATTTTAATACTTATAAAGATTAAATTTTTGTTTGATAAACTTGTAAAAATATTGTATACTTATTACAATTTTGTAATGAATTTCACGATTTTCTAATTAATTAAAATCATCAACATTGAATTAATCATTTTCAAGTTTAGAAAATGCGATACTGAATGCTTGAATTAGGAAAAATTTCACCTGGAAAAATCCGGAGATACTGACTGGAACAGGGAATTTTTCAAAAGAATGATAAAAATTACTTGGACAGGAAATTTTCAAATATAAATAAATTCTAAGTTGGAACAGGAAACTGTTCAAATTTCAGAAAATTCTGAGTTGGGGTTGAAAATTTTCGAAAATGATTGAAATTATAGATTAAAAAAGGACATCTTTTAAACAAATTATAATGCAGACTTGGAAAAGAAAATTTTTTAAAAGAATCATAATTCTGGCTTCGAACAGGGAATTTTCAAATTAAAAAAAATTCTGAGTTGGAACTGGACATGTTCGAAAATAATTAAAATTCTGGATTGGAAGCGTGAATCTGCTAAGGAATTACAATTCTGTCTTGGAACAGAAAAATTTTCAAAGTATTATGTGAAGTTGTAGGCTCCGGAAGCTACGATCATGGTTCCTCAACACAACCAATGACAATCCTCGTTACTATCATGTAGTCAGAACACATAAGACATGCTTTTTAGTGTTTTGTTTAGTGAGTTTAATGCCAAACAGAACCATAATGTACTGAGGGAGTCTCCTTGGAATATATCCGTCGTAATGCGTATTGATCTAGTTATCCTTGGTTGTCCATGATAAAAATACTTGATTCTTGTACCCAAAAGTATCATCGCAAGACTTAGGTAGTTAATGATGCGTGTGCAAATTTTGTATACTTTCAAGACTTCAAGCAAATAGTCATGTGGTACGGAAGGAAAAGCTTTCTCGTATTCAATGTATGCCATGTGCAAGTTTCTTTGATATTTACGAGCTTGCGTCATGGCAACAGCGTCTATGGTGACTAAGATCTTTACTGCCTCGGGAGTTTTTACAACATCCTTTTTGTTCTTCTGTAAGGATGTCATTCCTGTCACAGTGAGAATATACCTTATCTGCTATGATAGATGTAAGACATTTATATATTGTTGGAAGACAGGCTATCGGTCGAAATTCAGATGGATTTTGGGCGCCTGTTTTTTAAGGCAAAATATGCGTAGTACCCTGCAGCATGAAGCCTGGCATCAGATCTGGGTGTTCGATGATCTTCTGAAAACACCTTGCCAATACAGGATGCACATTAGTCATGTACTTGTACCAGAAGTTGTGCACCATGTTCGGACCTGGAGCTTTCCAGTTACTTGCTTTTTTCAAAACCGCTAAAACATCTAAAGCTGTGATGTTAGTCAGCTCCATTTCAGGGTTATTGCTTGCTCTTGTTGGTTCGGTTTTGTTGCCTCCTTGCACAACTTTTCTTATACCGACGCAGTCCAGCAGTAAGAACATCAAGTGCCTGCCGTTGGGAGTCACTAATCTCTTCGAATATTGCTGGTGCCAATGTCTCGATGTACCGAGGCTGGATGATTTTATTAAAATGATGTATCAGCTTTTTGGTTCGAGTTCCTTCCTCATACTGAGTCAGTCGACACAATTTGCACCTTACTTTCCTGACATACATATCCAACCTCATCTGCCATGGTAGATCTCACTCCCTTCCGGGGGAAAAGACTGCACTTATAGGCACAGTTCTGCGGCCTAACGTACTAACGGTTGCCAAAGCTGCACAGTATACAGGAGTTTGCACCTCTAACGCAGTTTGTGTTGCGTTCAAATGAATAGGTGAACCTTGATGTTCAGGTGTTTCATTAGTGCACCTAGATCATTTGATCCGGTGCTTGATGTTCATTATGCCAAGCACCCATGCCTTCCGCTTCAATCAAGTCTTCGTTGTCCACATCTTCCGAAGGAAGTTCATCAATGGGAAGCTGCTGTTCCACTTCCATTTCGGTGGCAGCTATTTCAACAGCGAAAAGCAATCTGTTTACAGATATTGAGCGTTTTTGATCTGCTTGATTCTGCTGATTCATTCTTCTGGCTAGTTCTGGGTACTTGAAAAAGAAGAGATGATGATGTTCTCTCCTTACAATTTGCCCACTTTTCTTTGCCAAAAAATAAGAGCCCCTTACATTTCTGTTCATACCGTTTGTCCATTTTAATCGCCTCCTTGGTTGTTTAACATCTGCTTCTGGCTCTGGTTGTATTAGGCAATCTACCTCTGGAGGATGTGGTAGTGCTGGATCATCACCAGGTTGAGGCAAAACATCAATTGCCGCTGCTTGTTCGTGTGACGCGGCTTCCTCAAACTGATGTTTATTACCGTCGTTTTTCCACACCAAATCAACTTGTTGTTCAATCTCCATTGCTCGATCTTCTGATATATGTAGATTAGTCCTGATGTCCTTCACCTTAGCGATAAGATCTTTTTGCGACTTTCTCTATTTGAGGATACTTTGCAGCAAATTTCGTTATGAGATTTTGTCCTTTTTTGCGTGAGGTTTCAAACTTCGCACTTTCATAATAGAGGCGTATCAATTCCGCATTCATTGTGGTATCCCACTTGATACTCTCCAAGAGTATTTCTGTTGAGGTGGTTGCCTGCAAAAAGCTAGCGCTAGCCAAAGCATCTTCTACAGGCACAGTTGATGTTTCACTGCTTACCGTTTGTCGCAGATGTTCTTGTTGGCCAGCTGTTTGATTAGAGAGATCTGCCTGAACATCCCGCAGCTCACCATCACCACTGTCACGCATGATGTGGCCCCCAGCAGTAACTTCAGGGGCGGGCCGGGCGGCCCGACGTTCTTTGACAAGCGACAAGCGTTTCGAAAAATGTTAAAGACTCTCCATTATAATTTATGGGCCTCGGTGTTCCTGAAGCTTTCCAGTTACTTGCTTCTTCTGAAACCGCTGAAACATCTTGAGACTTTTCGGAAAGAATTAAAATTCTGTATTGTAACAGTGATTTTTTCAAAAGCACTTTAATTCTGACTTGGAACAGAGAATTTTCAAATTTAAATAGATTCTTGTCTGGAACAGGGAATTTCCAAATTTTAACAAATTCTAAGTTGAAATTAGGAACAGGGTATTTTTCAAAAGAATTATAATCAAAAATAAATGTTATTTGGAATTATTTCAAGCTGAAAATTGATTTCAAGTTTGAGAATATCATTAAATTTTACTACATCACCAACACCTGCCGGATAGATATAAACTTTTCACGATTCAGATGAGGAAAAATTGTTATTTCCTACATCAAGAGACGAATTTTCAATGAAATACATCAAGTTCCAACAAAAAAGGATAATTTTCTCTAGTAGAAAAGAAGAACGTTCAACAAATTACGTAAATTTCCAACCAAATGGTTAACTTCTCAAATAAAAAAAAAAATAAAAATTGAACCAAAAATGGAATACTAACATTTTCAATCAAGACAAATAAGATTAATTTGCAAAGCGAAAACAAGTTTTTCCACCAAAAGAGTTGATTTTGCAACCAAGAAAGATTTTTCAGTCAATGAAGAAAAAAAATTCAACCAAAATATTTAATTTTCAAGTCGAACAGAAGATTTTCTACAAAAAGTTTGAATTTTTAACACAAACGTATTGATTTCGAAAGCCAAAGAAATAAATTTTGGACAAAATACATGAATCGCTTTTTCTGTGAAAAATTAATCTTCTGCGCTGAAAATTCGTCTTTTCATATTGAAAATTCATCTGCGTGGTAGAAAATGGAATTATTTTGTCAAAAATTTATTCTTGTTGTTGAAGATTCTTGATTTTAGATAAAATGGCTTGGCTAAGAATTTGATTAGTTTGCTGAAAATTCGTTTTTTCTGTTGTTCAAAAATTTTTTTCACTGAAAATTTAACTGTTTCACTTTTGGCGACAAGTGGTCTATTTCAGAAGAAATTTTAATTTTTGTTTGTTAGAGATGCATCATTTTAATTGAAAGCTAAACTGTGTTGTTATAAAATTGAAAATATTTCGACTTGAAATTGTTTTTTTACAAAATTAATTTCTTCAATTGAAAATATAAGTATATCATGTTTGTATAAAAATTCATCTTTCTTGGTAGAAAATTCAAGAGGTGATTTTTGATTAAAAAATTCACCTATTCTGTTGACGGTACGTCTTTTTCGGTTAAAAATTCAAAAATGTTGGTAGCAAATTCATTTTTTTGGTTGAAAATTTAACTATATTATTGCAATTTTTCTCTGATTTGAAGGTTCCAGATTCGAGTTGAAAATGGTTTTGTTGAAAATTTAATAATTTCTTTTCAAATACACTTTTTTGGATTCTTTCTTGGTTTCTTTCTTATTTAAAAATAATGTACTTTGCTTGACCCCCTTTTTTGTAGGAAATTAAAGTTTATCCTTGAAAATTCATCTTCTTGACTGAAAAACGAATTATTTTATTGAAAATTCAACCATTTTAATAGCAAATTCATCTCTTTGGTTAAGAATTTAACTATTTTGTTGAATTTTTCCATTTCTGAAATAAAAATTAATTTTCTGAGCTGCAAATTCAACTATTTCGTTAAAAATTCATCTTTTTGGAAGAGAATTATTTTTCTTGGTTACAAATTCATCTGATTGATTGAAAATCTAATTATTTGATTGAAAATCTATTTTATTAGGTTGAACATTAATTTGTTTGAATGAAAGTTTAACTATTTCATTTTTAGTTGAAAATATATCTTCCATAGCTGAAAATTCAAAAAATTGGTTAAAAATTAAACTACTTTGTTAAAAATTCATTTTTATGGTTGAAGTTTCTTCATTTAAGATGAAAATTCAACTTTTTGGTTAAAAATTCACGCATTTCATTAAAAAAATGGCTTTTTCGGTAGAAAATTAATCTTTTTTGCTGGAAATTCATATTTTTCATTGAAAATTTAATTATTTGGTTGAAAATTAATCTATTTTGTGCAATATTTAACAACTTCGTGAAAAAGTCTTCTTTTCGCTGTTGAAAATTTAACAGTTATGATGAAAATTCGTCTTTTCGAATTAGGGATTCAACTAGTAATTTTGGAATATAAATGAACGGTGGCACAGCTACACGAATCAACCCCTATTCCGCTGATTTTCAAGACAAAAAAAAAACGTTCTACAAAATCTAATTTTCAATTAGATTATTATTTAAGCTTCAATTTGATTTTTATTCAGAAGATTCTTCATTCAAGTTGAAAATGGATAATTGAAAATTAATGTTTTTTTTGTTGAAACCCCCTTTTTTGTAAAAAATTAAAATTATTCTTTGAAAATTCATCTTCTTAATTGAAAACAGAACTATTTTTTCGAAAATTCATTTATTTGTTCGAAAAACAATTAATTTAATTAAAAAATTGTCTTTTTTGCAGGAAATTAATATTTTTGGTTGAGAATTCAACTATTTATAATAATAATAATAATAATAGGTCTTTATTATGTTCCACGAAGTATGTACATGAGCTTGCAGAAAGATATACGAGTAGACGAGTGGACATAAAAGGCCGAGGTTCAGCTGAGCTGCTTTACAACCTAACCTTCTACAATCTAACTTAAATGCTTACTATAAGATAACTAAAAAATAATAAAAATAACTGCTTATTAACGCTAACTAGCTTAAAAGAAGAGAGAAAAAGAAACCAACAAAAAAAATATGATTTTACAATCGTAAATTAAATGAAATTAAATTAGGGACTAGGAATACAGGGCCATCGTATAAAAATTGCCAATTATTAGCTTATTCGTACGTGACAAGTATTCAACGGTTTTAAGGCTCCACCCGCAATTTTTGGTAGATTTCATTTATCACAGATTGAGCACTATAAGAATCAATAGGATCTTTAAGAATGTCTAACAAACGAGGAGCTAAGCATGAAAAAGTAGCTTCCGCCTTCGCAGTGCGGGCTGAAGGGACAGAAAACTTTCCGTTGGATCTTGTGACAAGAGATTTTCTCGCGCGATTTTCTTCCACGTTGGAAATGAGATTTCGTAGGTAAACCGGCGTCTCCGTTGACCAAACTTTGAACGCGAGAACGCAGAGATGCAATCTCCACCGTTGGTCCATTTTTAACCAGACAGATTCTCTAAAAGCGGGGGAGATATGGTCAAATTTCCTTATACCGAACGCGAATCTTAAACAGGAATTCTGCATAATAGATTTGATACTTTCACGATGATTCATTATAATAAATTTAAATTTAAAATTTAGAATTTTAAAATTTTAAAGATTTTTCGGGTTTCAATCGTGTGCGAAACTATGAATGTTGCCGACGTTTCGTGAACATTGCAGTTCACTTCTTCAGGACTGACCTGAAACAGATAAAGATAACTTACAAAAGGAATTACAAAATGTTAAACAAATCCTAATACAAAACGATTACACAAACAAACAAATTAATAAATCAATAAGAAAATACACTCAAGAAAATAAGTCAACACAACCTACTAAAGAAAAAGAGAGAAAAACAACCACCATCCTACCCTACATTCAAGGTATCACGGAACAAATAGGAAGAATTCTCAACAAACACAACATCCAAACTATATTTAAACCACCTGCAAAAATAGGACAACTTCTAAACAACCCTAAAGATAGAAAGGAACCTTTCAGTGATCCGGGAGTATATCAAATCCCTTGTTCTTGTGGTAAAGTCTATATTGGAGAAACCGGGAGGGCGGTAAGTCAACGTGTAAAGGAACATGAGAGTAAAGTTAGGCTAAAACATTTCACACAATCAGCAGTAGCTGAGCATCATATCGAAACAGGACATAGTATTTTATTTGACAAAACAACCGTCATTGCCAAAACGTACAATAAATTTCCAAGAAAACATAGAGAAGCAATCGAAATCTTGAAACACCCTAATAACATCAATAGGGACAATGGATATAATACCAATCCGATTTGGCTTTCCGTCCTCCCGGGTTTTTAAAAAAAGACTTGATTGGCCAATCAAGTTCAAGCAGTCCCCACCATGGGGCACTCTGGCCAATCACAGGCATCGTAGAGAATACATATATAAGAACAACATAACCTGAAACTTCAGTTTCAGGTCAGCCCTGAAGAAGTGAACTGCAATGTTCACGAAACGTCGGCAACATTCATAGTTTCGCACACGATTGAAACCCGAAAAATCTTTAAAATTTTTAAATTCTAAATTTTAAATTTAAATTTATTAGGAATTCTGCACTCTCTGAATCCTCGCCCTCAGCGGCGTGCTCAAGAAAGGCCCAAAGCTCGAATATGCATAATCGAAGAGTGGAAAAATTAACGATTCGCATAATAGGAGTTTCGTGCTAGTAGGGAGAGCGCGACGGAATGGAAACAGTTTTCGTAGGCGTATATATGCGGCGTTGACCTTTTTAGATACATGCTCTTCAAAGCCCCAATTCAACTGCATTATGAGCCCAAGATTTTTCGACTGCGAAACGATGGAAAGTTTAGTAGCATTTATTGAGAAATTAGGAAGAAGATCGCAGTCTAAACTGCCTATCGGTAGAATGACAGATTTCGTCGGATTAATGACGAGAGCACGATCTTCCGCCCAGCCAGCGATATGATCTAAGACCGCGTTTAAAATGGCTGCTCCCTCATTAATATCTTCCCGCTTACAATATATGTAAACCTGTTTATCATCTGCATACATGTGTATGGTGATTTTAATTCTGCCCTTCGAGATCGCCTCTACTCTACGTAAAAATTCCTTCACGGAGTCAGGAAGGTCCTTTGTGTACACAGAGAACAAGGTAGGGCTACTCACCGTCCCCTGAGGTACTCCTCTATTCACTGCTCTGCATGGGGACATGACAGTAGATCTGGAGATACTGCAACTCGCTGACTCCTGTTAGAGAGAAACCCTGTGAACCAAGCAAGGGATGCCTCCCTTACTCCTATCGATTCTAATTTTTTCAAAAGTAACCCATGATCAAGGGTCTCGAAAGCCCGAGATAAGTCCAGTAAGGCCAGTAGGATTACCTCTGAACAGTCCAAGGACCTACCTATCTCCTGCGAGACGTGAAGAAGAGTTGTTGCAGCCGAAAAACCCTTCCTAAACCCTGATTGATTGGGAGGTAATACTTTGTTTTTCTCAATGAAGGGTGTCAACTGCTGAAGACAGATTTTCTCTAATACCTTCGAAAGGTAAGGCAGAATGGTTATTGGGCGCAGGTCACCAAATGATTTCGGACTATCGCATTTAGGAAGAGGACGAACAATACCTGATCCCCATGCCGAGGGAAATTTTCCCTGCCTTAAGGAGGTATTCATAATATTTAATAACGCAGGAAGGCACGAAGGTACACAAAGATAAACTGAGGAACTATTTATGCCGTCCGATCCCGTAGCTGTCGAAGTGTTCGATCTCATTGCGTGATACAAATGACTGAGATCAATTTCCTTGAAAGCGAAAGTATTCTGTGAGTGAGGTGTAAAGTTGCTAGCAGATGAGTGAAGGTGGCGGATTAGTGTCTCTGACGCTACCGCTGGCGGTATGGTATCTAGATAATAGTCATTAATGCTAGTGGGATCCATGGGCAGATCTCCCCAAGAGAACTGTCTTTGTCCTGACCAGACACCTGCCAGGTTTACTTTTTCCCACATGTGTTTGGAAGAGGGCCTATCTGAAAGGCTAGCCAAATATCCGTTTTTTTCGCGCCGGAGGGAGCCAGTTGCGAGGTTACGTAGGAGCACATATTTATCTCTATCTGTGACTGTATTTGAAGTGCGCCATTTGGAACGAGCTCTGTCCCTAGCCCGGGAAATTTTCTTTACAGAGTCGGAGAACCAAGGCGGCCTGGGCCTAGCTATTCTGAAGCGACGTAGCGGGCAGAACCTGTTGATAAGGTTTAATGTTATTTGTGAAAATCGATCAACTTTCTCATCTAACGAGGAGAGGTCTAATATACTGGCCCAGTCTGCTCGACTTGCTGCCTCATTGAATGCTGTTTGATCCACACGTTTGAAGTCCCTACCTACGCGATATACACTCGGTCTTGTTGATAGATCTAGGTTTATGTCGCAGAATATCAAGTCATGATCAAATTTTCCTGATAGCTTGGCCACTCCCGAATCTAATAGCGGAAGATCATCGCTTACAAAAATAAGGTCCAAAATCGAGCCCGAGCGGGTCGGTTCTTTGATAACCTGCCTGAGCGATAGAGAGCGAGATATGTGAAGTAACCTAGTCCAGCATGTGTGGGATATGTCCGCCGCATCGATATTAAAATCTCCTAAGCAAACAATGTGATTTGATTGACAGGTGGCATGAGCGAAGGCCTCTTCCAAATCACTGTCCCAGGATGGCGCCACGTTTGGACTCCTGTAAACTCCTAGAATTGCGAGACGAGTTTTCTTAAATTTAACTATAACTAGGCATAGGTCCACAGGGATGTCATCGGGAGCACTTATTAAAAATGGGGTATAATTATTATACACGGATTCATAGCTAAGATCGTCTTCAATATAAATAGCGACCCCACCTCCTCTCGTCACCTTGCGGCTTCTACGATCAGCTCGTACTAAACTAAAACCCTTAATTAATATCGCAGAGTCGGGGACATCAGGACGAAGCCAAGTTTCTGAGATTACAAGAATGTCGATGATATACAGATGGATGATGTCTGTGATTTCACTTATTTTAGGAAGAAGTGATCTCGCATTTATGTGTGTCAAGTGCAAACGCTTGCCTCGCTCGCTGTTACAATAAGAAAGACTGGGATCACCGAAGGAAACATTTAAATTATTATCCGGAGAAGAGTAATTACTAATAGAGAAGAAAGTTGATTCCAACGGAGAAACCATGTCGTTACATATAGAAATACGTGAGATATCGGGCGAAGCAGGGACGGGATTTAATTGAGAAAGATTTGCTGACATACCCGTTGAGTCATGAAGACGGATCACTGAAGAATAATTCATGGGCGAGACATAAGCCGAGTTTGCACTACAGTCCAAATAAGGTATTGCAGAGGAATCCAAAGGAAGTAGAGAAGTTGAAGGCAATGGTGTTGCCACTTGCAAGGCTTTATTGGAGATGGATAAGGTATCAAGTCAAGATTGACTTGAATTGGAATTGGCTAACTCACTTAGCTGGCTGGAAAGGAAGGCATCAAGATCGAAGGAGTCAGTGAGATCAGGGATCTTTACTGGTTTTGACAAAGCATTTGACGCGTGGCGGATCCATACTGCTTTATTGAAGATCCAAGCTTTACCGTGAAGTTTACCAGGGCCGAATTTAGCCTTGACTACCTTCAGTAGCTTATAAAGGTCTCGAGGATGGTTACAATTGATGTGGACAGGGTCGTCAGCCAGGTTAGAATCAACATCGTGAACCATTAGCCATTTTTTGTGCTTAACTTTAGCTGCGACCAAGTCATCTCGAAGTTTAGCGATGTTGAATCTGACGATTATTGGGTTGGGGATGGTTTTGTTTCCAACTGGAACTCGAAAATCATCCTCGATGTTGGTTTTATTGGCCTTCGCTTTGACAAGTCTGCAGATCGAGTCGACGAAGTCTGGGAGCTGCTCCTGAGGGGAAACCGGAATACCCGTGATGATTACCTCCCTGTCACGGTCCGCCTCTTCCAGGCTTCTTATACGCTTCTCGTATGTGCACTTAAGGCTAATGAGTTCCTCCTTGCATTCTTGATAGTTCTTGAAGTGCTCCATACTCGAGTATTGCAGGTCGGCGACTTGAGACTTTACAGTTTCGAATTGTTCAAGTAGGAGCGTATTTTGTTCAGATATTTTTTTCAAGTCTGCCGAAAGAGAAGCGTAGCTGGCTGACAAGTTTGAAACAGTTGAATTACATTTAACCATGGTATTGTTGTGAGCCTGGATGTTTAAGCTCATTTGAGAGCCATTAGCTTCGACTTTCTCTAACCTCTCGCAAATGGTGTTCAATTTCGAGAGAATTCTCAATGCGATGGGATCGGGAGAACTTTGGTCAGCTGGTACTACTCTAGTTGATTCCAAGTTCGGTCCGCCCAACGGAGGAGAATCGTTGTGGGGCCCTAGGTTGCTCAGCAGAGTAAAATTGGACCTATCCATACTTGGGGAATTCAGGACATCCTCGTCGGCAAGCTCATCTGCCTCATCCTCCTCAACATACATGGCAGGCTGGAGTTCTCTGATTGACATCGAGGTAAACCCTCCAGAAGCATCATTATCCGTCAAGCAGTCACGACAGGAGCCGCAGACAAGTAGGGTTCCGCCTTTCTCTTGTTCAACCTCGTAAAAATAGCAGCATCTCGCATAGAATGCAATATCACAGGAGACACAAATTCTCGCCTTTGCAATTTTTTTAATTACTTCATTGCAAGTTTTGCAAATTCTATCAGTAGTAACTTGCTGCGTTTGTGTGGGAGAGCCAGACATCTTAAGCAAGTATAAGAACAAAGAAGTAAAAACAAGTCGAGAATAACAAGCAAAAATCGAATTATAAATAGATTTTTGCGACTTCAGGTAGTCTTCCTCGAGTAACAGTAGAGTTACGTTAGAGTTCCGTTAGTGACGTCATTTTTCGATTCTCTGGATACAAGAGCACAATTCCCGACTTGTGGCCTCAAAAAAACAGACACAATTAAAAAAGTTTCATACCTGGACCAGACTGGGGCAGGCTTCTCACGCGGCCTGCCAGCTCGAGTAAATCATGTTCGAAAATCCGAGACAAACACTTAGGTTGCCACAGAGGCTCCACACTCGTCGCAACAACGGAAAATGTTTGAAAGGAGATTACCACTGATTTACAACAGAAACTAAGTCTGAAAGGCATGCGAGGTTACCGAATAAGGCACTAAAAATCAAAATACTGCACGCACAAATAAAAGAATTGCGGTAAAAGTCCAAAAAACGTCCAAAAAGCACGAGCTGTCGCACAAACACAACCGTCTTCTAGCCCTCTAGTGGCCAACTATTTCAACTATTTGGTTGAAAATTGATGATTTTTGTTGAAAATTCTTTTTTTTTGTAAGAAATTATTATTTTTAATTGACAATTTAACCACTTTGTTGAACTTTTGTTTTATTTTTGTGAGAAAATTTATTTTTTGAACTGAAAATGAAACTGTTCCATTTTTACATTCTCATCAATTATGGTGGAATAACTTAGATTCATGTGAATTTTGATTTATCCAGTTTATGTTAATTCCTCGACGTTTTGAGACTCCCTGAGTCAGAAAAAATATTTTTCACGGAAAAGTCTGTCTGTCTGTTAGTCTGTCTGATGGTAACTTTCGAAGGAATTTTCCCAATTGAAGCTTCTTTCTGCAGTCTGGTTTGATGACCAAAAAGACAGGTCAAATTTGTTAGACAGCTATTTTCCATAAAAATTAAACGAATTATTTGCCTTGTATAAGGATGAACTTGTGTGGCTGAAAAAGATTATTTTATAGCTTCTTTTCTTACGTAAGAGATACTTTATTGCCTCTCTGAAACAAAATTGTAAAAACATTAATGACTCATTTTCCAAAATTTGTACTGCTGTACATATTTGTAGTTCTCCATAGAAAATTGCAATTATTCGAGGGAGTTTGGAATTATAAAAAATATGTTGCTTGTGGCAGCTGGTAAATTTTTGTGAGCGAATGAATTTAAACACATTGTGAAAGATTTTTAAATCTTAGCAGCGACATATCACCTGAGAAATTACGAGCGGCATGTAAATCGACAATGCCATCATCTATTGACAAACGCAGGCTGCAAGAGATTGCACATTAGACTTTATTATGAAATAACGTCCCGCTGCCTTTTATGATGTGAATGGAAAAATACTTTTTATTCATTGAGAACGTTACATTTAAGAATAAATTTATTTCCCTCTATTAACATCATGATAAAAAGTGGTGAGGATGCTCTGTCAGACTTTACCAGAAGTTTGATGAGTATCGAGAGGGATTTCAGTATAAATGTACGATTTGATGAAGCAGAATATTATTTTACAATTAGTTCAATTGTAGGCTAACATTTTTATTAATTAGTTATCTCCATTCAGAGAAAAATGAGAATCTTTATTGGGAGCATAGTATGTATGTTAGCGGTTTTCTTCACTTCCACTGGTAAATATAATATCATTCCTATATAATATTTTAATATTATAAATTTTTGCATATAGTTTTGCTGTTTAGAGTTTATTGGTGTAGGATCATTGTACAGGGCCATCATTTAGTAACTTTTCGCTTAAAGATATGCGTATCTTTTCCAATGTTAAACTGAAATTGAAGAATTTTAAATCAGACTAAAATCAAATTCAAAATCCCATTTAACGTCCAATAATCAAGTCAATATATAGAATTCCTGAAAATGAAACGGCGAATTGCGGCGTGCAAAGGGAGAGAATTCTCGGTCGGATCACCTGCCCAGGACAATGAGGTGTTGGTCGTTCCGAGAGGCAGCCTCATCGAGGAAACCTCGAGGACGACCAAGTTAAAGAATTGCACCCAACCAAGATGCCGAAGGCCGACGAGCCCGTTATGCGATACAACCGCACTGCTGTGGACGATGCGTGCATGTCGGTTGTGTGCGGAGAGTCGAAATGCCAAGCTGACTAGACATCGGAAGCCGAAGCACGGCTTATTGGCCTTACCCCCATGTCCTTGAAGTAATGCGAAAGCGGTTCCGAGGATATCTTACGTGTATATATTAAATATATATGCGTGAGATGTACATATTGGGACCGTCGTCCCCAAGGTTCGGATGTGATTGGTGCATAAGCATTTTCCGTTTTTACTCCTTAAAAAAAAAAGTTCATATCTTGGCCGCACGAAGCGCTATATCACTGTTTGAATCTATGATCTGGCGTCACTGGTATATTCAGTAACGCTATTTTAGTTAAGTTACTCACTGGTTCACCTAGTCAAAGTGGGAAAATCACTGGTTCACCAGTGATAATTCAAAATACTGATTTAACCAGTGACAATTTCACCGGTTCAGTTCAAGAGAGTACATCTAATTATATATTTTATAATGTATTTCTATACTCTTGTAATTTGTGAGAAGATGGTAGATCCCACGTTTTTTTACGTCCGGGAATGATGAATGAACGAATTTTTAGGTTTAGGGGAAAAAAATGATATTTTTCTTATTCCCAAGCGACATGTCCAGAGTTCTATGCGATGAATTGGTTTGTTTGCACAACGTTTCAGTAACGTAATTTCTCATTTTTTACTCTTGTTTGAATATCCATTTTTGATTTCAATCGTGAAATCGATCTTGCCCTAGGAACTTTTTACAAATAAATGCAAATACAAATACAAATATGGCTATTATATGGACAACCAAATATTTGGTAGATGGAATAATTGCTTGATTTAATCAAAAAACGCAGTTAGGTCATTAAATTTTCGTATATATCCAAGAAAACAGTGTTTTTGGTTGAAGAAATCTTTTTTTTGATTGCACTTAAACTATGATATTAAAATACTTCCTAAATTCAAATCACTCAATTCATCCAATCGAAATCGTCCAAAAATTCAAATTCCAACATTAAATTAAAAATAATGAACAAAATATAAAATCTTTCAGAATATTTGATGAATGTACCTAGAATCAGAAGTTTGTGAACTATAAGATCCACTCATTGGAAAAAATGATATCTAACATTGGAAGCGATCCTATTTATAAAAAATAAATAATTTAACTATGACAATTAATCAATTACTATATTTCTTCTTGCAGCCGAATCAAGTAGCGGTGAAACGACAAAATGTTATACCTTTATGATGTCTGTAGCCCGATTTCTCCTACAAGGAAATATTAGGACAGGATCTCCTCTGAAATCTCCAATATTTCCTCATCCTCTGGCTCCTGTTCGCATATATGCTATTCCTCGTGGGTATACGATTAAAGAAGTGAGAAATCCTACCCTTCTTCGTGTAGGGTATGGAGATACAGATACTCGCGTTTACACAATAAGCCTACCTGCAAGGGTACTAGTATCACCGACTAAATTCATTGTTGGAAAAGTGAATGATTATGGTGTTTTGTTAAGCTTATATTATGCAATATATAGGCGCAGGCCGGTGGAAGTTTCGCCAAGCGGTGTAATTAGACCACTGCCTGAAAAAGTGATTTCTATTTTACCTTTTAACCGTGCGATTGAGTGCAAAATTCACTAATCACATTGATTCATGTACAACCAATGTAAATCTAAATCAATTAAATAAAAATATGAATTATTGATCTATTCATTAGAGCACAGAAAAAAAATGCTGGCAATTTTCATTGACCGAGTCTGTGACATTAGGATAGGTTTAAAAACATTTGGAAAATGGAACATATATGGGAAAATCATGAAAATAGTGCTTCAAGAAATATATTACTCCCTAGATTGCGTCCAGCATAGTCAGTGAAGCTCTTCTGGACTCCATTTACAAAATACCACAGACAAATTTGTTAGCAGTTCAATAATCCAATATTAAATTCTCGAAGACTGTCAAGGAAGAGTTCATAGACTGTCAAACTAGCCATTTATGCCGATGAAAATTTTTGTATCAAAGATATTTATAATATTATTATCTTCGACACACATATTCATTTAAACATAATATGACACACAATTACTACTTTACAGAAAAAACTGAAGATAAATTTTGTTGCATGTAAAATGTCCAGCTGTTAAAGATTACATGATATTTGGCGAAAGTTTATCTTCCGATGGAATAAAAGCCGTCGTCTGCTACGTCCTTCGCAGTGCTTCGCAGCAATGGAAGAACGGCAAAGTATACGTGAAAACTTGAAAAGCTATAAATCAGGACACTAGATTTAGAACAACTTTTTACTTACCTAATTGTTACTTTAAAAATAATTAGACTTCATATATGCTTCCTGCCACAGTCGTTATTGTAGGTTAGGAACAAAACCAAAAATTAGGAATCGAATTATATTTGAAGTTGGAACATTCATTCAGTTGCGGATCTAGGTATTTGCCGCCATTGGGCTGACAGAATTTGCTGCTCTTGAGGCTAACAGAAATTAACTACTCGATTTTGAATCTGCAGTAAGACATGTACCCGAAAGTTTTGGGTAGGAATTCATAAACGAAACAATCCGAAATCTGTATTAGATCTATTCCAAAAAAAAGTTCTCAATTTCGTTCGATCCAAATTGGTTAAAAATTAATGCGACTCAATACGAACTTCCAATCCGAATCAGTCCGAACCAAATTTGCAATCAGAATGAATCCGAACTCGGATTGACAAACCGATTTTCAATCTGAATGAATCCAATTCAATCCGAACTCGGATTGATTCCGATTCATTTGGATTGAAAATTTGATTCGAATTGAACCAGATCAATTTTTGACCGATTTCGATCGAACGAAATGTAAAACTTTTTTCGGATTTGTTCAGATTGATTCGGGGTTAGTTTGGATACAGATTTCGGAAACAAACTGGAAACATTAATGAGAATTTATTTCAGCATAAATTTAAAACATTAAGTTTCATAATGCAAGAATTTTCCAGTTCGTATATTTTATAATTTGGCAATTTTCAATTTCTCTAATATTATAAACTGTTTGGGAACTTTTTATTCGGGAATTTCATTATTTGGGAATTATATTATTCGGAAATTTTATTTTTTAGGATTTTCCAATCGTCCAAAAATTTTCATCCAAAAATATATTTTTTCAATAATTTTTATTTTGAATTCAAACAATAATTTTAGAAACTTTGATCAGAAAAAAATATTTTTTAATGCAAATATTTGATGATTGTATTTTTAATAAATAATATTGATTGAAACCCATTTTTCCATTGTTTCGGGAGTTTTATAATTCAGGAATTATCCAGTTCGGATATCTTATAATTAGGCAATTTTCTATCGGGAATTTTCAAATTCGGTAGTATTATAAACTGTCAGGAATTTTCTATTTTGGTAATATCATAAGCTGTTCGGAAATTTTTTATTCGGGAATTTTCCAGTTAGGGAAGTTTATTACATTTTGAAAAATTGTATTATTCGGGAAATTCCCAGATCGGGAATTTCAAAGAGTCATGAATTTTATCTTGTAGAATTTTTCACTCGTTCAAAAATTTTCATCCACAAATATATTTTTTCAATAATTGTTGTTCAAGTTTCACGCAGTAATTTCAAGAACTTTGAACATTACAAGTTTTTGATAACAATATTTGATCATTGTATTTTTAATAAATAAATAATATTCATGAAAAAATTTTTTCATTTGTCTAAATTCGGGAATTTTATAATAATTTTATGATAATTTTATAATTGGGGAATTTTCTAGTTATTTGGATATTCCAGAATTCGGCAATTTTATGTCAGGAATTTTACTATTCGGGAATTTTCCAATTCGGTAATATAATTATTCGGAGATTTTTTAATTCAGGAATTTTACAGTCTCGAGAATTTTTCAGTCTTCCCGATTTCTCAAGATCAGTGTATTTGCATAAATTTTTCATTTCGAGAAAGCTATTCAATTAAATATTAAAATCATTACACATTTTGTATGGATTTGATAATTTAATTGAATAGTTTCCAGAAAATAAAAAATAATATCCAAATACACTCATGGTGAAAAACCATTTTTTTCTGAGATTTGAAAAAAATAAAGTTTTGTCCCAATGCAATTGGTATTATTGTTCATCCCTCAGCTTGCTGTTATCTACAGTACAAAATTTGGTTTTTCAATTTACATTCAATATTCTTGATAAATATTTATTTAATAACTTTTTAAAATAAAATTTTACGACTCAGGGTGGCCTCATACGTAACAAAAATTCTGAGTTCAAAAAATTATTCAAAAAATGAAATGTTAAATAATAATAATTTGAAGCATGCATTAAGGCCGATAGGAGTTGTAGTTTTTCAGAAATCATCTTTTAGCTTTGAAACTTTACTTCTTAAAAAGGCTTTTATATTGAACTGCAATACCGACGGATCTCGAAACTTTCAAAACGGAAATTCATATCTCATAACTTGTGAATTATGGTTAAGATCATAGTAAATATAGCGACTTTTTAGAATGTTGTCGAGTGCTTATTTATTGACAGTCATACAAAATATATAACCATTCGTCCGCGATAAGTGCAATTATTTTAAAATGGACTGGTAATAAGTGCAATGTTTTTAAAAATCTCGTGTCCTCATTTCCAGACCAATTCCATCCATACTTCGCACTGTTCTTTACACTGCTGTGAACTACATAGCAGAAGACGCTTTTCTGTACTGACAAACAACTGCCAAATTATTCCGAGATGGTTTAAAAACACGAAATTATCTGAATTTCATGTAAAGTTTATTCGACCAGGCTAATTTTTGTTGCAGTGAAACTTTCGTCGGAAATCGATGTAAAGTTTATCTTCCGTTTTTTCTGTGTTATATTGATCGCAAACTTTTTAAGCGCTGAAAAATCGAACGCACGCTGCAGGGATTAGAACTATCTATACTCTAGACACGTGACTAACGCAACTCATTCCTAACCGCTTGAGACGGTTCAACTCGTCACCGCGCCAGCTGATGGAAGAAAATAAATATAAGTCAGCTGACTAGGGAAGTATTGACAAATTCGCGCCATCAGCTGTGTGCGATAAGAAGAAAAGCGACAGCTATAAGGAAAATAAGGATAGGAACACGAAATGCTCGTCAACAAATATCTGTCAGCCGACAAGCGGGAAACTCGATAAACGCGTGCGCAACCGGACCCCCAGGAGTAGGGAGACTAGCGGGACCAAGCATACAGGGGACCACTCGTTTGATACGGCGCGAGCGAATGACACTTGCGATTCAACTGAGTTGGAGAACGGAGTTCTCCGAAACTCTAGCCAGACTAGCTGGAAACGTACCGAATCGACGCTTGCGAATGCTACCACCGGAATATTCTCCTATCTAGGCAGGACTATCCAGGATTTCAAAACAAGGTTTTTTTATTAAAAATTATATAATTATTTGCTCATATTGGTTCTTTTACGAGAAATTATTAAATTCGGACTTACGCAATCCCACATTGGCGTCTGTCAACTTACAACCTGCTGGAGTGGCGGCCTTCTATCAACCGGGATCAGACCCGGAAATTGAAGACCAAAACTCCCTAAGGCGCGAAGTAAGTGGATGGGGTCCCATTCTGGAATTGTGTGCGATTAAAACTTACCGAATTTATCATCAAAAATTTGACACTTGGCATCATGGCGGACTTCTTAACCAGGCTAAGTCCTGGAAACTAGACCGCCTGATACCCGAAGTGTTCTATGATAATTAGATAAAATCGGTATAAAGAAATCAACCAGGTCTAAATTTAATTAGACGTTTATAAAAAAGGAAAAAGTTTAACTTAACATTTCCGCGAGTTCTAAATTCGCGCTGATTTTTAAGATTCAAAATTAAGAGCTAGGAAAATCAAGTTGATTTCTAATTTTGTCATTGCACCTTGATGGATTAGAATGACGCGTGATTTAAAACGTAATTAAGAACAGAGCAAAACATAAAATTAAAGAAGAAACTCCTGGATATTCAAGGGGGAAAACTTCCGTATCAGGAAGATTTACCGATCAACGCGTCGAATTTGTTAAGAGTAAAGAATTAACCAAGAGAAGATCTAGCGAAATAGCGTTCGCAACTCCTATTCGCGCTCGAGTGAGCCCACCATTTCTACGAAATTTTAATAGACAATTGGTTAATTTATGGATTAAAATATGGACATCAACGGGGTCGCGATAAATTACATTGAATCCTTGGCATTTGTTGAACCAAGATCTCCTGAAAACTTTATATCGAGTGAATTCTTAGCTGCCAACTACTTCCGCTTCCAAAACTTGCGTATCCTAAAAAGCATAGTTACGAACACTGATCCCAACGGTAACCTCGTCCTAATTCCCAGGGTTTCATTAAAAGCAATTTAAACTACCACTTTCATGAACCCAAAATTATTCATGAAAGATGTTTAACTTGCGACATATATATTAAAGATAAAATCAAAAATAATCTCTTTTTGAGACAATTTAACTTTCAGGGTGCAAAAGTACAATTTTATATGGAAGAGTTAGCAGTTAAGGATAAAATCACGTAATCGAATTGAATTAAATTACATTTTCCGTGCGATCCATGCCAACCATAGATTGACCAATGTTACCTCTTGGTAATCTAATCTTGGTAATCTAAAAATAATGTTATCTCTTGGATGATAATTCGCGCTGAAAACACGGTAAAAAATCTTAGCGTTGTATTCACTGATATATATAATACACTGGATGCAGGATTCAATGGAAAACGTGTGTGCCTACTTGAAGGCCTCGGAGCCGCCATTTATCAGGGTTGTTTTGGTTCGGGATCATTCGGGACGGATCGGGATATGCGGGAGATTCAAATTTAATATGGAAGAGAACTCAAAAATATTAATAAAATCATGTAAAATTTAGTTTATTATCAATAAGCGAATTGACTAAAACTAGGAAACTAAATAAAACCTAATTAAAAGTAATTAAATAAATAAAAATAATCAAACAGTACAAAAAAAGAAAATTCGATGGTATATTAAATTGGTGGAATACACATTTTGCAAACACGTGGTTTAGAATATTGATTTTTTTTTCTCTTGAAAGTTATAATGAAACATTGAAGTTTTTACAATTGAACAATATAATAATTGTGATATCCTAAACATCGGTATACGTTAGAATTGTCAAACACTTAATGGAACCTTTACGATCTACCAATTTGTACAAAATAATTTTTCTGCGGATAAAAAAAAGTGGTGTGAAATTGTAAATATATGACTGATGTATATTATAATTACAAAATGAATTTAAATTATAATATAAATAATAATAATTAGAAAGAGCAAAAGGAATAAAACTCTTATGGTACGTGCGTAAGTGAAATAATTAGTCATATTAATATTATGCCAATAATATTATGCAATTCACGAATACGAACTTTGAATTAATGTTCAATAAAAGTGAAGATAGAAAAAAGTATGAGGTATAAATATATAAGATAGAAATATATATTGTAAAAAAACATCACGTGCGTCCTAAACTACGACCCAAGACAGATTTATGTGTAAACATCTTCGGTAAACGTTAACTGAAATCGAAATCTTACACAAAACAAATAATAACTCACGCACATGTAGGAGTATAAAAATTAATTTCTCTTATATGTAATGTCGTGCAAAAGTTTCTGGACATCTATTTTCCAATAGGTTGAAAAACTACTCTAGTTTTAATAATAATAAATTGTAGATTTTCTCTCAATTATTGCATAAAATGTGATAAAAGTACTCGTTTTATGTGCATAAAAGCCAGTATGTGTTAATTTTATTAGAAGTTGTTTGAAAAAACGTCAAATGTTAATGTTTCTGGAAAATATCAATAAATTCGAAATTGATAAGTTCTTTAAATTAATCTTAGGTTTCTATTGCATCGAAGGAAAAATTCTAGAAATATCTTATGAAGTCACTTAAATAATTGAGAAAATAATAATAAAATAAATAATCTAATAAAATTAATATATTGCTTTCAATTGAAGACCATTAGGCGTATAATTTTATCAGATTTCGTGTAGTAATTGGAAGTAAATTTAGAGTTGAATATTTTTAAAACTAGAGTGCTTTTATAAAGTATTGAAAAATATAGGTCTAGAAACTTTTGCATAGTAGTGTATCACATTCTCTTATAAACTATCCAATGTAGGTATATTCTATTTCTGTAAAATTAAAATCTATCACTTATATCCCGAAAACAATAATTTCCCACGATTTTAAGAAAAATATAATTCTTAAATAAATAATAATTGTTTGAGTAATTAAAAATTATTCACAAAATACTTGGAAACTGGTCCCTTGACAATTAAAAATAATACTTGTTAAAAAATCCAAAGAATACCGTTTTTAGTATGAATTTAATAGGAAACTGCTATTTTGCAGTTTTTGGGTCACTTTCCAAGCACAATAACAATGGCTCGAAAGGGGTGGGGAGTCAAAATTAAAACTTACTGAGTGAAAATTATTCTTTGAACATACGTTAAGAGGTTTTAATACTTTAATTCACAAAAAGTTTGTAACAAGTAGCTCTTTCTTCCATTTTTTTTTTTTTGAAATCAAGCTTTTCCCATTTAAACCTTTATGTTAATTTCAAAGGCTCGGGGGCACGGGTTAACTTTGACAAAAAAAGAGAACAAGAAAAATGTTCAGTTGATAAACTGTAAATATAAATTAATTATCTATTTTTGAAATTGAACTATAGTTCGACTCGTAACAATATAATAATAATAAAATTGATTTTATAAGCCGATTATGAATCTGTTCATAATTAAATAATTTATAGATTTTTACGTTAAAAATTGAACTATTTTATTTCGAAAGCCTTGGTAATAGATGAAATGTTTGCATCCGAATGAAACTTCAATATCTTTTTTCATTTTTCAAAAACATTGTGATTAATGTATTCATAATTAAATGCTTTTATTCAATTTCAAATCCTATTCAAATATTATTGCATTCTAAAATACTCCATTTTTGAAGCATTCAATTTGAAAATTTTTATTTAAAAAATTTTTGTTTCAATATTTAACAATATTTGACTGTTCATTTAGAATAAGAAATTATGAATCAAACATTGGAAAATAAACTGAATAAAATTGAATTATTTAAAATAAAACAAACCTCGAATCGTTCGAATTTCAAGGTGCTGAATGTAAACTTTAAAATTTGCATTGTTTCATTTTTTATAATTTTTAATTTGTAAATGACATTTTTCAATTTATATTTCTCAAGAAAAAACTTATAATCACTAAATTGTACTGCTTTTAAGTTCAAATAGTTTGAAAATGATATAATTTTGAACACTTACAAATTTCTCTGAAAGAACTCTGTACACGCTTTGAGGTTCGCTATATCTGCTATAATAAATTGAACATAAGAAAGTAAAAATGAAATATTGAAAAATAAAAAGGTTGAAATGGAATTATTTAAAATAATATGAGCCTCGAATCATTAAAATTCCAGAGTGCTGAATGCAAACTTAAAAATTTTCGTTTTTTTTTTTAATTTTTAATTTACAAGTGACATTTTTGAATTTGAATGTTTCAATAACAATGTAACATCCTTTCATTGTAGTGTTTCAACCTAAAATTATTCAGAAATTATATAATTTTGAACATTCAAAAAATGTATTGATTCATTCTTCAAACTATTTTATTTCCTAAAACGCATTCTCTCCTTTGCCTGCTTAGTCAAGCTTTATTTATAAAATACCGATGCGGACCGATATCAGTTCTCTGAAAGAACACATTGTGTCGCAATTATGCTACGCATCTACATTCAGAATTAGGCGAATTATATTTCATGAAGAAAAATATTGAAAATTGAAATTTTATTATGAAAAATTCATTATTATGACACTTATCATTATTATTACACACCTAAGTACTCAAAACTTATTAGAAAAATATTGAAAATTGTTTCTTTTTTTCAAATTAGTCACAGAATATTTTCCTCTTGTTTGTAAATAATTTACAATTGTTTAAACCATTATTATTCGTTTGACACTAGTGACATAACCTATGAATGTGTATTCCGTCAATTTAAAATACCATCGACTTTCTTTTTTTTGTACTGTTCGATTATTTTTATTTATGTAATTACTTTTTATTAAGTTTTACATGATTTTATTACTATTTTTGAGTTCTCTTCCAAATTAAAATTGAATCTCCCGCATATTCCGATCTGTCCCGAATGATCCCGAACCAAAACAACCCTGATAAATGGCGGCTCGGAGGCCTTCAAGTAGGCACAGATCGTTGCATTGAATCCTGCATCCAGTGTATTATATATATCAGTGGTTGTATTACAGCTAAAAACTTCATGGCGGCGTAAAAAGAATCTGAGTGTGGCCTGCGAATTAGACAAATTGCTGCAAGACCCTTGTTCTATTGCTTTTTAATGATTTTTGAAAATAAGTTTTCTGTCGCGTTTTGCCCCTTATATGTGGCAAAACAGACCGTTTTTTTAAATGAACAATAAAATATATTATGAACAAAAGTAATTGAAAAAGACGGTTTCAGTCTTTTCCAAAATTTCCTAGAATATTCAAACTCAGTTGAAATTTTTGAAATTTTTTCAATCCTCTGAAATACTGTGAAATAATTCAAATTTTTCCAGCTAGATTTTTCCTTAATTCAAGTATTCAGTATAACATTTTCTAAATCTGCAAATGGTTTCAAACATAATTATTGAATAGATTAAACATCGTAACAATAATTTGAAAATTTCAATAAGTATCCAATAATTTCAATTTGATTTCTATCTGATTCCAAAATCCATGTATTTGAATGATAGTTTGAACAAATTTTTATATTATTTTCTCTTACTATTATATAACAAAAATTGATATTATGTATAAAATATATTTTTCTGAGATTAGAGAGAATGATGAAAAAAAGTTTGATATAAATACGTATGAATAGAAATTTTCACTGCTCAATAAAATTTTATTATTTCCGTACATGAATTTTAAATGTTTTCTTGTCAAGATGTTTTGACAATATTAGAACTTCCGGGTTACTTTATCAGCAAGAAATGCAATAACAAGACAATTTTATTTGAACTATGACTATACAGCAAAACTGAAGGTGTGTTTTCGTGTCTAATGCGAGGACAAATAATGCTAACAAAAATAAGGATAGGGGAGAGTGGGGAGTTGTGGGCCACGCTTTGTTTTGAAGACATAACATCTCTGAACATCGATAAATTGTCAATGTATGAACTGGTATTTGTAGTAAACTCGTCAGTACATCAACTGGAGACCACAATTAATAAAATTCGTTAATGCGCGAGAAATATTTAGGATGACGTAAATCTTATTAAAATCGATATTTGTGATTTTGGCGGGGAGTTGTGGGCCATGACAAAAAATAAAAGAAAATGGAATATTTCAGTAGTTTATGTTTAATAAAGTTGCAGTAAATAAAAATTTATGACTTTAAAAAGATTTAAAGAAAATTATTCTGATTCACAATGTATGCAAGTGTAATATCCGGTCCTCACGTTGGCACATTCCAAGTGCACAGCACGATCGCACATGTTGCAGTAAACAGTATGGTTCCGATTTAAAATCTTTGGCATTGTGCCCCTGCAGATAATGCAAAAGTCTTTTCAGAAAAAGAGAAAAGAAGTTTCACTTAAAAAATTGAAATACGCATTAAGAACGTTTGGCCCACGAATCCCCACTAATGGTGGACCACAACTCCCCACAGCCGACATTCACGAAATGACCGAATTGCCATACACACAATGAATGTTTTACCGGAATTGTTTGATTGAATTTAAAGCCAATTGCTCAAGGAATATCTTGCAATAACGTGCCTTTGAAATCTGCTGTAGAACGGGACTTCGAATATCAACCACTTGAGTTGTACAAAAACTTTTATTTTGATTTCTTTAATCAACAATGTCAAAATACTAACTACGCGTTTTGAGACTATGAGTCGAGTTCACAAAGTTAGCTCACACAAAGAGAGTCTTTTGGCAGTGGTTAAAGCAGACCTACCACCCACAACATGGCGGAGATTAAGGTGGCCCACGACTCCCCACGGCCCACAACTCCCCACCGTCCCCTATTTGTTGAAAAAAACAAATTTCCGCTATTTGCCATTACAATGGACCAAAGAATAAAAAAATTACCTATAGCATCTTGAATATTTCAATAAATATTTTTCAAACTTACAAAATAATTATTAACATTATTAATTTTATTATGATAATATATTAATTTTTATTCGTTGAAAACTTAAATTTCAATTTATAAAACTAGTTAAATTTCCAACCAAAAATGTGAATTTCCAACCGAAAATATTGATTGACTACCAAAAAAGATCACCCGAAAATAAAATTTCAATATAATACATGCATTTTTATCAAAATAGTTAAATTTTTATCCAAAGGACGAACAACTTTTATTACACTAATGCAGAGCTATCTCCATTTGAGTAATGAACATAAATTATTTTGTCAAATTTAATACGTAAAATCAAAAAATATGATGTGACCGTAAAACTTTCATAATTGAAATAAATTTTAGCCTAGGGACGACTTTTTGTTAGAAATTTTTTTTATTTGTTGAAATGTCGATTATAGCTCATTTTTATAATTTTCAAACTCTTTCGTATGGATTTTCACAGTTTTTTTTCTATTTTGTAAACATCTTGGCGGGAATTCACTACCGCGAATATTGACATTTCAAAATGAGAAATACAGAATTTAGAAGTTTAAACTTTTTGAAGTTTTGTAGGTATTATGAATACGAAAATTGTATTTTGATTTAATTTACACTTATTTCAAAAATTATACAATTAAACTTACGCGAATTTTTAACTAAAATAGTTTATCTTTCAACAAGATTGTTAGTTTTCCAGCAAAATATTGAATTTTTTAACCAAGAACATTAATTTTCTTTTGAGAAAGACGAATGTTTAAAAAAATACATAAATTTTCAGCTAAAAAATATATGCTTAGCCAAATAGTTGAATCTTCTAATAAAAAATATCAATGTTTTACCAAACATGAAATAGTTAAATTTCCAGCTCAAAAATGAATATTTACTTAAGAAAACAACGATTTTTCAATAAAATAGTTAAATTTTCAAATCGAATGATGAATTTTCCACTAAAATGAAGAATCTTCAAACAATTTTTTCATTATGTTATTTTTGTCTCTGATGAGCCGAAAATTTAGATTGTTTGTGAATTTCATTTTTTTCTAGCTTTTTTGCGAAAATTATTCATGATAAAATGAAGTTCTTTTCAATCTGAACTTAATAAAATATTGACTTTTCAACAATACTTTGGAATTTTCTACAAAGTAGATTAATTTTTAATCAAAAGAGACCAATTTTGAACAAAAAATGTAACGCGTAATTGATATTTCAGCCCGAAAAAATTTCAATTTTAAATAAAAA
>CAKNXH010001000.1:91934-117856 GCA_932178445.1 Andricus quercusramuli
TAAACTGAATTACGTATTATATTTTTGGTTTGTAAATTCATCTTTCATAGTTTGATATTGAATTATTTTGTTCAGAATTCTTTTTTTGTGTGTTGAAAATCATACTATTTCATTGAAAATTGTTTTTTTTTCTGAAAAATTTAACTATTCTATTTTGAGTTGAAAATTCATCCGTTTTTGGTGAAAATTTAACAATTCGTTGAAAATTAATTTTTTTTCAGTTTAAGATTCATTATTTTGTTTGAAAATGTTTAGCTATTCCATTTTTTGTGGAAAACATACGTTTTATAAAAAAAAATAATCTTTTCCGTTAAAAAATTATCTGTTGAATAGAAAATTTATCCATTCTGTTTCTTGTTAGAAATTTATTTTTTTGCAGATAGAAAATTCATCTTTTTGATTGAAAAATCCACTATTTGGTCAAAATTTCATATTTTTGGTTTTGTAAATTTATCTTTTTCAGTTTAAAATTGAATTATTCTGTTCGTGATTGTTTTTTTTTTTTTGTTGAAATTTGATTGCCTCAACTGAAAAGTTAATTTTTCTATTTATGGTTGAAAAATCATTCTTTTATGAAAAAAATTATTCTTGAAAATTCGTTTTTTTTTAACCTTTATTTTTCTGAAATTTTAACTGTTTTAATCTTGGTTGGAAAAAGTGCACTGTAACTATTACATTTTTTGTTGTTGAAAATTTACTTTTTTTTGATAGAAATTTAATCTTTTTCGTTAAAAAGTTATCTGTTTAGTAGAAAATTTAACTATTCTATTTTTGGTTGAGAATTAATTTCTTGCATTGAAAAAATAAGCTGTTTAGTTGAACATTCTTTTTTTTTTAAGAGAGAAAATTCATCTTTTGAATTGAAAAATTTAATATTTGAACAAAATTTCATATTGGAACAAAATTTCATATTTTCGGTTCAAAATTCATCGTAGTGATTAGAAAATAATTTCTTTGGTTGAAATTCGTTTCTTTTTTGTCGAAAATTAATTAATTTTGCTGAAAAATAGTTTCTTCAAGTTTAATTTTCTAGCTGCAAATTAAAATATTATATTTTTGGTTTGTAAATTTAGCTTTTTTAGTTTGAAATTGAATTATTTTGTTTAAAAATAATTTGTTTGTTTTGAAAGAATACATTGTTTTTCTGAAAATTCATTTTTTTTTCGTTCCACATTTATTTTTCGGACATTTAGCTATTCTAATCTCGGCTGAAAATTCATTTTTTTTTTAGATAAAAATTCATAAAATTTGTTGAAAATGAGTCTTTTTTGGTAGAAAATTAATCTTTAGGGTTGAAAATTCAACTAACTATTTGGTTAACCATCAGACAACAAAAAAAGTCAATCTTATTAATGAATTCAGAGTTAGTCTTTTTTCTTCTCATGATTCGTTCCAATCTGCAGGGTTTGTTTATTAATATTTTCTGAATTTCTTTGAATATAGTTGATTTTGCCTCAACTTCTTTAGAGAAATCTTTTTTTCCCCAAATTTGTGTAAGAAGAATGCATTAAATATAAGCAATTTTAAAACAACATGCAAATTTTTGGATTGTTTCATGTTCCTATTTGGGAAATGTAATAATCTGAATAGATTGGTTCAGAATCACCTGCAAAAATTATTTACGATATTTATCTGGTCGAAACTATAAAATAAAAAAATAATACGTGATTTGTTGATAATTAATTCTTTTTGGTTGGAAATCAATTTTTTTTTTAAATTTAACAATTTTGTTAGTAATTTTTCTTCACAGTTCATTATTTCAGTTGAAAATGCATCTCTTTGATTGAAAATTGAAATGTTTTGTTAAAAAATCGTTGCTTTCGGTTACAAACTTATCTTTGAATTTAAAATCTAACTATTTCAGTTGAAGATTTTTCAGTTAAATGGGACGATGGTCGTGGGGGCTAAGGCTTAAAGCTGTTGCTCTTGATGGTTCGGAACCCACCTAAACTATTTGGTTAAAAGTTCATATACTTTGTTAAAAATTTAACAATTTTTAAGAAAATTATTCCTTTTCGGTTGAAAAGTCACATGAGTCAATAGTTTATGTAATTCAGAGTGATCCTATGCAATCCGGAGTAATTTTATGTAATCCGGTATAAGCCACATCCGTCGGACCGCATTTTGAGGAGTCTTTTCCTCATCGACTTAATGTGATGAATAATGAATTCTTCCTTCCTTAAATGAGATAAATTTGGTAAATGAATAAATAAATCTTTGGAAATTGCAATATGAATATCGAAATTCTTTATTATAGACTTTGAAATATTAAAATGCACAGTTCCGTAATTTATAAAAGAACGATATTTTGTATTTGTTTGAGGAGTCCTGAATTTGGGAAATCAGATCAGACGCCGAAATCGCCATGCAATCTGTAACGATTTGACGGCGATCCTGTCACTCCAAGGTTTTTGACAGCGAAAATATGACCACCTTTATCGCCTTCTGGACGTGTTTCATTAGGATCATGGTAACCCCATCCCATTGTTGATACATATAAAATAGAATAATTTGGACCTCCGAAAGTGCAGCCTGCGACTTTGGCTGCACGTATGCCAATGGATCGAATCACTGCTCTAGTATCTGGATTAATTTCAAGAACCTGAGGAAAATTTTAAAAATTCTTTTTATTCAAAGTTTCATTTTTGGAAATGTGTATCTTTAAAGAGATTAAACCCTTACTCGCCCACCTCCAAAAATAGGCACCCAGAGCACACCTCTGCTATCAATTGCAGGACGACCCGGATGACCCACTATATGGTGCTGGGCAAAGTAGGGTTTCAAGTCATAGACGATTTGTCTACTATTATCTAAAAAAATTTATTTAATTACGAGTTTAATTATAAAAACTTACATTCTGATTCTTGGGGGGGATTCTTGAACCCCCCCTCGACCTAGTTGCGCCCATGATGCAACCGCCACAAGATCTAGCCACGCGCAAGTAAAAAAAATCGCAACCAATCAGAAATGATATCAGCTACACCGCCATATTGAAAAAATGTGCAGCTGACGGCTGTGTTGAATGGTAACCAAGATGGCCGTGCAGCTGGTATGCGCGACTTGGACGAAAATGGAACGTTTTTTGGCTAGACCTTGTGTGATTGTATGATTGCGCCCGGCGGTGGACGGTCAGTAGTCCTTCCAGCTTCGACCCGTGTCGACTTCTGAGAGTCCGTTTTGAACGCAAGAAGGGATCGCGAACGCGATACCAAAGAGTTTTTGTAGTTGCGCCTTAGGATTATTGTGTGTGACTAGTTTTGTCATCGGAGTGAGATGACCAAGTGTTAATTCATCTCGGTATTGAGCGATAAGTTTCTTACTGGTCGAGACTCCATTCTTGAATTGAGTGGGTGCTTCTGGACAAATATGTTCTCGTCCACGAGGTGATGGCAAATCTCTCCCTTGTCAGGCTTTGAGTAAACCCGCGAGCCTGCAAGGTAACCTCGTGGACCCTCTCCAGAAGCTTCTTTATCAGTGGAGTGACTGATGCTAATACTGGCGCCTTTTGCTACTGCGCTTGCGTTCGGGCCGCGCACTGGTTGGCCGCAGTTGGCGCGCAATTCAAAATTGGAATTAAAAACAATTCTTGTAATTTGAATGAATAATTTTTTGAAAAATGCTCAAGTAGCACAGTAGCAAAAGGCGCCAGTATTGGCATCTGGAGTCTCGCTTTTTCAAGAGCTCTCTCTCGTCGAACATTGGCGTCAGACTCCTTCAAATACAAAGTGAACCCTTTTTTTGTAAACTGTGTATAGTTAATTGTTAAGTACAATTTCTGTAACAATTTATTAAAAATTTGAGTTGGTGATGTTCTTGTGACTTAGTTTAGCTGTTGAATAAACATGATTTTCTGTGAATCGGTGTCTAAGTGCTTCTTTGAAGTCTTTCGCCCCCACCCGTAATTTAGTCAATAAAGTTTTGAACAATTTGAAATTTTGGAATAAATGCAACTGTTGGGTTGAAACGTAATTTATTTTGTTCCAGAATTCATCTATTTTGTTAGGAAATGTTTTTTTCGATTGAAATATATTTTTTTCAATTGAAAATTAATTCTTTCAGCTGAAAATTGAACTATTTCGTATTAAACTCATTTTTCCTGGTAGAAAATCAATCTTTTTGGTTGAAAATTTATCTATTTGATTGAAAATTGACCTATTTGTTAAAAAATTCATTTCATTTGGTTGGAAATTTATTTTTTTCAAGATTCAACTATTTGATTAAGGATTCAAACTCTTTTGTCGGATTTTTTTTTTTAAATTCCAATTTAATTTTTCAACTGAAAATTTCACTATTCTATATTGAGTTAAAATTTATTCAATTTAGTTAAAATTCAACAATTTGGTACAGAATTCATGTATTTGGTTAAAAGTTCCACTTTTTCAGTAGATAATGAATCTTGGTTCAAAAATTCACCCTTTTGGGTGAACATTTGACAGATTCTATTTTTTCTTCAACTTTATTATTTTTTTTTTCTATACAAAAATTAATTTTTCCACCTAAAAATGTTTTTTCGTAGATAATCCGCCTTCGGCTTCAAATTATGATTTTTCGTTGTTAGAAATTAAATTTTAGTTAGTGAACTTCGTAAAGAATTATGATATTGTCTCATAAAAACTTTGTGAAGAATTATTTCTTGACTTGGATTAAAGAATTTTTGACCTGAAATAGAAATTTTTGTTCTAAAAACTTACGCAAAACAACTCCATGCACCGTATCATAATCGTAGGATCCGATTTCATTTCTCAGAGAATCGATGAAGTAGAATTTGGCAGGCTGACTTTCTTTCCACACGAATCCACTGACCAAAACTCCCGAAATCTGCGTGGAATATCCCAAATTCGCATCCAAAGAGTGCACGTCTCCCCAAAAGTGCCCGGGATATACGGGAGTGTTCAACGTCGCTGGAATGTAATGAAAATTTTTCAATATAATAATTAACCGAGGGGAAACAACTCTGGTAATCCGCTGGACCGATCAGCTATCCGAACTAGTAATCCGTCTTATTCAAATAATCCGGTGTAATTAAATTGTAATCCGTCGTAATTACAGTCTCTCAGCCACGCAGTTTCTCAACTCGTGGGGCGAAAGACGGTTGCGACTCTTGCCTGAGAAACAACAGCAGCGTAGCGAAAAGGAGCAGTGCGCGGGTACTCACTCGAGTATATTGCGTAATATTCTGCATTTCAACTGGAAACTTTCGCTAGACCGCATTTTCAGGAGTTGTTTCCCCTGAATATCTTCCTTACAGTCTAAACTCAAATTCAGTAAATTTGTTTACCAAAACATAGTCGGCCTGCCGGGTCGATGGCTGCATAATTTGCTTTCTCGCTATGTGTAAAGTCGCCTAGATTCATCAATACATATTTTTTTGGATTTTTTATATTTTTGCTAGTCGCCCAACGGATTAAAAAAATCCGATTAGAAACACCCAGCACGAATTTGAAATAATAGCGTGCAATAAGAACAGCAAAAGAGACCTCACCGCCAACTATGGAAAAAATTATAATTAAAAATTAGTCGAAGTAGGCGCCTTACGCCTGAAAAACGGTTACGTAGCATATAAGTACGTAAATAAGTCGTTCACCCCCCACCCACACACACACCCACACAATATTTTCCCTCCCCATACTTCAGCCCTCGCGTCCACTCCCTTCCCAAACTTCTTTCTCATATGCCCTCATATGGGGAAGGGGGGCTTCCCCTCACTTCCAATAGTTTCTCGCCCAGGACGATGATCAATTCCGCCCTGAGTACCTGCGAACGGTTCCCCCACTACAGGGCTTCCCCTCACTCAGCCGAACTGCTGCCGTCGATCCTGGTCAGCGGGAGTCCTTTGTACCTAATGTGAACTAAAATGCGGAAAATAGCATATTTTCAATTTAGAACTTGGCAATTCATAAAAAAAAGTCTGAGTCGAAAATGTTCGATGATTTAACATTGAAGAATCAATAAGAAAAAATTTTAGTTTTTGAAATTATATAATTTAAGACAATTTTAAGCTAGAAACATTGATTTATACATCAAAATTCGTTTCAAAATCTTTTTTAATATTCGCTCAAAAATTTGTTTTAAAAAATAATTTAAAAATTTTCCTGGAATCTAATGCAAATTTTGTTATTTATTATCTTGAAACTTGAATTTTTCCAACAATTTTGTCAAAATCAAGAAAATTGCTTCAAAACCTTTCAGATTTTATTTTGAAAATTCAAAAAAAAATCATTTTTAGTTTTCCTAGGAAGTTTAATAAAATTTTGTTATTCTTCTGAAACCTTTCAGAATGCTTGGAAAGCTTCCAAATATTGTTTTCAGAATCTTCAGAAATGTACTTTTTGTTTTAAATGTTTTGAACTCTTTTGAAGTTTTGCATTATTTTGGAATCTTTTCAAAATTTCTAAATATATCTTACTGTTACTCGAATTTTTCCCAAAGTAATAATTCACAAAACATTTTTTTCAGTTTTTAATGAAAATCACTTTTTTTGGTTGAAAATTCAACATTTTACATACATTTTGTTTCTTCATTGACTGAAAGTTCTTTCTGGGTTGTAAATTCAACTCTTCCGTCGAATCTTCCTCTTTTTAGTTTGAAAATTAATCTGTTTTGATTGAGGATTGAACTTGTTTAGTTGAAAATTCTGTTGTTTCGTTTGAAATAATACTACTTTGTCGAAACCAGTTTTTTGTTTCAAATTAACCAACTTAATGGAAAATTCATCTTTCTGGTTGAAAATTAATTTCTTTGGTTGAAAATTTAAGTATTGTGTTGAAAAATCGATTTTTTTTTAAATATTAATCTCTCACTGAAAATCTACCTATTCATTTTTCTATTGAAAATCAAATTCATGTCATTTGTTAAAGATGTTCTTTTTTGATAACGAAAATCCCCTTGACTGAAAATTGATCTTTTTGATTCGAAATTTATTTCTATAGTTGAAAATTCGATTCCCGACTTGCACCCGCTGACCTGAGTAGTATACCCCCACCATTGCGTCCAGCGCGTTACCCCTCGCTTGCCTGGGATATTTAAAGTGACGTATCTAGAAAAAATAATGCCTATGGCAAGTACTGAAATTGCCCTCCTCCCCACACCCCCGGAAAAAGCAAATTTCCTACCACCAGATATATACATTAAATCAGCCTGATTGTACAATATTTTCAAATTCAAACTCATAAAAGTTGATGAATTTTAAATTAAAAACATTAAAAGAATGAATAATTTGTAAGATAGTAACTATAGTCAATTTTCAAATGAGCAGCGTGTGAATTTTATAAATTGAAAGGTAATTGTTGCAAATTATTGCAAGTGGGGGTAACGCGCTGTGCGCAATGGTGGGAGTATGTTGAGCAGGTAAATCGTGCGCAGTGCGCTGGACACGTCTCAAGGACGTGCCGTTCGCGCACGAACACATAACGCCAACCAATCGTGTGCGACCTGCCGTGCTGCTGCAGTCCGTGGCAGCACGTACTCAAGTACGTTGCGAATTAGTATAAGTAGCGACATACTTGTGTACGTTACCGCTCGGACCGCAGCAGCACGACAGGTTGCACGCAATTGGTTGGCGTTATGTGTTCGTGAGCGGACGGCACGTCCGTGAGACGTCTCCAGCCCACTGCAACGGATTTTTTTTGTGCGAAAACCTTAACCCAATATACGGAAGGACGAACACCTGACCAAAACTGTAAGGGTTTTTGCTCAGGGCTACGGAACCCTAGGAGTTCTCACGATTCAAGATAATTTCAATAAGAAAGAAAAAAATGAAAAGGATTTGGATACCTATCTGAACGCAAGTTACATCTTTTGTCTGGTAATTATAGGCACAGAGTTTATTAGTCCGGGTATCTACGAATAAGAGTTTAATTCCCCTCCAGAAAAGACTATCTGGTAATTCAGCATCTTCGTAAATTGTTTCAATCCTGAAAAATGAAATTTCTCTTAATTGTGCGGGAAACTCAAGCTCAAGAAAATTTTCAAAACTTTTTTTTGAATTTTGTTGTGTAATAAAACTCAAGTACTTTCTCAGTTCTTTTACCACAGAATAGTCGCCCGAAGAGCCATTACTGTGAAAAAAATTCAAACAAATCATGGACGTTGAAAATGATTGAAAGAAGTCCTGTACATTTTTTGAGATTTTTTCTAACGATGAAAGCACAGGATTAAAAATAAAAACGAAAATGGACATTACCCCCTATGCAATATGGCGGCTAACGGTATGAAATTTGGTGAAAATTTTTTTTTATTGTATGCTTTCAAATGGCTGATTCGACATTTGATTTTTTTTCGGGGCATTTTTTACATGCTTCTCCGGCTATTGCCATTGCAATCAAGAAAGATTTGTCAGTCAATAAAGAAGAAAAATTCATTCAAAATGTTAAATTTTTAAGTCAAAAAAAAAAAAAATTTCTAAAAAGAACTGTTGAGTTTTTGAACCAAAAATATGCATTTTCAACTGAAAAAGACACATTTCCAAACAAAACTGAAATAGTTACATTTTCAGATGAAAAAATTAATATCTATTTTCAGAAAATAAATTTTTCACTAAATTAAACAATTTTCAACAAAACAGATAAGTTTTTAACCAAAGAAATTAATTTTCTACCAGAAGAAAAAATTATTTTCAACGAAATAGTTAAATTTCCAGTTGAAAGAATTAATTTTCAATTTCAAAAAACGAAATTGTCAATCAAAGAAAACAGAATACGGTACATCCATTTTCAACTAAATAGTTAAATTTCCGATGAAAAGATGGATTTTTAAGAAAACGTGCAACAGTTTAATTTTTAGTTATAAGGATTAATTTTCAAGAAATAGTTAAATTTTTAACTGAAGAAATGTGTTTCCAACCAGAGATAAATATCAAACCAAAAAGACTAGTTTTCTTCTAAAAAATATGAATTGTGTAACAAAATACTTCAATTTTCAACCAAATAAAAGAATGTTCAATCCAAATAAGAATTTTGAATTTAAAAAAATCCTAAAAAAAATATTTCGTGAAATCTTCCGATTTCCCCTCTCAGAAGTTTTCTCATGTAAATTTTAAATTCGACTAATTTTTAAATTTTGATCCAAAAATGGAATAATTAAATTTCTAGTTAAAACAAGTATTTTTCAAACAAAAAAAATACGAATATTTAACACACATCATGAAAAATAACATTAAAGATTTGACAACAAAATTATTATTATTATTATTATTATTATTTATGTAAAAATGTAGTTACATTTTTCCTTTTTTTTTGCTTAACGGTTTATCTTTCTTAGTTGAAAATTCATTTATTTTGTTTAAAACTTGTATTTTTCGGTCGGAGATTCATATTTTTGGTTTGCAAATTCCACATTTTGGATACATTTTCTTTTTTTATTGTCTGAAAAATCTCTCTGCGTTGCAATTTTAACTCACTGGTTGAAAATTAATCTGTTTTGATTTAGGCTTGAACTAGTTTAGTTGAAAATTCATGCTTTTGCTGGAAAATTAATTTATTTGGTTGAAAATTCAAGTACGCTATTGCAAATTCATTTTTTTTTTTAAACTGAAAATTCAACTATTTCGTTGGAAATTAATCTTGAATATGAAACTACTTTGTTGAAATCTTCTTTTTCTTAGTTAAGAATTAATATTTTATCTTAAAAGTCATCTATTTCATTTTTGGTGGTAAGCTTATCTTCTTCAAGTGAAAGTTAATATTTTTTGTCGAGAAATTGTATTTTTGGGTAGAAAATGAATCTACTTGGTTAAAAATTCAGCTTTAAGGATGATAATTGATCGTTTCCACGGAAAATTCATCAATTCAAAATTTGTTTATCTTTTCTATAAAATTTAATTTTTTCATCTAAAAATGTAACTATTCCGGTTTGGAAAATAAATTTTTTGTAGTTTAAAATTCATTAATTTTGTTCAAAACTCGTATTTTTTGGGTATACATTCATATTTTTGGGTTCAATATTCAACATTTTTTTTGGTGAAAAATCCGTTTTTTTTTGGTTTAAAAATCCAAAATTTTTGATACATTTCCTTTCATTATTGATTGAAAAATCTTTCTTGGTTGCAAATTTAAATTTCTCGCACAGGAAGAATTCTTAAACTGCAATTTTATCTTTTTTTATTGAAACTTCTTGTTTTCTGATAGAAATTCGTATTTCATGGTTCGAAAATAAACTCCTTTGTTAAAAATTCATCTTTTTTTAATGTCAACGTAATAATATTGTTTTTGGTAAAAAGATGATTGTAGTTCAATTTTGAAACGTATTTTAATATGAAAATTTTGTTTTAATTTCAATTTAAAATTTTAAAAACTTAATTTCAGTCGAGAGATGTAATAATTTATATAATAAAATTGTAAAATGTTGGCAAATATTGAAAGTAAGAAGACTTACTCGTACTCTGGGTTACAAATTATAGAAGAAAGAAATGCACTAAAAGAAAAAATCGCGAGGAGATTTCTCATTGTTGAAATTTTTTCAATTGAAGCTTTCCGTGAGAACTGCGAAAAGAGGGGCATTTATTTATAATTTATACTTTCTGGTCTTGTGAAGAAAGGGGGGACGGATAAATAATCCCTTCCATTTTTCAGCTCTCTACTAATCAAATCTTCGAAATTTTCATTAATTGTCCTAAAAAGGGATATAACTAGGCCACATGGAAAGATACAATCTTATTGCATATTAATGATTTCCTGGTGTTATTTGTTAAACAATGACATTTATGATTTTACAACTTTTCGAAAATCACAAAGTATATACTGGACACCTCCTCAAAATCCTATCAAATTTTCTGAAATCCTACAAAATTCTTTGAAAACCCTTGAAAATTTTCAATTTGCAATTATTCTATTAGAACGCTTCTATATTATATTATTAAATCTATATTATCATATTAAAATTAATGATTTTATTAATTATTTTGTAAGTTTGAAAAATATTTATTGAAATATTCAAGATGATATAGGTAATTTTATTATTATTTGGTCCATTATGATAGCAAATGGTGGAGAATTTTTATTTTTGAACAAATATCCTTATTTTTGTTAGCATTATCTTTCCTCGCATCAGACACATAAAACACATCTCCAGTTTGGCTGTTTAGTCATAGTTCAAATAAAATTGTCATGTTATTGCATTCCTTGCTGATAAAGTAACTCGGAAGTTTTGATATTGTCAAAACATCTTGACAAGAAAAAAATCACAATTCATGTACGGAAATAATAAAATTTCATTGAGCAATAAAGATTTCTATTTATACGTATTTATGTCAAACTTTTTTTCATCATTCTCTCTAATCTCAGAAAAATATATTTTATACATAATATCAATTTTTGTTAGCACGATAACTTTGCAAAGAATTGACAGATTGGGTTGACCTTTGGTTTACTTTTTCAGTTTCCTGAACTGAAGGTTAGGTTCATTAGCCAGCCGTTTTGGATAAAAGTTTGAAAAGTTAGAATTTTCAAAAATTGTTAGTCTATTTTTGTTTAATATTTAAGAATTCTATGTAAAGCTATATTACAGTACTCGCACTCAGGTTGTCTTTATCTTCAGGTGTTGCATTTTTTTGTTGATCCGCCTCCTCTTAGTGGCTGTCATCGTCTGATGACGCTTCACCTAGGTCAGGGTTATCTTCTTTGGGAGAATTGCTATTTTGACAAATTTTTAACTGGCTGGCACGTCCCGTTGTAGCATATCATCTTTCCCTTGCTCATAGATCAGACTGGCTTGCAGTGCTGATAAAAGCATAAATTGGTCTTTTCGACCTATCCGTTGGCCAGCGGATGTCTCGTGGAATTCAAGGTATGACGAATTCCGTGTTTTTCGCAGAATTTTCGGAATTCGTCCAACGTGAACCATGAGCCTCTATCCAAGATGATTTTTTCTGGTGCTCCATAATCCAGTATCAAATCTTCTAATTCTCGTACCAAATGACTTTCTGCTCTGTGGATTATTTTTAAATCGCATTCGCTTGGTAACTTAAGCCATAGCGTTAATGGTGAGTTATTCGATTTTTCTCTGTTGAGAAAAATTAGCGCTTGACAGTCAGTGATCACTGTGAATTCGATACTAATTAAAGAGGCTCGAAGTTGCGAAATGGCCCAAACAATGGCCAGCAATTCAAGCTTAATTGAGTGGTATCGACTTTCCAGTTCGCTCATTCGTCTACTTATGGCATAGACGGGATGTAAGAGTTGATCCTCCTCTTTTTTCTGCAATAAAATTGCTCCTAGGTCTTGAGAGCACGCATCAGTGTGTAATGCTGTTTCTGCTTCCAAATTAAACAATCGTAGAATCTGTTTTTCGCTCGTAACTCTAATCAATTCCCGGAAGACACCTTGTGCCGCTTCGTTCCAAACATATTCGAACTTCGGTTTTAATAAGCGATGCAGACGTGCGGCTAGCATTGCAAATTTATCATTAAAACGGCTAAAGAAGCTCTCTAGTCCTAAAAACTATCGCAACTTGTGTTCGTTCGTGGGTCGAGGAAACTTTAGAATCGCTTGAGTTTTGGGATCCTCTGGTTCTAGCCCGTTCTTAGAAATTATGAACCCTAGATAATCAAATCGCTCTTTCAAAATTGAACATTTTGCCAGATTGAACGTTAAATCGGCTTTTTCCAACGTACTCAGGAATCGGGAGTTTATTGCGTAAAGATTCTAAGACCATTTGCATAACTTTTGTAAAGTCAGAGGGTGCATTACAAAGACCGAAAATTACCCGACCGACTTCTCCGGTTTCATCCAGAGTTATAAATGTGGTCTTTTGTCTCGATTCTTTTGACAGTGAAATTGACATGTACCTATGTGACAGGTCTGGTGTTATTAACAAACTCCCTCCTTCTATAGATGCCAAACATTCATCTGATTTAGAAAGCAAAAAATTCATATGCTCAGTTTACAAAATATATTTTTTTTTTAATTTCTGTTAAAAATTCTAGTCTATGGAAAAATAACTTGCCAATTATCCTCATGCCATTTTTAATTTTGATCGAAATTGAAAAAGTTATATACTTTTCAACATTTTGTAAGTTTTCAAGAAATAGAAGAAATTATTTTCTGATAGATTAAGAAATTTTATTAACAATTTGTGCTAGTTATCAAATATATTTTGGAACTGACCCAACTGAATTTTTCGATGAGACGGAAATCCAAAAAGTTAGAGCATTTTCAAAATTTAATTGTCTTTTTCGCTTGAAATATAAAATAGGTTTAAATCTCAGCGGAGCTAAAGAGTCATTATTTCTCATCTTAGGAATAAAATCAATATTAAAAAAATATTGATATTACGCACCTGTAGGAAAGACAGAATTAAAACCAAATTATTAACGGCCTTTATCTGGTCAAACTATAAAATAACAAAAAAATTAAGTCATGTTTTGAGAATTCATCTCTTTTGGTTCAGACTGAATTTCTTTTTGGAAAATTTAACAATCTTAATCAAATATATTTTTTTGTTTGAGAGTTCATTATTTCAGTTTGAGATGCATCTCTTTGGTTGAAAAGTGAACTATTTTTGAGAAAAAATCATCGTTTTCGGTTATGAGTTCATCTATTAACTAAAAATGTTACTATTTTAGATGAAGATTTATCATTGTAGTTGAATATTCATCCCTCTGGTTGAAAATTTTAATATTTGTTGAAAGTTTCTTCTGTCTTGGTTGAAAATTAATTTTCCGACTGAAAATGCATCCATTCAATTTTTGGTGGGAAGTGCATATTTTTTTAGTAGAGAATTCAACGAATTCATTGTAAATTTATGTATTTCGTTCAAAATCCGTCTTTTTCAGAAGAAAATTAATCTTTTAGGTGGATGATTTACGTTTTTTGACTGGAAATTCAACTACTTCATTTAAAGTTCATGTATTTTTTAAAATCAAAAGTCACATGAGTCCATAGTTTAGGCAGAGTAATCTGCTATGATTTTATGTAATCCGGAGTATTCTTAGGTAATCTGGAGTGATCCACGTCCACTGAAACGTATTTTGAGGAGTTAGTTCCCTCTCGATTTTTTGTAGAAATCAAAATTGTTACGTTTCGCGATTATGATTATATTTGGTAGTTATATTTATCTGATATTATATAATTTACATAACCATGTAATAGCGAGATACTTTAATTTGTTTTGGGGTTTCCCGAAGAAGAATTATTACTTTAAATAATTGACTACGCTGAGCGTCTCTCGCATGGATTTCTTTAAAAATAGAAAAGATTATTTAATTCTGCAAACCATTTGTTTACATTTGAGAAATAAATTTATTTTATTTTTTTGGCATGCTCAGTCTTACATTCATTGCAAAACCAGAATAATGAGTGTTCCAAACCCATGATTTTTTTAAATTACTTAATTTAAAATTATTAGTGATTGCTGAACTAAAATACTTTATTTGGGGGTTGAGCATCTTGGCTGTAATTTTATATTAATTCCAACAACTTTGAATTTTAAAACCGATTCTCTTTATAAAAGTGTAAAGACACTATTGTTGTACTTTCATTCACTTGCTCTCACAAGCCACAATGCGCGCGAACGAGCATTGTGGAAAGAGAGAACAAAATGGATTCCAGTATCTCCGAAATATTCAACAAAGAAATCTTTTGTCAGCCAAGAGACGGGTGAACCAATCTCAAGGAAAGCTTCAAATTTAATTGTCGAATACCCAGCTACAATAATGCTTCTGGAGAAACCAGTGTTACCTTCATTCACATCACCTTACGAGCCACAATACGCGCAAACGAACATTGTGGAAAGAAAGGATAATATGAATTCTGATAGCTTTGAAATGTTTTATATCCAAATATTCGGCGAGCCATGTGACGCGCGAACCAATCACAGGGAACGCTTAATTTGGGTATAAAGCACCTAGCTACTATAATTCGCCAATACACAATAAATATGCATTAAATAATTTTAAAAACATTACTTGCGAAGTGCATTCATTAAGAATATATGAGCAAATTGAAACAACACAACACTGCACTAACACTTTAAAAGAAAGAAGTATTTTCTATGAATCCCGTACGAGACCGGTACCTACACTACACAATGACAGAACACTCTCCTCTGGAGCGTAAACCTAGACGACCTCGTCGGTACTAGCGTCGAGACCGAAGTGTCTAACTGTGTCTAACCCTCTGAGCCCCGTCTCCCAGAGAACTAGCTCTCAGTGCGCGTTAAACGTGCTATGCCGCTATTGGTTGGAAATCCCCACTCTGCTCGATGGAGAGGGGTCCCACTACCACTTGCCTTGTGCGCTGTTCGTCGCGCTAGAGATGATATGTTATAGTGTAGAAGAGAAAACTATACCAAAATTCGTGAGTCTCGTTTTCACGTTATGAATATGAAATACGTATACACGTTACAAAATGAATCATTCCTGTTTAAAATGAAAAAAAAATTGTCAATAAATAAAAGAATGATCAAAACTTTCAATTTAAATATCGGAGCTCTTTATTACTAACTTCAAAATATCAGAATACATAGTTTTGTAATTCATATGAAAATAATATTCTTATTTGTTTTAGGAATCCTGAATTTGGAAAATCAGTGTTTATTGTGATTAAAGTGGTACTTTCTTGTCAGCTACCTCCTCACGTCAAGGCCGTGGATAGCAAAAATATAATTTCCAAGATCAGATTGTATCAGATTGTTGATACATATGAAATATCCAAGTTAGGACCACCAAAAGTGCATGCGCCGACTTTGGCTGCAGGTATGGCAATACATCGATGAACTTTTTCAGTATGTGGATCAAATTCAATGACCTTAAAAAAATAAAAAAATTTCCTTTTGATTCAAAGTTCATTTTTGCAAATAGTCCCAAAGAGATTGAATCCTTACTCCGAAAGCTCCAAAAAGAGGCACGCACCCAGAGTCAACCTCTTCTATCAATTGCTGGACGACCCGGACGGCCGCGGCCGGGCATACCAGCTACATCCAAGTTAAAGATGACTCGCCTTCTTTCTAAATAAGTGATAATATTGCGAGATAGATTATAGAAACCTACAATTTTACTCCATTTATTGATAAAAAGGGTGTTTCTAAGCCCAGGGTGGTCAATAACATTTCTTAATTTGGATAGGAAATGTTGTAAATAAATATAATTTGGAACAGGGAATTTTCGTATCGAATTCTTGACCTGAAACGGAAATTTCCGATTAAGAACATACCAGAAATATCATCAGCTATCTGATAATCGTAAAGTAGGATTTGAGGATTCATAGTATCGGCGTAACAGAATCTGAGAGAGTGCAAATGTCCGCTAGGTGTGTCCCACACGAATCCATCAGTGCTTGAACCAAGATCCCGAACATGTTTTTGAAAACACATATCATCATCTAAAGCGTACAACATTCCCAAACCGTGTCCAAGATCTTCCGCAAAATCATGGACACAATTTGGGAACTATGTACGCTTTGGATAGGAATATGTGTCTTGAAAAACATGTTCGGGATCTTGGTTCAAGCACTGGTGGAATCGTGTGGAACAAACCTCGCGGATATCAGCACTCTCACAGATTTTTTCACGCCGATACTATGAACCATCAAATCCTACTCTACGTTTATAAGATACCTGATGATATTTCTGGTATGTTTTTAATTGAAAATTTCCGTTCCAGGTCAAAAATTCTATACGAAAATTACCTGTTCCAACTTGAAATTATATTTATGCATAACATTTCCTATTCAAATGAAGAAATTTTATGGAACATCCGAGGTTCAGATACACCCTTTTAATGAAGAAAAGGATTGGAATTGTAAGTTTTTGTAATCTAACTCGTAATATTATCACTTTTTTCAGAAAGAAGGCGAGTCATCTTCAACTTGCAAGTAGCTGGTATACTCGGCCGCGGCCGTCCGGGTCGTCTAACAATTGATGGAAGAGGTTGTCTCTGGGTGCCTCCCTCTTCTTGGAGATTTTGGAGTAAGGATTCAATCTCTTTGAGAAGTTTTCGAAAATAGAACTCCAAATAAAAAGAATTTTTTCCATTTTCCTCAGATCATTGGAATTGATCCACATACTGAGAAAGTGTATCGATGTATTGCCATACCTGCAGCCAACGTCGGCGCATGCACTTTCGAAGGTCCTAATTTGGACCCGGCCACGGCCGTCCAGGTCGATTGGCAATTGATAGAAGAGGTTGCCTCTGGATGTCATTAAAGAGACATATTCTCGTCCAAAGCGTACAAAGTTCCCAAATTGTATCCATGGTCTTCCGGATGATCGTTCGTCGTCGCTGGAATAAAATATAAAATTTGTAATATAATAATTAACCAAGGGGAAACAACTCTGATATTCCGCTGAACTGATCGGTTGTCTGGAATAGTAATCCGGTGTCATCCAGGTAATCCACTGTAATTCAAAGCAATCCATTTGTAATTCTTGGTCATTGCAGTCTTCTCGAGTAATTTACTTTTAATCTGGAGTAATTCTTTCAAAAATCAATGTAATTCACTTTTAATCCAGAGTTATCCACTTGCCATCCAGAGTAGAATGGAACAGGGCGAGGCAGCCAGTGGGGCGAGACAGCCAATTTATTCTAATTTCCACAGAGTTAATTGAAATCGCGCGCCTTTGTAACGTAAGGTCGGTTATGTGAGTCCACTGTGCTTGCCGAAATTTGAGCGTCGTGACTATCGCAGTTTGCAGAAATCAGCGTCATTTGTAAAGAAATACCAGCAGAAGGAACATTCTTGTGATTTACGTTTGTTTATCCTTCGTGTATAGGTTGCGTAAAACAAGTTAAGTAAGTATTTTTGCAGTACAATTTTGTGCTTAACACGATCAAATTGTTGGGTTTTCGTAATACAAAATACTTTTCTTGTGTGGAATTGTTTTGAGAAAAAGCATGTCTGGGGCGAGGTAAGCAACAAACGGCAAATTATGCTGTACAGGCTAAAAAGCGAATTGTTTGTGGCAATCCTCGACGAGGTCGCCTGAACAAAGTATGAACTCCTTACAAAACCTCGGACAGCGGCAACATAGATGAAATAATAATTTTCCCGACTTTTTTCCATTTTTTTGTTTGTTTTTTTATTTTTAGTTCCATTAAATGTCAGAGAAGACACTTAAGCTTGTTTTTATTCTTATATATCGTCTTGAACCTAATGAAGAACTTATATATTATTAAATGTCTGTGTATTATATGATTGGCTGCCTCGCCCCACATCCATGTTTTTGGATGAAAACTCAACTATTTTTCGAAACAACAATTTCCTTAACTGAAAATTCCAAAATTCTTCCTTCAGTATATAATTTTTTTTTAGATGAAAATACAACTATATAGTTGAAAATTTCTGTATTATGTTAAGAATTCTTCTTTTGTGGCAAAAAATTAATCCTGTTGGATTCAAAATCAATTTTTTGGTTGCTAAATGAACTGTGTTGGCTAAAGCTTGAACCATTATGTTGAAAAATATATTTTTTCCTGTTCAAACAAAATATTTACAACTGAAAAATAAACTATACCACTTTCAATTAAGAACTTATCTTCTTTCGTTCCAAGTTCAACCTACATAAAAAAATATAAATTATCCTTGTTTAGTTTAAAATTTATCTATTTGGTTAAAAGTTAATGCATTTCCATAAAAATTAGTAGTTATGGTTGAAGGTGAATAATTGTAGTTGGAGCTCTTTCTATTATTTGAAAATTCAACTACGTGTTTAAAAATGTATGTTATTTGTTGAAAATTCTTTTTTTTTTTTGCAAAAAACTCATTCGGGTTAAAATTTCATACCTTTAGTTAAAAAAATGTAATTATTTGAATTGGTTGAAAATTAAAAAACGTTGTTAAAATGTGCCCTTTCTGGTTGAAAAGTCAACTGTTTTGTTAAAAAATTCACTTTTCTTTCGGTTAAGAATTCATCTATTTTGTTTGTTGAAAGTTCGTCTTCTTTGTCAAGTTCAACTTTTTTGATCGGAAATATAAATCTCTTATTTGTTAAAATATCAACTATCAAGAGTTATCTACTTGTCATCCAGAGTAGGATGAAATAGGTTGAGGCAGCCAGTGGGGCGAGGCAGCTAATTTCTTCTTATTCCCACAAAGTTTTTTTTTGTCCCAAAACATTTCTTGTTGAGATTTTTTAACTGAAAATTCATCTACTACAGTTGGAGATTCACGATTTCAGTTACAATTTCACCTCTTTGGTTAGAATTTCAAATAATTTGTTGAAACTTCGTCTTTTTCAGTGGAAAATTAATCTTCTTTTTCGATATTTCATATAATTTTATTTTTTAAGTATTTATATCATATAAGAATTCACAAATTTCATATTTTGGTTTGAAAATTAAACTATTTGCTTGAAGTTTCATTTTTTTGTTAAACATTGAAGAATTTTGTTGGAAATTATTCCTTTTTCATTGAAGATTCGCCTGAGTCTGTAGTTTAGTCGGAGTGCTACACCATAATCTTATGTAATCCAGAGTAATCCTATGCAATCCGGAGTAATCTTTGATAATCCGAAGTAAATCTGTGTATGAAGGTAATCCAGGGCAATCTAATGTAATCCAGGATAATTCATCCCTGTTGAACCATTTTTTGGAGTTGTTTCCCCCTCGTAATAAACTCTAAAGTCTAAACTCAATATCAGTAAATTTTTCTTACCAAACCATAGCAAGCCTAACGGATAGACCGCTCCATAATTTACTCTGTTGCCTGCAACATGAGCAGCAAACGACACGAGACCTTGGCCTGTGAAAAAATTATTATTTGTTATTGGTCGAAGTAGACGCCTTAGGCCTAAAGAAAAGGGTTTCGTAGCCTACGAGGACGTAAATAAGTAGTTTGAATCTCCCCTTTCAATACTTCTTCTTCCTTAAGGTGTTCGCACAAAAAAATCCCTTGCAGTGCGCTGAAGACGTCTCACGGACGTGCCGTCTGCGCACGGACTCATAACATCAACCAATCGCGTGCAACCTGCCGTGCTGCTACGGTCCGTGGCAGCACGTACTCAAGTGCGTTGCGAATTAGTATAAGTAGTGACATAATTGTGTGCGTCACCGCTTGGACCGCAGCAGCACGACAGGTTGCACGCGATTGGTTGACGTTATGAGTTCGTACGCGAAAGGCCCGTCCGTGAGACGCCTCCAGCGCACTGCAACTGATTTTCTTGTGCAAACACCTTCACTCCCCTTACATTTCACCAATACCGTTCCCCCACACACTCTAACCTTCGCTCACATATTTAACCTCTTTAACCTCTTCTACATCCCCCACATTTCCCTCTACTCCCCCTAGTTTCTCTCCCATCACTTCCCTGGGTTGTGAATTGTGGACCGTGAGTTTTCAGTCGTGAGCTGTGCGTTGTGGGATGTGAGTTGTGAATTGCGAGTTATGAGTTCCCAGTGGACATAAAACCATGATCATCCCAAGAACGTTCTTGGTACGTTCCTAGGACGTCCAATTTCAGTCCAATCAACGACTTTCAGACGACCAATGTCCTAAAGACGTCTTAGAGACATAGTACGTAATCGGGACATCTTTTGTACTGACATTAGACGTCCTAAGAGCATCCCTTTGATGTCCAAAAGACGTCTTAGGGATGTCCCGGAGACGTCTCTAGGACATCCTTAATTTTTTCGCCCACTGATTTGAGAGTTGAGAGTTTCCCTCACTTCCCCAAGTTCATTTCCCATCACTTCCCTGAGTTGTGAGTTGTGAGATGCGTGTATGGAATGAACGTTGTGGGCTGTAAGTTAATGGGGTCGTTGCATGAATTTTTTGTAATATTTTTTCCAAATTTGCATAAAATTCTGAACATTTTAGTGCACTTAACATTTTTTTTTAATAAACCAATGTCGAGAAAAAAAATGTTTCTGAAAAGTATCGAAATCCCTATTCAAAAACGCTGTGACCTTAAAAGCGCGTAACCAATCAGAATAATGATCCATTGACTAATGAAGTATCTAGCAGACAGCTGGAGAAAATTCGATTTACAATTTCTAACAGAGATCTTTGTTTACTTATAATTGTCGATTAGCAGCAGCCAGTCGTAAAAAAAGCTCACTAAAAAATACAATTTTGCTTGAAATATGAAACGTTAAAGAAGATAGTAATGAATAATATCATTCAAGTCTGTGATAATGACATTTTTTCAAAGATAACCTCAAATTTTAGTCGATCATATATATCATATAAAAGGCCCTCCTTTTTACTTTTAAAACACGTTTGAAATAATAAACCTTACAATAGGTTATGTTTGCTTATTACATATTCAATCGCTAGCGGCCATATTATATTCCCTCACCAACCGGACAACCGCGCTACTCAGAATGAAGTACTTCCGATAATCGGTCCAACCAATTAGATTTTCCCACAAAAATTCAAAAAGTATACTTTTTAAACATTAACAAAAATATTCAACTTCATTGAAAAAAACTTTCCTTTCGTAGTTACATTTTTTTGTGTTCTTTTAATTTTACTAGGAACAAAAATTATTTGAAAATATGCAACAGCCCCATTGAAAATTCATCATTTAATTGAAGGTTCTTTTATTTGGTTAAAAATTCGACTATTTTGTAAAAAATTAATCTTTTTGGTTGAAAATTAGTCTTCTTGACTGAACATTCATCTTCTTATTTTGAAAATTAATTTCTTCAGTTGAAAATTTAACTATTTTATTAAAAATTAATGTACTTTTTTGAAAACTCATCTTCTCCGGTATATTTAACTATTTGGTTAAAAATTCATGTATGTTGTTAAAAAATTCTTTCTTTGATTGAACAACTAATCTTTTTTGGTTGAAAATTCATCTGTTCTTTGAAATTTTACTTATTTCATTGAACATTCGTTTCATTTGGTTGAAATTCAACTTTTTGGTGGAAAATTCAATTTTTTGTGGATAATTCATTTTTTTTGTCAGTTTTAATAATTTTACTTTGAAATTAATAAATTCACTAAGACATTCAATAATTTACTGAAAAATTCTTTTTTTTCTAATGAAAATTCTTTTTTCTTTGAATTAAGCTGAGAGTTGTGGGCTTTAAGTTGTGAGTTCCCTCACTTCTCCCACTTCCTTTCTCTTCACTTCCCTGATTTCGCTGAGTTGAAGGTTGTGAGTTGTGGATTGTGAGTTGTGAATTGAGAGTTGTGGACGGAAGGACACTTGGCCGGAACTATGAGCTTCGTTCCACCGACCAAGCTTCGGCGGCGTGGCGTAGCTTATACGTGAGTGGCGCGGCCTAGCTTGCGTCTCGGAGGTGGAGGGGATACACAGGAGTAAGTGAGGAGTCCGAAAGTGGTATCCGCCTTCTCTTTCCAACCTATGTATCCCTTCCACCTCTGAGCCACTGGATACGCACGCCACTCACGTATAAGCGACGCCACGCCGCTGAAGCTTGTTTCGGTGGAACTGCGCTCAGTGGCGCGGCGTATCCAGTGGCTCAGAGGTGGAGGGGATACACAGGTTGGAAAGAGAAGGCGGATACCACTTTCGGACTCCTCGCTTACTCCTGTGTATCCCCTCCACCTCCAAGGCGCAAGATGGGCTGCGCCACTCACGTATAACCGACGCCTAGCCGCCGAAGCTTGGTCGGTGGAACTGCGCTCTATAAGGGTTTCTGTTCGGGGCTACGAAACCCCAAAAATTCTCGCGATTGAAGATAATTCCAATAAAGAAGAAAACATAAAAACGATTTGGATACCTGTGTGAGCGCTGACTGCGTGTCTGGTCGATAAATGGTAGGCCCAGAGTTTGAAAGCAAAGGTGTCTACCGAGAAGAGTTTCTCATAAAAGTAGAAAAGACCATCTGTAAATCCATGCCGGGCGACAATTGATACAGGCCTGAGGAATTAAATTTATTTTAATTGTGCAACTGAGGTATGAAAGAACATTAAATACAGGGTTGCTACAGGTTAGGGAATTTCGAAAAGTGCGTTAAAGTAATGGAATTTTCGATAAACTGAAGTTGAAGTTTAAGGGTCATCCGCAAATTACGTAAGGCGTTTTTCTGATATTTTGTCTCCCCCCCCCCCCCACCTAAGTTAGATACCGCAAGGTTTTTTCCGATACCCCACCCCCACACAATCTTTTTTAACTTTTATAAATTTAGGGCATTGATGCCAATGTTGGCGCCTTTTGCTACTGCGTTTGCATTCGGGTTGCGCACTGGTTGGCCGCAGTTGGCGCGCAATTCAAAATTAGAATTAAGACCAATTATTGTAATTTAAATAAATAATTATTGAAAAATGTACAAGAATATATATTAATTTTACAACTTCTGACTTTAGATAAGAAATAAAATTTATAACACATATATTTCTTAAATAACAGTTTATTTTCTTCGACTACCAAAGAATAACTTATATTTAAAAAAAAATTTAATTTAAGAAGTCTAAAGTCAGCATTTGTACAATTTGTATACATTCTTGTGCATTCTTCAATAATTATTTATTCAAGTTAGAAGAATTGTTTCTGATTGCAATTTTAAATTGCGCGCCAACTGCGGCCAACCAGTGTGCATCCCAAACGTAAGCGCAGTAGCAAAAGTCGCCAGCATTGGCATCACTGATTTAGGGGAAAAACATACATATACAGGGTGACCCATTTATTTCTATAATTCTGAACATCTTCTAAACTACCCCATCTACATGAAAAACGGTTCATACAAAATTTGACCAAGACATAAAGTGCCATTCAACTGTTCCATTTATTTTGACCTTGAGGTCAATTTTCAAGGTGATTTCAAGGTCGAAACGATTTTTTAAAATGGAAACTCCTATTTTTGACTGCAGATTTGAATAGAGCGGAAAATTTTACGTCGGAGATGTACTATGGAAATCTTGTTTTTGTGACCTTGGAGAGGCCAAAAATCAAGGTCAAATGTCCAAAAAAACGATCAGATGTGCCTTTTTTCTGAATTTAAGTGGTTTTCTGGGTAAAGTAAACGTTTAAGATTTTCTTTAAAAGTTGATAAAATGTAAGAGTGTGACCATCTTGACCAGGAAAATGGCATCCGGTCATTTTTTGGACATTTGACCTTCATTTTTGACCTCTACAGGGTCAAAAAAACAAAATTTCCCAAGTACATTTTTGACGTAAAATTTTCGGCTCTATTCAAATCTGCAGTAAAAAATAGGGGTTTTCATTGAAGATTTGTATTTTTTGATAGATTTGAATTGTTTTCGATCAAAAATAGAAATATTCTTTAATTAAAATATTAACTATACAATTTTTAAAAAATTCATCTTTCTTTGAAAATGGAACTTATTGGTTAAATTCAAATATTTTAATGAAAATTTACGTATTTTGTGAAAATTTATCTTTCTTGCTAGAAAATTAATCTTCTTGGTTGAAAATTCATCTTTTTAGTTGCAAATTTAATGATTTTGTTGACAATTAGATTTTTTTATGTATTGAAAATTAATTTTTTAGCTAAACGTTAAACTATTAACTTTCTATGCTAGAATCAATCTTCTTGGTTAGAAATTCATTTCTTTGGTCAAAAATTTAATTGTTTTGTTGAAAATTCGTGATTTTTTATCGAAAATTAGTTTCTTAACTGAAAATTAAACTACTCAATTTTTTTATTCATCTTTTCCAAAAAATCCAACTATTTAGGTAAAAAATTAATCTCGTTGACAGAAAATTTATCTTTTCGGTATAAAATTAATTTTTTTGGTTGAAAATTCAACCCTTTCCTTGAAAATTTGTTTTTCTTCATTGAAAATTCATTTTTCGACTAAAAACTAAACTACTCAATTTTTGCGTGTGACAAATCTATCCTTTCAGAAAGCTTCAACTATTTTGTTAATGAATTCATCTTCTTTGATAAAAAATAAATCTTTCCGGTTGAAAATTTTTCTTTTTGATTAAAAGTTCATTTTTTTTTATTCAAAATTTAACTACTTTCTTGAAAACTTTTTTTTCATTTCAAAATAAATATATTAGTTTAAAATTTAACTATTATATTTTCAGGGGAAAGTTCAATCAATTTCTTTGTTGAAAATTAACTTTTTTATTAAAAATTTATACTTCCTTGTCGAAAACTCAACTGCCTTCTAGAAAATTCATCTTTTAGGCTTGAAACTTGAAATTTTGGATGCATATTTTTTTCTTAAATGACTGCAAAATCTCTATTATTTGCAAATTGTACTCTTTCTATGAAAATTTCTCTTTGTGGTTAAAAATTTAACTATTTCGTTAAAAGTCAAGGTATTTTGTCGAAAATTCGTCTTTATTTACAGAAAATGAATTTTCTTATTCAAAAATAAACTACTTGGCTGAAAATACATCATTTTTATTGAAAATAAATTACTATTGTTTTCATTCAAAATTTCCTCTCATGAATATATGTAAGACTGTTGTTTCTAAACGTCTTCAAAATAAATTTAGAAATAAACATTTTTTTGTCCGAAAAATTGAGGGAATTTCGAAATGGGGATTTTGCAGTAACCATCTGGATATTACATCAATTATTAAATAAAATAAAGTTTTCAATAGAGAGTTATAATTTATGAAATTTTAGAATGTTGACAAATATTGAAAGTGATAATACTCACCTATAAAAAATTGCCGAAGAAAGAAATGCGCTAAAAGCACGAATCGCGAGGAGATTTTTCATTGTCGGAAAAAAAAATTTCAATAAAATCTTTTTGTAAGAACTGCGGAAAGAAGGACGTTTATTTTTAATTTATATTCTCTGGTCTTGCAAAGAAAGAAGGGAAAAATAAAAAATCCCTTCCATTTTTCAGCGCTCTGCCAATCGAATCTTCAATTTTCTGACTATTCTTCTCAAAACCGTGAATAATTAGGCCACATGGAATGATTACAATCTTATTATGTACCAAAAATTTCCGGTATCAAATGTTAAACAATGATTCTTATTTTCTCACAAGTTGTCAAGAATTAAAAATAGAACCAGAGCCGTAACAAGCTTTTTCTATGCCCGGTCCAATAAATAATTTTGGGGGGGGGGGGGGGGGGGGGGGGGGGGGGGGGGGGGG
>CAKNXH010001000.1:117956-134715 GCA_932178445.1 Andricus quercusramuli
CCATAAAAAGAGCAAGTGCGCCGAAGGAGAATGTTCGAAAAATTTCAACAGGGATCACAGCCCAAAAGCAGCTCAAAAAAGGGGAAATAGGGTGGTTTTCTCACGAAAGAAGGGGAAAATAGGGGAAAGATTAAACATTTATTTTCATATGTCGAAAAAAACAAACAATCTTTTTGTAAGGAATGTTACATTTTTAAATAATTTTCAGTGATTTTTAAATGATTTCTGCCATTTGGGATTTATTTTTAAAATTAAAATTAAAATTCAATTAAAATTTGAAGATTAAAAAAAAATTAGAAACTTTTTCAGAATTTTGAAAGATATCAAGAGAATACAAAAATTTCCTTGAGATTTGTGGGAAAATATAGATTAATTTTTAACTTTTAAAATAAATTTTAAGAGAGAATCGAAAAAGATTTCCAAGCGTTTCCAATAATTTTCTACGGTTTCGGAAAAGAAAATAGAAGTTAAAAAAAAATCAAGTTGGAGTAAGTTTATGAGGGATTGTGAAAAAAAAATTAAGAAAAATTCAAATCATGAAAAAAATATATTTTTATGGTTCAGAAGTTTTGAACGGATCTTATAACTTTTAAAGATTGCAAAAAGTGTTCAAAAATGTAGATTATTAAAGATTTTGAAAAAAGAAGCTTTTCAAGAATTTTGATGGGTTTCAAGAGAATAAAAAAATATCTTCAGATATCTGACAGAATTTCAAATGATTTTTTATTTTGAAAAATAAATTTTGAGATAAAATTGAAAAAGATTTCGAAACATTTTAAATGATTTTCTACAATTTCGAAAAATAATATAGAAGATTAAAAAAAATTAAGCTCGAGTAAGTTTAAAACAATATGAAATTTTTTAAATTTTTTTAAATTAATTTAAAGAGAATTTTTGTTTAAAGATTTCAAAACATTTCAAATCATGTTCCAAAGTCTCGGAGAGTCCTTTAAAAGATTTTAAGCCCATCTTTTTAATTTTGCAAGATTAAAAAAAATTTTCAGGAAAATTTCGAATAATTTTAAAAGATACTTAGAAGGTGTGAAAGTATTGAAAACATTCAAAAATATTTAAAATTTGAAGATTTCAAACAATTTTAAACAAAACGTAGATTTTTGAAGATTTAAAAAAAGCGCTTAGAAGAATTCTGGTAGGTTTCAAGAGAATAAAAACAAAATATTCTTACGAAAATTTCACACGATGTTTTATTTTGGAAAATAAATTTTAAGAGAAACTTGAAAAAATTTCAAAAAATTTTCAATTTATATGATTTCCTAAAATTTCAAAAAAGAATAGACATAGAATTTAATTGTCTCTGAAGTTCGTATATGTTTAAAACAAAATGAAGATTTTTAAATATTTCGCAAAAAAATTTGTAAAAGTTTCAAGCGAACGAAATTTGTTTCTAAAAATTCGTAGATTTTTTTAAATGTTTAAAAACTTTTCCAAACATTTAAAATGATTTCCTACCATTTCAAAAATGAATGTAGAAGATTTAGAAAAATAATAATTTTGAAGTTGGTGTAAGTTTAAAACAAAGTGTTCATTTTTGAAAAATTAAAAAAAAATGTAGAAGCCATTTGAGAAATTTTAAAGATTTAAAGAAAATGAAAACATTTTCTGAAGATTCCTAGGAAAATAAAATTTTTTTTTTTATAAAATTGTTTTTAAGAAAATATTTTTTTTCGAAATTTAAAAACATTTGAAATGGTTTCTAAGAATTTTGTCGAAAAGTGGAAAAGATTTTATGCCCATTTTTTCAATTCAGTAGTTTTTTCTTTCAATAATATGAAAAATTCGAATTATTTTAAAAAATTTTCCGAAGGTTTAGAAGTTTATGCAAGATTCTAAAAAAATTAGGAAAAATTCGAATCTTAAAAAAATATTTTTACGGCTTAGAAGTTTTGAAACGATTTTAGAATAAATTAAAACTTTCAAAGATTGCATGAAAACAAAAAATTTTAAATGTAGTTTCTTGAAGATTTTGAAAAAAGAAGCTTTTTGCGAATTTTAAAAGTTTCGAGAAAATAAAAGTTCAATAATTTTTTATTTTCAAAAACAAGTTTTGAGAGAGAAAAAATTAGGTATATAACTTTTTATATTTCAACTTAAAATTGTTAGTCTTCTGGTACTTTAATTATTATTAAATGATGGTTAAAATTTCAAATATCGTATATTTAGAGCGAAAAGGGGGAAAAGGAAAATTTTTTTTAGAATAGGGGGAAATAGGGGAATTTCAAGAAAAAAGGGGAAAGTGTCTTTTTTTTGGTTTAAAAATTATTATTCTTGCTTAAAAATTAAGTTACTTGACTGGATGTTTCATTGTTGAAAATTCATTTTTTGGTTCGTGTTACATAATTTTAATTAAAAATTGAAATATTCTGTTGAAAAGTAAAAATATTTTTATTTGTTTTTCTTTTGTAAACAAAATTTTTTTCAGTTGAAAATGTAATTATTTTGTCTTTGGTTGAAAATTTAACTTTTCTGGTACAAAACTGAACCATTCAATTTAAAATCAACAGACACTGTGAAAATTTTCAATTTAGTAAAAACGTCATTTTTGTGCTTAAAAATTTACCTGTTTTTTTTTTAAATTCGTCTTTTTAGGTTAAAAATTCAACAATTTTGGTAGCAACGTCATTTCTTTCTTTGAAAATTTAACTATATAATTGAAAATTGTTTCCATTTTGTTTGGTTGAAAATTAAAATTTTTGGCTGGAAATTTATCTATTACATTTTCAGTTGAAAATACATATTTTTTGTTGACAATTCTAATATTTGTTTGAAAATTCAATTGCTTCGTTAAAAATTCATTTTTTGCTTGAAATTAATTTTTTCGAATTGTATATTTATCTGTTTCGTTTTTGGTGAAAAGGTTTTCTTTCTTGGTTGAAAATTAATGTACTTGGTTGAAACCCCTTTTTTGTAAAAAAATTAAGTCTTCCTTGAAAATTCATCTTCTTGATTTAAAACTGAAATATTCTGTGGAAAATTCAACTACTGGGTTGGAAATTCATGTACTTTGTTGAAAATTCATTTTCTGTCAGAAAATTAATATCCTTGGTTGATAATACAAAAATTTGGTTAAAAGATTTTGTTTTCGTTTTTTAAGAAATTAATATTCTTCGTTGAAACTTTAATTGTTTTGTTAAATATTAATTTTATTTGTATTCAAAAAATTTAGCTTTTCAACTGAAAATATGAATATTCGAGTATTTATTGAAAATTTATCTTTTATAGTTGAACGTTCAACTACTTAATTACAAATTCATGTATTTTGTTGAAAATTCGCATAATTTGAAAATCCTTATTTTTTATGAAAAATTGCAATAATTTAGCAAAATTTTTAGAAATTATTATCCTCAAATAAGCATCCGTTTGAGCAAGTATGAAACTGAGCCACCATTATTAGTACAATATTAATAACTCGAGTTGTCGAGATTTTTCCTAATTCAATATTGGAAAGCAACTGATCGCTCTAAAAAATATATAAATTGACTCAGGACTGCATATAACAATCAAAGAAAGGTAAAAAAAAATGGAAAACGTGAAAAAATAGAAAAGTTTAATAAAATGACTTGATGCTGTAGTATCTTCAACTCTATTGAAACAATAGGAAGGTCATGTTGTGAAATCGTAAACGTGACGTAGCCTGCCCCAATTTAAAACCTTGTTTTTTCATTGTTTTCTCATTGAAAACAAGGTTAAGAAAGATAAGAATTTTTTAGAATCTCAAAATTACAATGAATCAATCACTCGAAATTATTCATATTCGGGGTCTTCATTCGTTACTTTTGCACATATTTCTGTTTTTCATGTTTAATACTTCTTCAGTTGTACACGGAGAATATTTGTTTGTTTAATTTTAGATAAATTATCTTGGTAAACTGAAGATATTACGGTATTTTATCAAAATTGTTATGAAGTTAAAGTACGAGTACGTCAAGGCCGCATATAAAAATTATCTGATAACTATTCCATCGACATTTTTTATATGATGCCATCTTATTGTTTATCAAGATTATAAATTGATAGCAAGTGAATAAAAACATCTGTCTGTTAGCAATCATGTAAAATTTGGAATAAAAATATAAATTCAATTTCATGTTTGCATTCAATATTGAACAGTATCAAGTACGAATTGTTTCAAATTGAACGATTTCAAAGTTAGTTTGAAACATCATAATTTTTTATTAAAAAGTTGTTAAACCTAAAAGGTTAAACTGTTTATTGTTTTGAATTTTGCATGGCGAAATTGAAACTCAGCAATTATGAATCATATACTCAGAAATTAACAATTCTGAACTCAATTTCAAAATATAGAGAATTTTGTTTAAAAAATTCTTCATTTCTAAGTGAGAGTGTTTAATTTTTATGTACGTATAAGAATCTTTCAATTATTATTTTTGAAACATTTTCAAATAAAAATAATTCAACATAACAGCATTTGTGTATAAAAAAACTTTTCAATTTCACAATTCTAATTTTAAAAGAAGGCAGTGGTTGTGAATACCGAAATTTCGGAATGAATAGCCAGATTTTGTTGGTTGGGGCGAGGCAACCAGGACGCCACATTTTGAAGTGTAAATCACTTGCTTGTAATGATATCAAAGTGTGTGAGGTGTCGTTAGAAAGCTTGATTCTTTGGCTACAAAATTGCCTAATGGAATTTTGACGTAGCTTGCCTATTGCAGTTTCTACAACCGTTTTCCAGAAAGACTATGTTTTTGCTCAACTGTGAAAATGTGGGGCGAGGCAGCCAACCATATAATACACATACGCATAATAATGTATAAATTCTTCATTAGGTCCAAGATGATATACGAAAGTAAAAAACAAAATTAAATGTCTTCACTGACATTTAATGGAACTCAAAAGAATAACAAAACAAAAAAATTGGAAAAAATCAGAAAAATTAATATGTCATCTTCGTTGCTGCTGTCCGAAGTTTCATATGGATTTTATACATTCTTCGGGCGGCCTCGTCGAGGGCCGCCACAAGAAATTCACTTTTTAGCCTTTTCAGTATAATCTGCCGTTTGTTGGGTACCTTGCCCCACACGTGCTTTTTTCCAAAAAAAATTCACACAAAAAAAGTATTTTTAATATCATAAAACTAACCATTCCACCGTATTAAGCACAAAATTCGACTGCGGAAGATACTCACTTAAATATTTTTGCACAAAATATACACGAAGGATAAACAAACGTGCATGACGAAAATGCTCCTTCTGCAAGAAGTTTTTCACAAATGAAGCTGATTTTTGCAAACTGCGACAGTCACGACACTTAACTTTCGGCAAGTACAGCGAACTAATCTAAACGACCTTATATTAAAAAGGCGCGTAAATTCAATTAACGCTTTGGAAATAAGAAGACATTGGCTGCCTCGCCCCACTGGATGCCTCGTCCTGTTATACTCTACTGTTAGTCGCGACATTTATTTCTGAAAATGATGTAACTTTTTGAATTTCGGTCTAGTTGAAAAATTTCATGAGAATAGTTTCGGAATCTATTTTATTACTAAGGTAAAGGTACCTATCATGAAACATGTCCCAATTATGATACAGTTTAACAAATAATTCGATTTATAAATAATTTAAAGGTATATTTTTGAATACAAATTACTATATTAATAATTATGAAAGTTAGGCTTCTTATCTATATGAAAATCCAGTATGGTTCTGAAGTTTTAAGCACTGAAAAATAATTTTAATTATCTAACCTCCACACTCGGGAAAATTGACTGCCATTTATCCGAGTCAGAAGGCTTGATACATAATTTGTTTTATCTCATGTATTCACAAATTTTAATTATTTCATATGTGTAATACATCAAATGACAGCTTAAGGTTTATAGATTTGAGATTACTGCGCTTTTTTTATTTGGATGCAACTTTATTTATTAATTAGTTGTTTCATAATACGTACACCTTTTTTAAAATGGTCCTTATTTATGGAACGGAGAAACATGGGTGTTTCATATCGAAGGGTTCGTTTTCAACGCTTGCTCCTATTTATGGAACAGAGGAACTTTTGCAATAAAATTTCTTTTTTATTATATTAATATGAACTATGTTATTTTATTATCATATAATACTAAAACTTTGAGTTGAACAAATTAATTGTCAACCAAAAAAATATTAATTCTCAACAAAATAGTGGAATTTTCAACCAAAGTGATCAATTTTCAAATAAAATGATGAATGTTCAGCTGGAATAATTGAATTTCAAACCAAACACATGAATTTTCAACTAAAATGACGACTCTTTTAACTGACATGGTGGAATTTTCAACCAAAAAGATTAATTTTCTACAAAAAATACGAATTTTCTACACAAAATATGAATTTGCAACCATTTTGTTGAATTTCCAACTGAGAATGACAAATTTTCAACCAATAGTTGAATTTTACAAAAAAAAAAGAAGAATGTTCAACAAAAAATATAACAGTTGAACGTTAAGTCAAACAAATTAATTTTTAACAAAAAAAAAGGATTTTCAATCAAACAGTTCAATTTTCAACTAATGTGATGAATTTTCAAGTGAAATTGTATAAAAAACTGTTGTATAAAAAGATACTTTTTTCAACCAAAAATAGAATAGTTAAATTTTCTCTTCAAAAAACTAATTTCTAATAAGAAAAAAATATGAATTTTTAACCAAACTGATCAGTTTCCAAATGAAATGACTAATGTTCAACTGGAATAATTGAATGTTAAATCAAACAGATAAATTTCCAATTAAAATGATGAATCTTTCACTGAAATGGTTGAATTTTCAACTAAAAAGATGAATATTCAACCATGAAGATTAATTTTCTAAAAAAGAATACAAATTTTCAACACAATATATGAATTTGCAACTAAGTTGTTGAATTTGCAACTAACAATGATACATTTTTAACCAACAGTTGAATTTTACAAAAAAAAAATAGAAAAGAATTTTCAACAAAAAATAGAATAGTCAAACGTTAAGTTAAACAAATTAATTTTTCACGAAAAAAAAAACGGATTTTCAATCAAACAGTTCAATTTTCGACAAATGTGATGAATTTTCAACTAAAATGATGAATCTTCAACTGGAATAGTTTAATTATAAACCAAAGAGGTACAAGAAATTTTCACAAAATATTTTAATTGAGAAAAAGATCAATGATCAATCAAACAGTTAAGCTGCCGTCTAAAAAGATACATTTTTGATCAAAAATAGAATAGCTACATTTTCTTTAAAAAAAAAAGCTAATTGCTAACGAAAAAAAGCAAACTTCCAACAAAATAGTTACATTTTCAACTGGAAAGATAAATTTTCGGTTAGAAAAATTGATTATCAACAAGGTGGTCAAATTTTCAATCAGAAATGAATTTTCAATTAGAATGATGAATCTTTAACTGGGATAATTGAATTTTATACCAAAAAGGTGCAAAGAATTTTCACCAAATATTCCCATTTTTAAATAAAAGAGATCAATTATCAATTGAACAGTTCAATTTTCGTGCAAAAAAGATACAATTTTAACGAAAGATGAAATAGTTAAATTTTCTGAACTAATTTCTAGCAAAAAAAAACGAATTTTCAACAATATATTTGAATTTTCGACTGGAGTAATTAAAGTTTTAGTGTAAAAACTGATTTTCAACATGGTCGTGAAATTTGCAATCAGGGATGAATTCTCAATTAAAATGATGAATCTTCAACAAAAAGAATTAATTTTTTAGAAAGAGTTACACTTTTAACGAAGGAGTTAAATTTTCAGCTAAAAAAGATGAATTCTCAACAAACAATGTAATGTCATTTAAATTTCAACCAAAAAATATTTCAATTTTGAATAAAAAAAAGTCAAGTTCGACCAAACAAGACAATGTTTTCAAGAAAAGTTATGTTCTCAATTAAACAATACTTTTCAGTCAACAGAGAAAACAAATTCAAAAGGAACTGTTGAATATTCAAGGAAAAATATGAATTTTCAACAAAGAAGAATAATTTTTTACGAAAAAGACCGAATAATCAATAAAACACAGGAAGTTAATAAGAGTACAATAAAAGAAAGAAAACGAAAAGGGTAGGGGAGAGTGCCCTTGGTTGGGACGTTTTTTGTTTTTTGCTCATAAGAATAATAAATATATGAATATAATTAATTTTGTATGCTTATACATAAGAGTGATGCTTAACTATAAATTTGAAACAGATAACATGAAATATGAAAACAAATTGTTGATTTGAGAATGATTTGTTTAAATCGATGAAAACGTCCCAACCAAGGGCACTTGGTCTTTGGTTGGGACACGTCGGTCCTTGGTTGGGACACTTAAAAAAAATGTGTATTTATGAATGAGTGATTAAACTAAAGCGATATAATATTTAGAAAGAAGTAATAAATATAGGAAATGTATAAGGGAAACAAGATATGTCATGTAACAATTTTTTCAGTAAATGCAGCAATATATTACAGCTGTGTAAAATGGGTCAGTTTCATAAAGTTTATATTGAACAAATAAAACAGTTCTTGATATAACTGACATTATTCACTCTGAAATATAGAGAATGATATTAACTAGAAATTTTTCGTTCGAATCAATAGATCTCAAATTGATTCAGAATATTTTTGTAATATGCCAAAACTATGAAAAAAAGTTTCAAGCAAATTACCTTGTATTTTCTGTTATCACTGATAAGACACACATGGTTTTCTTCGTTAGTTGCTTTCTAAGGTGATGTAGCAGAGATTTAATGATGCCCTCAAACTTCAAAGCAATTATCTGATTCAAAAAGTTTCGAACTATATTTATTTTATTTCAAAAAGTTTCAAATTATATTTATTTCATTTCAAAAAGTTTCAAATTATATTTATTTTACTTCAAAAACTTTCAAATTATAGTTATTTTATTTCAAAAGGTTTAATAAACTTTATTATATAATTGCACCTCAAAATAAAATTGTATCTGTTTTTGAAGAGGAGATATTAAGGAAATTTATTATTGGTGATTAAATACGATTTTCTTTTAAAAATTTTTATCTTAAATATCTACCTAAATTCTACTGAAAAACATTCAAGTTTAGAATACTTTTAGTCTGTATTTTTCAAAAAAGACTCAAAATACCCGTACGCTATTTGTGTTCTTGCAGGATAAAAAAAATACAAAAAATTTCAGACTTGAGAATTCCCTGTTCCAAGTAAAAATTATAATTCTTTTAAAAAACTCCCTGTTCCAATCCAGAATTTCAAATATTTTTAAAAATGTACGGTTTCAACTCAGAATTTGTTAAAATTCGATAACTCCTGACTCGAAGTCAGAATTATAATTATTTTAGAAAATTCTCTTTTTCAATCCACAATTTTAATTCTTTTCGAAAATTCCTTGAAATTCAAGCGTTCAAAATTGAACCATCTGTATCGATTGTAAGCAACACAATTTTAACTCTTGTATTTCAAATCAATTCATTGTTAACCTTTAATTTAGATTTTCTATTAATTAAAAAAAAATTCAAATTAAATTTCTTCCAATTTTTAAATGATTAATTTTTTGTAAATCTTCAAATAAAAAGTGTACAATTTTAGGATATTGCAATAAAAATTGAAAAACAGAATATCAAATGATATTGATTCATTTTCAATCAGAAAAAATTCAATTTATTTTTAAACTCTTCTCGTTTATCAAGGTTTGAATTTAAGAAATGATTGGCCTAATCGTTAATTCATTCGAATTTATTCTGAAGGCATTCGATTTGAAAATTATTCAACTATCAAGTAGGGTGGGCCGATAAACTCAAAATTATTGTATTCATTCATAATAGCACTGAAAAGTTCTTCCAAATTAAAATAAAAGGTGTAAAAAGTTCTCACCATTGGGCAAGTCGAATAAAAATTGTCAAATTAAAAAAATCTTTTTTTGGGGCAAGGTTTATGCAAGTGAATATTCTTAGACAACAAAAAAAGAAAAAGATTTCTCCGTCGGAACATAATATTGAAATAAAAAATTAAATGTAATTTTGTTAGTTTGTACCTAAAGCAGGCAGAAAAATACTTTTACTTTTATTTTGTGATGCTCTTTTCAATAAACGAAGAAAACAAGTACACAATTTCAAGATTTAAACAAAATAATTTATATTCATTCAGATCATTTATTCGTAAGATAATTAGATTGAGGCAATAATCAATTGAATTTAACAGGAAAATTTGAAAATTCATTATTATTTATAATCACCCCTGGATCGCCAACATTTTTAGCAATTTTCGCTGGTGCCTATAACGAGGGCACAAAAAGAAAGTGTTTTACGATGCAAGGATTCGGGACCCTAGTATTGGCGTCGGGTCAGGTAGTATATAAAATTCCTTGTTCTTATGAAAAAGTCTATATTGCCGAAACCGGGAGTGCCGTGAGCCAACGTGTAAAGGAACATGAGAGTACAGTTGGGCTTAAACATTTCATGCAATCAGCGCTAGCTGAGCATCATGTCAAACCAGGACATAGCATTTCTTTGAGCTTTGAATTTTGATGCATGAACAACAATTAAACACTTATTATTTTTACACAAAATTTGAGTAACTTGAGGACATATTTGGAAGATATGATTCAACGAAGCGTGCGAAAAACCTTTTTTAGAACTACTAATTATATTTTTCAATGAATCCAATTTTTCCTACAATTTTTATAAAGACCTGCAAATTAAAAAAAAAATCATTACAATCTGTTGCAACTTGTTGTTAAAGTTTACTTTCTTTTGAATTTTCGTGCCTGTTGTTGAGGTTATATAGACGCCTTCAGATTGTTTCTACAAAAACAATGGTATTGGCTATTATTGCACTTACGTTGTTGAGTTGGCTCGAAGTCGCAAAAACTAAACATTCTTCCTTTTTTATCGTGCTATTGTTGCAGCCACTCACACAACAGTAATGTGGAATTTTTATTAAAAACTCTTTACCATCAAATTTGTTTGTAAACAAAACCTTTTCCACTGTCAGAGACTGTCAGAGAAAACGCATTATAGAAAGTGAACTTCCCGTTGAAATACCCGAGCTTCTTCCCCGAGGTGGCAGAGTGCGCTAGTGTCCAGTATACGGTCACCTTCCACTCTCTTTAATACTCTCTGGCCAGGTTAGGTTAGTTCAAGTGAGTTTAGGTTTAGGAAAAGTAAGTTGAAAAATTCGAAAAAAAAGTGACCCAACTTCATTCTGAGAAAAAATTTTGAATCACGATAATAAATTGTTTAGACAATTTATTCCAACATCTCATTATGTGAAGAAAGTAGTATTCCATATATTAGAAACAATTTGTCTTAAAAAACTCTATTACACCATACATTGGCATCTATGTAAATGAGAAATCCGGAAAATTTCGATCTTAAAATTTCATTTGTTTGCGAGATCGTGAATTTTTCCTTTCATCGTGATTTGATGAAATGAGAACTTCAGGGTTACATTAAGAGTAAAGAACGAAATAATGTAACTATTTTATTTGAAGTATGATAATAGAGCTTAATTAACGGTTTGTATCTGATAAGTCCAATGTCCTAAAGATGTCCTAAAGACGTCTTAAAGAAATAGGACGTTCTCGGAACGTCTTTCGTCCTGAAATTAGACGTTTTAAGAATATCCCTAGAATGTCCAAAATACATGTTCCAAAAGACGTCTTAGGGATAGGGGGGTACATGAATTATTTTTGTGACCAATCACAGCGGTGTCTTTAACAAAAATGGAAAAATCTAATCCGAAGACGCTCTTATGCAACTATCGCTGATCACCTCTTGGAAAAGAAATTGAAAATCGGTTTAGAATTGGAAGGAGGTGAGTAAAGGCAAGGGTGTAAAGGGTGACAGTAAGATGTGAGAAAGGGAAATTGGAGCGTGCGAAGTTTTTGATGTTGAGAGTAGAAAAATAGTTGGCGGACAAGGGGGGCAAAAGGTAGGCGATTAAAGAGCGGGAAACGTCACAGAGAGATGGGTAAGGTAGGATAATAGGATGCTGACGGTGCGAGGTCCACCAACGGGCGCCAGAGGGCAGTTAACAGATGAAACATGAGGTTACGAGGTTGTAAGCACAGTTAGTGGGGAGAAGGGGGAAGTTGCCAGTAGCGGCGAGAAGACGTCAGAGACGCCGACCAGGGAGGGGACGGTAGAGAGAAGGGATTCAGGTACGGACCATGAAGACGGGACGCCCTCTAACCGACAGCGCCTTAATAAGCTAGGCAGCGCGGCCGCGGGCTCGAATAGGAGTTTAGACGAATGGCAAAAAAAGTGAGCGCGATCAGTAGTGAAGGGAAAGAAAAGAAAAAGAGAGGAAGGGGACGATGAATCAGAAAGGAACAGGGAAAGCAAGAAAGTAAGGACTAAACGGAAAACACCAGAAAGATATAAGGGGGATGGAGGAATATATGAAAAACTAGAGGCTCTCATTAAAGGGTTTAGAGAGGAAAAAAGGAAGAGACTGGATGACATGAAGAGGGTTATGAATAGGCAGGGAAATGATTTAAGGGGGGAAGTGAGAAAAGTAAGAGAAAAGCGGGATAAACTCTGGAAAGAGGAGAAGGAAAAGATGTGGGGTAAACTAGAGGGCATGAAGAATAGACAGAAGGATGATGACGCAAAGAGAAATAGTGAGATAAAACAGTTGGAAAAACAGGTAAACAACTAAGAAATGAGGAATGACCATATGGGGAAAGAAACAGAGGGTGTGGAAATAGGGATAGGGAGTAATAAGAACGTGCAAAATGCGAATGAAAGATTGAAGAAGAGACTAAGTGACATTGAGAGGAGATTTAAAGGGGAAAAAGGGCAAAGAGAAATAATAACATAGTAGTTAAGGGATTGAAAGTGGAGAGTGAAACAGGGGCAGTGGAAATAAAAAAACTTCTGAAAGATATTGGAGTTCAGATAAGGATAGCAGGAGTTAAGATAATAGGAGGAACGAAGGAAAGACAAGAAGGAATGTTTATAGTGAAAATAGGGAGTGAGGAGAAGAAAAAGAAAACTATGAAGAACAAAAAATTATTGAAAGGAAGGAGAGAAAGAATAGAAGAGGATTTGGCATGGAGGGAGAGGAAAAGGAGATGGCAAATAGAGCAGAGGACATAGGTAGGGAGGACAAAGGGGCGCATAGTATGGATAGGGCGAGACAGATTATGGATAAATGGAGAGGAATGGTTCTGGGACAAGGAATTAGAAGAAATGAGGAAAAAGGGGAAGAGGGTTGAGAAAGGTAGCATAAAAGAAGATGCAAAAGAGGTTAGAGATCAAACAAAAGGTTTTCCAACCGGGAAGGGGATGAAAAGGATGTTACCTAAAGGTTATGTGTGGACAATGCAAGAAGCAAAAAAGGAAGACGTTGAAGGTAGAGTGATTAGCGGCATGCTCTAAGGGGTGAGAAAATAATTGGCAGTAAAAGGGACAACAGAGGAGGACACGAAGAAAAAGGATGGAACAATGGTAAAAAGAATTATAATTGGAAAAGTCAAAATAGCGGTGGTTTATGTATATAGAAGAAGAGGTGAAGAGGAAGGTTGGAGGGTAATAAGGAGGTGGATGGAGGAAAAAAAGGAAGAGTTGGTTTTGATAGGAGGTGACTTGAATGCCTGGACTAGCGAGAAAGGGTTATCCACCAAGATTAATGATTATCCACAATAGGTTGCCTAATTCACTTTAGGGAAGTTTCCTCTAGATGATAAAAGTTGTGTCGTTCATGTTGAATTCACTGGAATTTGGTCGCTCTGATGAAGAAACTTTTGTGAATCATATACAGCTTTTGAAAACATAAGTATCATTGTTTATTAAATGACACCTTAAAATCATTAGTAGATAATAAAATTGCGTCATTCTATGTGGCGTAATCATTCACGTTTTTAGGATGGATAGTTAGAATCTTGAAGGTTTGATTGCGGATAGCCAATTCTTCACTTCTTTCTTTGCAGGACCAGAGAGTATACATTGAAAAAAAACGACCTTTATTTCGCAGTGTTTAGGAAAATATTTAATTGAATTTTTTTTTGTGAAAATGAGAATTCTGCTCGCGATTTGCGCTTTGAGCGCATTTCCTTCTTCAGTAGTTTGTTATGGGTAAGTATTTTTAATTTCAGTATTTGTCGACAATCTAACATTTTCTCGCACAAATTCTATCTCTGCGTCGAAAATTATTATTTAAAAAAAAATTAATGTCACATGTACAGGGTTAATACAAAATCCAAACTTTGATATTCTCTGAATTTCCGTGTCTTTTACCTGCCCGATTTTTAATTTTTCCTGAACGTTATATATTTTTCTTTTGGGTATTAAAACAATCTCAAACGTGGGAGATCAATAATGTTAATGCAAAAAGATGTTTCTCTCTTTTATTTTTTAGACTTTTAGAGACAAGAGTCATACAAAATACATGAATTTTCAATCACAAAATTATATTTTGAAGCAAGAAGATTAATTTTTTATCAAAAAAGACGGAACGAATAATAATAAAAAGAAGACTATTTGGTCCAAAACGTTAACTTTTCAACACGAAAGCATAAATTGTCAATAAAAAATTTAACTTTCAGCAAATAAATTGAACTTTGAAGCCAAGAGATAACTTTCTACAAAAGATATTGAATTTTCAACTGAAAAATATGATGTTTCAAACAAAAAATATGTGCTTTAAACCATATAAATTTTCAATGGGAAAACATGAATTTCAGATCAAAAGTGGAATAGTTACATTTCTAGATGAGAAAATTAATTTGTACAAAAAAAACGAATTTTCAACTAAATTTAACAATTTTCAACTAAACTGATGAAGTTTTGATGAAAAGAATAAATTATTCACCAAAAGGTGAATTTTCAAAGAAGAAAATGAATTTTCTACCCAAAAATACCAGTTTTTCACAAAAAACACTAACTTTCACCTGAAGGAGATAAAATTACCACCAAAAATGAAATAATTGAAATTTAAGTTGAATTATTAATTTTCAACTAAACAAAAACGAATTTTCAACAAATCAGTTAAATTTTCAACCAAAAAAAACTGAACTTTCAACAAAGAAAATAAATTTTTATCCGAGAAGATTAATTTTCAACGGAATGGTTAAATTTTCATTTGAAGAAATGAATTTTTATTTTCAAAATAAGAATTTTGTTACAAAATAGTAGAATCCTCATTTAAAAAAATGGATTTTCAACAAACAAATGGAATAGTAAAATTATCGGTTAATGCAATTAATTGTCAATAAAAGACTAATTTTATACAAAACAGCTGAATTTTCAACCAAAGAAATGAATTTTCAAAAAAAAAAAAAAAAGAATTCAACCTGGATGATCAATTTTCTACCAAGAAGCATAATTTTTAACAAAATGCATGAATTTTCAACCAAATACTTAAATCTTTGACAAATAGATGGATTTTTCAGAAAAAGTAAAACAGTTCAATTTTTAGTTGAAAAATTACTTTTCAATTTGAAAAACAAATTTTCAACTAAATTAATGAATTTTAAACCAAAAAATTAACTATTAGCCAAAAACCAGAATTTTCCGCTCAATTCATAAACTTGCAACTAACGAAGATAAATGAATCAGAAAAAAAATAGTTCAATTTTTAGTTGAAACACTAATTTTCAACTGAAGAAAACACAAATATTCAACAAATTATTTGAATTTTTAACGGAAGAAATGTGATGTAAAAAAAATCTATTTTCAACCCAATAGTTGCATTTAAAATTTAACAAGATGTATTTCAATTGACTAGAATTAATTTTCTACTGGAAAAGATCAATTTTCGAAGAAAAATTTTAATTTTCAGTTTAAAAAATTAATTTTCAATTCAAAAAATGAAATGTTGCATTTTGAGCCAAAAGTTATAAAATTTCTACAAAAACTGATACATTTTTAATCCAAATACATACATTTTCAACCAAAAAGATTATTTTCCTACCAAATGTGGCGAATTTCTAACAAAACACATGAATTTTCGACCGAATAGTTGAATTTTTATTTAAAAAATGTTTTTTTGCATAAAAAATGGTATGTTCAAATTATCAGATAAGAAAATTAATTTTGAAAAATAATAAATTAATTTGAAAAAAAATTAATTTAAGAAAATGAAAAACGAAATTTTTGGTAAAGTAGGAAGTTTCGACAAAATACATTAATTTTCAGCCAAATAGTTGAATTTTTGGCAAAAAGTATGGATTTTTGACAGAAGAAAAACAGTTAAGTTTAGAGCTAAAATAAAATTATTATTCAATTGAAAAAACGAGTTTTCAACAAAATTGATTATTTTAAAGATGTGGTTAATTTTCTCGTGTGTAAATGATTCAATAAAACACGTTACAATAACTCGTTTTTATTTTAACATGATGAAGGTACAAAGATTCGTTCTACCGGATATTCCCGAAAACTCCATATTGAATATATAAAAAAAAAAGAATATGAAAAAATGTAAAGCACTCGCACGAAGCTAGGTTCAGCATGCTGAAAAGATAAGAAAATAAATCTTTGCTCGCATTGCACTGTCTGCGTGGCGGTAAAACTGACAAATTTAACTGAAAACGTACATAGCTGCCCACCTTGAAAGTTCGCAGGCTTTCAATAAAAAACCTTAGGATTAAATAAATAAACAAGATTTTAAATATAAAACACAAGATTGTACATTAATTCACAAAAGAAACATCAAAACCTAGTCAACCTCACAAGGAAGAACACAAATCGTAGGTAGAGATCGCTTAAAAATCTTTCCATTAGCTACTCTTACTGATACTACCCTTGTTAAATTATCATTACCAGGCTGCACCTCGACAATTCTAC
>CAKNXH010001000.1:134725-184890 GCA_932178445.1 Andricus quercusramuli
GATATTCCCGAAAACTCCATATTGAATATATAAAAAAAAAGAATATGAAAAAATGTAAAGCACTCGCACGAAGCTAGGTTCAGCATGCTGAAAAGATAAGAAAATAAATCTTTGCTCGCATTGCACTGTCTGCGTGGCGGTAAAACTGACAAATTTAACTGAAAACGTACAAAAATAGTTCGATTTTTTCAAAAGAAATTAATTATTAACCAAGAAAATCAATTTTTCACCGAAAGAAAGTGAATTTTTAACAGAACATGTAGATTTATGATAAGACAGTTAAATCTTCATGAAAAACCTGGATTTTTATCAGAAGAATTAAATGTTTAAATTTCAAGTGAGAAATAAACTGATTATCATTTTAGAAATTTTTTGTTTTAAAAATAGATGAATTTGCAACCAAAGAAATGAATTTCAAACCAAAAAGATAAATTTTCAACCAACAAGATTAATTTTTTACTGAGGGAATTAATTTTTTAAGAAATCTTTAAATTTTTATCAAAAAAATATGGATTTTAAACAGGAAAAATTAATTTTCAATGAGAAACAAATTATCAACCAAATTGTTGAATTTTTCAAAAAAAAATGCAATAGTTATATTTTTGGTTAAATGGATTAATTTTTCTCTATGAAAAACGAATTTTCAAACCAATAAAATAAGTTTGAAGCATGAATTTTTCTTGAAGAAGATGAATAAATCTACATCGAACGACGATTTCTCAAAAAAATGTATGAATTAAAAAAAACTGTTCTCTGCAAAATGGCTAAATTATTAACAAAAACAAAAAAGGTTTTCGGACTAAAATGATGGAATGGTTGATATTTCCACAGAAAAAGATTCTTATTTTTAACCAAAAACAGTTCAATTCAACCTAAAGAGAAGAATTTTCAGCAAAATAGTTGAATCTTCAGCCACGAAAGATTTTTCAGTCAATACGGAAACAAATTTTCATTCAAAATGTTGAATTTTCATGTCAAGAAGACAAATTTTCTACAAGAATGTTACATTTTTAAACCGAAAATATGAATTTTCAACAAAAAATTTCATGTTCAAATCGATAGTTTTATTTTCTAACGAAGCAGTTGAATTTGAAACAGAATAATACATTTTTTAAGTAAATGAATAAATTTTTAACAACCAGATGGATTCTCAACAAAAAAATTAAAGAATAACAAAGTTATAAAATTATATGAGCCCATTTGCTTTAAAAAATCATAAAATAAATAAATAAAACATAAATGTATATGACAGAGAGCGGGGCAGAGGGTGAAAAGGTCAGAAAACGCCTCACGTAATTTTTGCATGACCCCTGAACTTCAACTTCATTCCATCAAAAATTCCCTGACTTTTCTGGACTTCCAAGAATTCCATACCCTGTATATATTAAAAATAATATACACATATATATATATATATATATATATATATATATATATATAAATTATTATATATTTAATAAAATATTTTTGAAAAATTTTCAAACCCCATTTGCATAATTGAAAGAAATTTCATTCCTTAGCGTTGCGGTGGTTGTCGCGAGATTCGGAACAACAGATGGTCTCTTCTGGCTCAACAACAAACTCTTCTTCGTAGACACCTATGCTCATCAACTCTGTTCATACCGTCCAGAGAATGGAGCCATATTCTGCGCTACTTTAGGTATCGAAATCCTTTTTATTTTCTTCTTCCTCACTTCATCCCTCCGTCGATCGTACTTTTCTCCGAAAATGGAAGGGAGGGGAACTCATAACGCACAACTCACAGCCCACAACTCTCAACTCACAACTCAGTCCACAACTCAACGAACTCAGGAGAGTTTCGGGAAAGAAACTGGGGGAAGTGAGGGAAACGCTTAACTCATAACTCATAACTCACAACTCACAACTCAGTCCACAACTCACAGCTCACAACTCACAATTCACAATCCAAAACTCACAGTCGGCGACTCACAGTCCACAAATCACAACTCAGGAAACTCAGAGAAGTAATCGGAGAGGAACAAGGGGAAGTGAAGGGAACTTCTAGCTCATAAGTCGCAACCCACAACTCTCAACTCACAACTCAGTCCACAACTCACAGACAAAACTCAAGGAACTCAGGAGAGTGTCGGGAAAGAAACTGGGGGAAGTGAGGGAAACGCTTAACTCACAACTCACAACTCAGTCCACAACTCACAGCTCACAACTCACAATTCACAATCCAAAACTCATAGTCGGCGACTCACAGTCCACAAATCACAACTCAGGAAACTCAGGGAAGTAATGGGAGAGGAACAAGGGGGAGTGAAGGGAACTTCTAACTCATAACTCGCAGCCCACAACTCACAACTCAGTTAATCAAATTAATATTAAAAGTTAACGAACACGCTTACTTAAGGGGTTACATGGGGTTTCAAGGATAGCTTTATCAGAAATCAAAAAACAAAATATTTCCTGTTAGTAGGTGAGTAGGGGAAAGTGGGGTATGGTGTCAAGGTGGGGCACGGTGACTCTCGCTGAAAATGCTCGTGCTTCTTGAAATTTATATTAGTTTTTTTCACATAAAATAGCTTTCTTGAGTACCAAAGAAAGCTATGTTACGTAAAAAAATTATTATGAAAATAAAAAAACACGATCATTATTTGCAAGAGTCGTTATTCCCGGCACTGACGCCATACCCCACTTTTTCCCATATCTCGTGCTTGATCGAAGGATACAGAAAGAAATCAAACTTTGAATTTTTAGTGGAGCCGTATACAAAAAAGCATTCGTTTTTTGGAAATCGTGTCCACTGACTTTAAAAATAGAGTTTCGAAAAATAGGTGCGCCAACAGTAACCCGTTGAAATTGTACTGCTTTGTACAAATTTTTCCACCAGGGAGGCTACGAAACGCTTTTTTTAAAGCGTAAGACGCCTACTTTGACTAATTTTTAATAATAATTTTCCACCAATACCGGCGCTGGAACTTGCGACTTACACGTTCGTTCAGAAGAATTTAAGTTGGTCTTTACTCAATTGTTGACGTCACAGCGAAGTAATGTGGCATTTAGTCCTCTAGAGAACTAAGTAATGCCATGCGTACCCCGAATCTAACCCTTCTCTCTGAAAATGCGCATCCCAACTCAGATTCTCCTGAACGTTCTGACGAGCATGAGAATATGCTCGACCTTTATGTGCTTTGAGAATTTTATTAAAAAATTTAATAAGTAAATGCTGAAAAAAAAGAATAAAAATAAAATAAAAAAAATAAAAGAATGGCAAAATGGAAAAATGACAAAATTTGGAGGAAAGTAATAAAATTCAAAAAATTTAATTAATTTTAAAAAATTAAAGAATTTTATTTGAAAAAATAAAAAGAATAAAATTAATTTTATTTAAGATCACAACTTAACTGTTTTTCTTCGCTCAAAAATCCATACTTTTCATCAAAAATTCATCTATTTGGCTGAAAATTCATGTATTTTGTCGAAACTTCCTACTTTATTAAAAAGTTCGTTTTTAATTTTAATTGATTAAAAAATTAATTGAGATTAAATCATCATGAAATTAATTTAAAAAAAGAATTAAAAAAATATATTATTAATTTTTCCAATATTAATTTTTTTTTTAAATTCTTTAAAAATTAAAAAAAAACTTAAAAAATATTATTTAGTTAAACAACTAAATAATTAGTTGTGTTGCTAAATTTAAATGATAAAAAAAGTCAATGTAATAGAAAACATATTATTGACATTAAACAGTGCCTTATTAAGGGTTGCTACAATATCCCAATTTCTAAATTCTTCTAGGTATAAAACCAACTAGAAGATTAATAATGTTAATGAAAAATAAATTTTGTTTCTAAATATATTGAAAACACATTTTAGCTGTGTTTTCTAGTCGAGAAGATAAATTTTCAACCAAAGAAATTAATTTTCAACTGTAATGATGAATCTTCAACCAAAAATATGACTTTTTAACGAAATAGTTAGTTGAATTTTTAATTCAAAATATTAATTTTCTACAAAAAAAAATTTCAACAAAGTACATGAATTTCCATTTAAAAAAATCAATTTTCAACCAAAATTAGAATAGTTAGAATGTCAGAAAAAATGAATTTTTGAGAAAAAAAACGGAATTTTCAACAAAATATTTTCTTTTCATAAAAAAATATGATTTTTCAATCAAAAATAGAATAATTAAATTTTTAGTTATGGTAATCAATTCTCAACTAAAAAAATGAATTCTCAATAAAATAATTCAATTTTAAACTAAAAAAGATCAATTTACAAATAAAAAATATTTCAATTTGCAGTCAGAAAAGTAAAAAAAATGAGGTTTCAGCAAAATTAATTTGTTTTCAACTAAAAATGTAAATTTTTAACCAAATAGTTAGTTGAATTTTCAACTCAAAAGATTAATTTTCTACCAAATAAAACTAATTTTCAACAAAGTACACGAATTTTAATCTGAAAAAATCGTATTTCTACAAAAATTAAAATAGTTAAAATGTCAGAAAAATAAATGTTCAACAAAAAAAGAAACGAATTTTCAACGCAATATATTTTTTTTTTGTGAAAAAAAAAAATTTCAAACACAAAATTCTATTTTGAACTAAAAAGATCAATTTACAAACCAAAAATACAATATTTCAATTTGCAGACAGAAAAGTATTTAAAAAAGAACGAGTTTTCAGACGAATTAATTTATTTTCAAATAAAAATATAAATTTTCAATCGAAAATTGAATATTTATATCTAAAGTAGAAAACATTATTTTCAACTAAAGAAATTAATTTTTAATCACAATGATGTATTTTCAACAACAACAAAAATGAAATTTCCAGCAAATAGTGGATTTTTTAATCCTAAAGATGAATTTTCTATCCACAAGGAAACAAATTTTCAACTAAATAGTTTTTTTTCCAATGAGAGAAATGAATTCTTAATAAAGAATAGAATAGTTAAATTTGTTAGTAAATAGATAATTTTCTAATGGAAAAGATTACACTTCTATAAAAAAAGGTAAATTTTCCACAAAAAATGGAATAGTTAAAGTGAATTTTCAACTAAAAAAAATCAATTTTCAACCGATTACGTAAATATTGAACTGAAAAAATAAATTTTTCACCAAAAATAAAGAAGGATAATTTTCAGTTAGTAAAATCAATTTTCAACCAAAAAAATAACGAATTTTCGACAAAACAGTTGAATTTTCTACTAGAGAAATTAATTTTTAACTTTGATTTAAGGAAAATTTCCTAACCCTGTCAGGTTTTCCCGGACATTCCCTGACTTTCTTTCAGCATAAATTCTTGGGCATTTAAGGGGGTCATCCCGTGTGACAGCCTCATTTTTTAAGCGTTTTCTAAAATTTTTGGTAGCGAAATTAAAAAACACAGTGTTTCCAAATTTGTACTATATATGTATTCAGTCTTTAGTAATAACTCTGAATTTTTATATGCAAAAATATGATCTTGTTCGCGAGTTTTATTAAGCGAATGGCAACCATATAAAAAAAAAGGTTGGTAAACGGCGACCATGATTCTGTCAGAGTGGCTTGTCTGAAATCAAAAAACAAAATTGGATGTTAATCTGTAGGGGGATGGCTATCGCCGGAACTAGGATTTTTTGAAAATTTCAAAAATTCAATTTTTTGTATGCTTTTGAACATTAAGGCCCAAAATTTCATGATTTTTTGCGACTATTTTTTAATGAAAAAAAACGGTCTAATATTTTTCAAAAATCCTAGTTCCGGCGATAGCCGTACCTATGCTGGATGTACTATGAAAATTTGAAAGCAATCGATTGAACCTTTTTTGAGAAATCATGGTCGCCAGTTTTAAAAATGTAGTTTCGAGAAGAACGCGTTTAAAAGTTCGGATGTTATAGCTGTCACGCCGCTGACTGTAAAGCCAAAACTGAGTTAGTGACCTCAACTTTGGCATGTAGAGGTACTGCGCTTGCGCTAGCGATGCGTGAGAGGAACACGGCGCGGCTTATTATTGCCATGGCAACGGGTTGTCGCGTCTTGTTTCTTTCAAGCGTCCTAGCGCAAGCGCAGTTCGTCTACATGCCAAAGTTGGGATCACTGCACGTCGAGTGATCGGCCGCGCGCTCTAAACACCTTAACTTCTTACTGCTGTAACTTTCCAACGACTTCGAATTTTGGAAAATTACTTGATCAGTATATTCTATAAAATACTCCAGATTGAATTTATGCAAACAAAAAAATTGATTTTCTGAAATCGTCACACGGGATGACCCCCTTAAGAACTCTAACACTGTATCCCACTTGTTGTACAATCTATTATTTTCGTAGGCCAACGTCGCGTATCTTTTGCTGTGGCTCTTCGAGGCTATCCCAATACCTTTCTGGTGGGTGCTGACAAACATATTTCATTAGTCCAATGGGATAGTGACACAGATAATACAAATCCTCCAATTGACGACGTGATACCTGTGGAACCACATGTCGCAGGCACCAGAATTAGTTATAGAACTACCGACCCGGGAGGAAAATTATGGTTTGGTAAGAAAAATCTACTGAATTTGAGTTTAGACTTTAGGTTCATTACGAGGGGGAAACAACTCCAAATAATATGGTTCAGCAGAGATGGATTATCTTGGATTATATTCGATTGAAGATTATATTCGAAGAATTTTCAACAAAATAGTGGAATCCTTCAACAAATTAAAAGACGAATTTAAAAAAAAAAGTTAAATTTTGAATCAAAACCTGCCGGATGAAATAACTAGCCCGACGCTAAAAAACGCGTAAAAGTATTGTCCGATCGTCTCAAAGAAAGAAAATTTTGAAAATCGAAAAATAAATTCTTTGAAAACGCAGAATTCTAGACAATAAGGAAGTGAAACTTTTTGATTCCAGCATTTTTTTCGCCAAACGTTTATTTTTGATAATAAAAACGAAATATTTAAAAACAGTTTCTCCCTGATTTAATTGAGTTTTGAAACCTAAATCGTTATAACTAGGCTAAATATTATTGAAATGAGTTGATATTTGTAGGACGCATTCGAAATACTCCAGCGATGCCTAGGATATCATGAAAGAGTTAAAAACTGCTTATTGTTTAATAATGTTTCATTGTAAAACGAGGTCAATCGATAATTGTGATTTCTTGGTTTCGCCGGTAAAAAGTATCTAGGTATTTTTGACTTTCAAACAACTTCCAGTGAGTGATATGTTCAGCAATGTTAAGCGCATTTTTTTTTGGAAAAAATTTCACATCGAATCGTAGAAAATTTACTGAGATAGTCAGATTTGGAAAAAGTACTTGACGGCTGCACGCGTCGACTGAACTTCGCGAACGTTGCCTGACAGAGCAGTCCCCGCGACGCATTAGCTAACAGCGCGGGCAGACGTGGAGTGCTTTTTCCAAATCTGAATAACTCAGTAAATTTTTAACGATTTGATGTGAGATTTTCCAAAAAAACTTCATTGAACATTACTGAACAAATCACTCACTGGAAGTTACCTAGATACTTTTTACCGGCGAAATCAAGAAAACACAGTTATCGATTGACCTCATTTTATAATGTAATATTATTAAACAATAAGCAGTTGCCAACCTTTCAAGATTTCCTAGGCACCGCTAGAGTATTTAAAATACGTCGTACAAATATGAACTCATTTCAATAATACATATTTGGTAAAAATTTTTGTTCAATATTTTGTTTTTATTATTACAAATAAACGCTTAACAAAACAAAATTCTGGATGGGAAAAGTTTTATTTCCTCATTATCTAGAAGTCTGTGTTCTCCAAAAATTGATTTTTCGATTTTGACAATTTTCTTTCTTTGAGACGATCAGACAATACTTTTACGCGTTTTCGAGCGTTGGGCTGGTTATTGCATCTGGCAGGTCAATTATTAGTTAAGAAATGACTTGTCTATAGACAAAAACAAATTTCCCTTAAAATAGATGAATTTTCAACCAAATAAATAAATTTTCAAAACCAAAAAGATTCATTTTCAACTAAGAAGAGGAATTTACTACCGAAAAAAGGGTTATGTTTTCAAAATACATAAATTTTCAACGAAAACATGCATTTCCAACCAAAGAGATTAAGTTTCTGCCAAAAAGGACGAATTGTCAACAAACTGCATACATTTTCAACCACGTTGTTAAATTTTTAAATATTAAAATCAAATTTTTAATCAATTGCCCACCAAATCGTTTAATTTTTAACGAAAAAAATAATTTACAATAAAAAATAGAAAAGTTGAATAGTTTAATTTTCCGTTAAGAAAATTAGTTTCCAAGCAAAAGAAATCGAATATTCAGCAATATAATTAAATTTGCAATATAATTTTCTCGACCGAAAATATGAATTTTTAATCGTAAAGATTAATTTTTCACCAAAAAGATGAATTTTTAACAAAATACATTAATTTTCAATCAAAAAGTTGAAGTTTTAACCAAATTGAGAATAAATTCATAATAAAAAATGGTAGAATCAAATGTTTAGTCCAAGAAAATAATTTTCAACTAAAAAGAAGTTTTTGACCAAAAACGTTTTTATTTATTCAATGTTTTACCAGAAAAGATAAATTTTTAACATGATACATAAATTTTCAACCCATCATAAATGTTTTAGCCTGGCTTTGCTCTCATATTCTTTCACATGTTGGCTCATCGCTCTCCCGGTTTATCCAATATAGACACTGCCACAATTTTGAATTAAATAAAGAAAAATTTTCAACAATAAAGAAAATAGTTAAAATTTCAGTTAGGAAAATTAATTTAAAAAAAATTTAACAAAATAGTTGACAACTATTCACGTTACCTACGGAAATTATTCGGATTACGAGAATTACAAGTTAATTACTTAGACCATTATCGAAATCACATCGAACTAATTGGATTATCAGTGGATTACAACTGAATCACTTCGAATTTCAAGTGGATTACTCCAATTAGAAGTGGATTACAAGTAGATTATTCCAGTTCAGACGTTTATTACGAATGGATATCTCCAGATCAGACGTGGATTACAAGTGTATTACAAGTGGATTACTCCAAATTGAACGTGGATCACACGTGTATTACTCCACATGGGAAGTGGATTATAAGTGGATTACACCGAACAAGAAAGAGATTACATGTACAGAGAAAAATGGATGGTCAAAGTTAGAGGGTCAAAAGTTAGAGTCAGTCTGTTCTTCTAGATGGTCTAAGGAGCCATCAAGAATTTTTTCAACATAGTCCTCTGTGATGATCGGTTTGACTCTCTATGACGCTTGATTCGAAAGTCCGAGATGACCAAGTCAACACTCTGAGATGATCGATCTGAAGCTTTCGTTTTAACCTTCTAGAGATAGTCGCTTTAGCCATCTTCAAGGGCTATCCTATAGTTGACCCTGCAATATAGTCTGTCTGCACATCTAGATGGCCGAACTGACCTTCCATTTTTCTCCGTGTAGATTGCTTCAGATGATAAGTGGATTACAAGTGGATTTTCAGAGAAGAAGTGGATTACTTCGGATTACAAGCGAACTATTTCAGTCCAGAAGTGGACTAATACGGAAGGTTCAGAGAATTACCAAAGTTGTTTCCCCTCGGTTAATTATTATAATAAAAATTATATACTATATTCCAGGCACGATGATTGACCCTACGGGACGACATGGATTTAATTCGGCAAGTTTGTGGTGTTTAGCTTCCATGAGCACTGGCCTGACAAAACAGATTCAGAGTGTTAATTTGAGCAGTGGATTCGTGTTTAACGAAGCTCTTCATCCTCCCAAAATCTATTACATCGATTCTCTGAGATATCAAATCCTTGCCTTCACTTTTCACAGATCGCAAGGAGTTTTTGGTAAGTTTTTAATCAAAAATTTCCGTTTCATGTCAAACATTCTGCATTTCAAGTCAAAGAATAATTCTCAACCGTGGTCCCCTACCCACCGGGTTGTGGACAACCCAGAGCGTAGATTTTTGCGCCTGCGCACTCCTGCATTTGTTGCAGAGTGGGGAGAGGGCCAATTACCCTACCAGCCAGTCATCTTGAAAACGTTGGTGCACTTTCTGCCGCTGAAAGAAGGATCAAAAAAGTTGTAGCAACTGCTATATTTGCAAAAAAGGAATTTTTGGAGAGCAAAAAAGAGCCACATGTCCCTCTTATATGTCAAAAGCATCATCAAACGAATCAAGAGTGGAGTATGATGAAGAGTAGAGTGGCGCTGGATTTTTCTAGAGTAATTTTTGACTATATAGTGACTATATAGTGACTATATAGTGATATAGTTCAGGTGACATTGTTTCAGGATTTTTTTTGTTTCATTCTATACTCCTACCTGCATATTCCTTTAGCCAAAAATGGAGGTTTTTTGAACGGCAACGCCATTTTCAGGACACTGGGTTGTACAAAGCTCAGGGTTAGTGAATGTGTCATGAAGGTTAAGGGTTGGGGACTATGGTTAATACAAATTCCCTGTCCCAAAATGTGAATTATAATTTTTCACTGAAATTTCCCATCCAAAATTTATTTTACAACAAAACAATTGAATTATAAGCCCAAAAAACAAATTATCTACGGAAGAAGCGGAGTTTTCAGGCAAAAAATTCGAATTTCAAACCCAAAAAAGACGAGTTTTACATATGATGAATCAAATTTCAACCAATCAGAATGAATTTTTCAAACAAATAGGTAAATTTTAAACCGGAAAGTTTTGTTTATTTTTTTTTTTCAAAATATGACATTGTTATGACATTGTATGCAATATGATAATTTCAAAACAAACAGTTGAATCTTTAACCAATATAGCTGGCTTTTTAACAAAAAATGAAATTTCTGGATACATTTTTAGTTCAAAAAAATAAATTTTTAATAAGAAGATTTTTTCAAATTACCTAATCGGCATAGAGTAAGAGCAACAACAGTGCTCTTGAAATTTCCGTGACATACCAATTTTATACAGAAAGATAGATGAACCTTGAACAAAAAAGGATGGATCTTCAACAAAAAACGAAATTGTTTAATTTTTAGTTCAAAACGTTAATTTTGAATTAGAAAAACAAATATTCAACAAAGTATTTAAATTTCCATTCCAGAAAATGATTCTTTGAACAGAATGATAAATTATAATTCTGTACTAAAATCTCTGTTCTAACGTAAAGTTATATTTATTTACAGCCTTTGCTATTAAAATAGATTTAATGCTTCCACGAGGATTCATTATAATAAATTATAAGTAGATCTTTCGGGTTTCAATCGTGTGGAAAACTACGAATCTTGCCAAAGTTTTATTAAGATTGCAGTTTACTCCTTCAGGGCTAACATGAAACTGAAGTTTCATGTTATGTTGTTGTTATATATACTCTCTATGATGCCGGTGATTGGCCAGAGCGCCCCATGGTGGGGACTGATCGGACTTGATTGGCCATTCAAGTCTTTAAAAAAAAAACCGGGAGCACGAAGAGCCAAATCGGACTGGTATTATATCCATTGTCCCTATTAATGTAATTAGGGTGTTTTCAGATTTCGATTGCTTCTCTATGTTTTCTTGGAAAAGTATTGTTCGTTTTCGCGTCGAAGGTTGTTTTGTTGAATAAAATGCTATGTCTTGTTTCGATATGATGCTCAGCTAGTGCTGATTGCATGAAATGTTTTAGCCTGACTTTACTCTCATGTTCCTTTACCCGTTGGCTCACCGTTCTCCCGGCGAAACGAATACTAAAACGGAACGATTGCACAAACACACAAAATAATAAAGCAATAAGAAAATACAGTGAGTAAACAAGTCAACACAACCTACTAATGAAGAAGAGAGAAAAACAACCACCATCGTACCCTAAATCCAAGGTATCGCAGAAAAAATAGAACCATATTTGAACCACCTGCGAAAATAGGACACCTTCTAAGCAACCCTAAAGATAAAGAGTTACCTCCCAGTGATCAAGGAGAAAATAAAATCCCTTGTTCTTGTGGCAATGTCTATATTGGAGAAACCGGGAGCGCGGTGAGCCAACGTGTAAAGGAAAATGAGAGCAAAGCCAGGCTAAAACATTTCACGCAATCAGTACTAGCTGAGCATCATATCGAAACAGGATTCTGGCGATGGCGTCTGTCAGTCAGTCTGTCTGTCCGTCCGTCCGTCCGTAAACACGATAATTCTCGAAAAAGTGAACGGAACGAATCGAGCTTTTGAACAATTTTTTAAGGTCCTAAAAGAAAAGACAAGTTCGTTAACCAGTCATTTTGAATAGAAATCCAAGAAGTGAGAGCATTTTCAAAATTTTTGAGACCACCTTTCACCACGGTCAGAGTGCAAATGAGGGAAATAAAAATAGGAGGCATAACCTGTGAGTTTGTTACAGTGTACAATAAGGAGGGGATGGAAAGAATTAAAGAAAGGGTGGAAGACCTGCTGGGCGAAAGAGAGGAGAGTATGGTGATAGTGGGTGGGGATTTTAATGCGAGGATGGGGAGCGAAGGGGGACTTTACACGGAAGGGGGGAGCTTCGAAAGGAAATCGAAGGATATGATAATAAATAAGGAGGGGGAGATTCTAAGGGACTGGATGGAGGATAGAGGCTGGGCGGTGGCGAATGGTATGGCAACGGGGGACAAAGAAGGAGAATACATATACGTGAGTAAGGTGGGGGTATCGGTGATAGATTATGTGGTTATGAATATGCAAGGATGGGAGGAGACGGAAAAATTCGCAGTAGAGGGGACGGTGGAATCATACCATCAGCCATTGAGTCTATGGATAAGAGGTGAGGGTGGCGGAAGACAAGGCAGGGAAGAAGCCTCGATAGGGGAGAGGGTGACCTGGACGAGGGAGGCAGTGGAGAAGTATCAAGAGGAGCTAGGAAAGGTACGCTTTGGAGGGGAGTCGGTGGAAGAGATATGGGAGGATCTGAAAGAGAAGGTGAAAGGGTGTGTGCAAAAGAAGGTATTTAGAAAGAAGAAGAAAGGAATGGTGAAGCTATGGTGGAATAGGGAATATAAAAAGATGAAAAGGTAGGTGAAGAGGAAGTACAAGAAGTGGAAAGAGGGTAAAGCGAGGAGGGAGGAGTACGTAGAAATGAGGAAGGGGTTTAGAGTGATGTGTAAGAAGAAAGAACAGGAAAAGGAGGAAGAGTTGGGAGAGGAGTTAGCAAATGTGAAGACAGAGGGGGACGTCTGGAAGATAATAAATAAGTTTAGGAAGCGGAGGGTGGGGGGCAGCGAGAAGATAGGAAGTGATGAATGGAGGGCATTTTTTAAAGAATCATTCCAGGGCTCAGATTCAAGGAAGACGGACGGGGGAAGTAGAAGAACGGGGGAGGCAGAGATGGAGGAGTTTAATGACGAAGAGATAGAGAAGCAGATAAGGAAGTTGAAAAGGTCAAAAGCAGCAGGGTTGGATCGGGTGGAGAACAAAGCATGGCTGTTCAGTACACAAGAGGTTAGGGAAAGGCTGAACGAGGTAGTGAAGAAAGTATGGAAGGGCGAGAAATTCCCAGAAGGGTGGAGGGAAGGGTTAATAGTGCCACTGTATAAGAAAGGGGATAGAAATAGGCAGGAAAATTATAAAGGGATTACGCTAAAGAATACGGCGTATAAAGTATACGCGATGTTGGTGGCAGAGAGACTGCGGCAGGATGTCGAGGGGAAAGGAATATTGCCGGAGACGCAGGCGGGATTTAGGGCGGGTAGGAGTATTATGGACAATATCTACGTTCTGCAGCACGTGGTGGATAGAGAATTAGCGAAGAAGGGGAAGAGAGTGTACGCGTTTTTTGTGGATCTCAAAGGCGCGTTTCCGTCGGTGGATGGGGGGAGATTCTGGGAGGCGATGGAGGATAGAGGAGTAGAAAAAGGCCTAATTGAGAGGGTAAGGGAGATATATGAAGAGACCAAAGACAAGGTAAGAGGAGGAGAGGGGATTTCGGAGGGATTCTGGATGGATAGGGGGTTAAGGCAGGGATGTCTTCTGAGCCCAACGCTGTTTGCGATTTCAATTGCGGATATGGAAAGTAAGCTGGAGGCTGGGGTGGTAGGAGGAGTCAGGATAGGAGGGGTTAGAATTTGGTCACTAGCGTATGCAGATGACATAGTGTTGCTGGCAAATAGCGAGGAGGCCTTAAAGGAGATGATGAAGAGGTTGAGAAGTTACCTGGATAAGAAGGGGTTAGAGTCGAATGCGGAAAAGTCCAAGGTTATGGTGTTCAGAAAAGGAGGGGGAAGGGATAAGGGAGGAGAATGGAAGTGGAAGGGAAAGGAGGTGCAGGAGGTGAAAGAGTTTGTGTACTTGGGCTTCGTGTTTCGGAGGAATGGAAGGAGTTTCTGGCTCCCTCGGGAGAAGAGGATATGTGAACTGTGTGGAAAGGGAGATGCAAGAGTGGAGCATTGGTTGGAGGTGGAAAGTAGTGAGATAAGTATGGAGGCACTGTTGCATAAAAAGGGAGAAAAAGGGCAGTAGCATGGGTGAAGGGAGTGTTGGGTAAGATGGAGATGAAGAGAAGGAAGGAGGAAGAGGAATGGAGACGGAAAGATTGTAAATGGGAGAGAAGGTAGATATAAGTAACATGTAAATATTGTAAATAGTAGATGAGTAGTAGGTATTAGAGCGAAAACAGAGGTTAGCAAGCGAGGCAATGCGAAAAAGTAGGGACATGCGTGCGAGGCGAGGCGAAGCGAGGAAGGCAAGCCGATAAAAGCGTGCGACTTAGAGATAAGGAATGGATGGATGTTAGTCTTCAAGAGTTAGTTTTAAGAAAATTCTGTAAAGATGGAAGTGTGAGCAAGTCAATTTTTTAGGATCAGCAGGCTGAAAAATAAACGTTTATCTATATGTGACACCCTAATAACATCATTAGGGATAATGGATTTAATATCAAACCGATTTGGCTTCTCGCGCTCCCGGGTTTTCTAAAAATATACTTGATTGGTCAAACAAGTTCGACCAGTCCCCACCATGAGACGCTCTGGCCAATCACAGGCATCGTAGAGAATACATATAAGAACAGCATGACCTGAAACTTTAGTTTCAAGTCAGCCCTGAAGATGTGAACTGCAATGTTCACGAAACTTCAGCAAGATTCGTAATTGTTCACACGATCGAAACCCGAAACACCTTTTTTTGAACTATTATTTTCTATCATAGTCGAGAGATTTCGTGGACAACCTTAGGCTTAGAGACCCTGTTACGGAACGAATTGACTGCAAATGTAATTTTTTATCATTTAAATCGTCATTAAATCACTTTTTTCAGGGAACCCTGAAGTCATCTATGACTTCTTCCAAAATGAAATACCAGGCCTTGCGGCTCGTCTGGCAATTGATGAGAGAGGTTTTCTCTGGGTGCCTATGTTTGGCGGTTCACGTGTAAGGATGCAATCTCTTCGCAAATATTTCAAAAAATAAAACTTGGAATAAAAAATAATTTTTTTATATTTCTCAGGTCGTTGAAATTAATCCATTCACTAAAAAATTGGTTCAAACTATTATGCTACATACAGAAGCAGTCAGCGCATGCGCTTTTGGAGGTTCTCAGTTGAAGACTTTATTTGTATCAACAATGGGACATGGTCCCAATGATCCACATCGAGATCTTGGTGGTCATATTTTTGCTATCACTGGCCTTGGCGTGAAAGGAATGCCGACAAAAAAATGCACCCTCCAGTAAAATCACATCTGTGATTACGAAACTATGTGCTTTAATATTTTCATGTCAATAATAAAGAGTTTCGATATTTGAATTAAATGTTTCGATAATTTTTTTATTTATTTAACAAATTTCTCTTTTTTAAGGGGAAGCAACAATATATTATTATTCACAATCAGTTTACGGGGAAACCATTTGAAATGCGGCCCAGCGGACGTGGAACACTGTGTTACTTAAGATCACTTCGGATTGCATAGGATTACTCAGGATTATATGAAATCATGGTAAATGATTCCGCCTGTGTGACTTTTTGATCAAAAACAAAATAGATGAGCTTTCAACGAAATAGTTGAATTTCCAACCAAAAACATGAATTATCAACCTGAAAGATTAATTTTCTCAAAATAAAAAGAATTTCCAACAAAATACATGAAATTTCAATGATTGCATCAAAAATTAAATAGTTAAATTTTCAACCAAAAAGATGGATTTCCAATTAAAAATTGAGCAGTTAAATTTTCAGATGAAAAATTACCTTTCAACAAAAATTAGAAAAAATTTCAAACAAATAGTTGAATTTTCAACCAAAGAGATGAATTCCATTAGAAGATAAATTTTTTAACAAAAAACGTTTTGTTAACAAAAAAAAAAGTTCAATTATTAATCAATGAGCTGAATTTCCAAATAAAATAATGAACCCTGAATCAGAAAAATAACTTTTCAACTAAATTGTTAAATTATTTACAAAGAAATTAAGTACTGAACCAAAAGGATAAATTCTCAACAAAAATGTAATACTTGATATGTCAACTAAAAAGATTTTCATTTTGAATAATATACAGATGAATTCAACCAAAATAGACGAGTTTTCCACAAAACAGTTGACTTTTCAACCAAAAAGGATACCTTCTTACAATGTTCTTTATTTTCAACAAAGTAGGTTAAATTGCCACCAAAAAGATGCATTTTGATTTTAAAAAGGGAATTTTCAACTAAGAAGAATAATTTTCTACAAAAAAACTGATTATCAACAAACTTGAGTTTTTAAAGCGAAAAGGTAAATTCGCAATAAAAAATAGACTCAATATGTAGAATTCCTGAAAATAAAACAAGAATTCAACAATAAAATTTGGACACCCACAGGGCTGACTTGAAATTAGGTTTCGGGTTATGCTGTTCTTACATATGTATTCTCTATGATGCCTGTGATTGGCCAGAGCGCCCCATGGTGGGGACTGGTCGAACTTGGTTCCCTAATTATGTTATTAGAGTGTTTTAAGATTTCGATTGCTTCTCTATGATTGCTTGGAAAAGTATTGTACGTTTCTGCGGTGACGTTTGTTTTTTCCAATAAAATGCCATTCCCTGATTCGATATGATGCTCAGCTAGTGCTCATTGCGTGAAATGTTTTAGCCTTACTTTACTCTCATGTTCCTCTACACGTTGGCTCACCGCCCTCCCGGTTTCTCCAATATAGACTTTGCTACAAGAACCGGGGATTTTATATACTCCCGGATTACTGAGAGGTGAATTTTCATCCTTAGGCTTGCTTAGAAGTTTTCGTATTGTCGCAAGTGGTTTGAATATAGTTTGGATTTTGTGTTCGTTGAGAATACTTCCTATTTGTTCTGTGTTACCTTGAATGTAGGGTAGGATGGTGTCGTTTCCCTCTCTATTCCTTTAGTAGGTTGTGTTGTCTTGTTTTTCAGTGTATTTTCTTATTGCTTTATCAATTTGTTTGTTTGCGTAATAGTTTTTTGTTAGGATTTGTATAACATCTTGTAGTTTCTTTTGTAAGTTATCTTTATTTGTTATCGAGACAGCTCTGTATACAGGGGAGTTGTTGACCGATTGCTTTTGAGATGGGTGGTGGTGGGAAGAGGCATGCAGGTATCTGTTTGTATGCGTGGGTTTTCTGTAAACTTCATGTCCTAATGTGTTATCGGATCTTTTATAAAGTAGTACGTCCAAGAAATATAATTTTCCGTTTTGTTCAATTTCCATATTCAACTGGATATTAGGGTGTATTTGATTGATGAAATCGAAAAATTTGTTTAGTTCGTGTAGTCCATGTCTCCAGATGACAAAAGTGTCGTCAACGTAACGGCACCAAAATTCCGGTTTAAGCTTGGATCGGTTGAAGATTTTAGTTTCTAGATATCCCATAAAGATGCTGGCTATTATAGGTGAGATTGGAGGTCCCGTTAAATGCTCCTAAGGTTTGTTCGTAGAATTGGTTATTGAGAGAGAAGTAGGTATTAGTAAGGCAGTGTTCTATCAAAGGTGTGAGATTGGAGGGAGAGTTTGCAAAGGATTTAATAACATCGTATGTATCAGAGGTTGGTACTTTCGTCAAGAGAGATACTACGTCGAAGCTTACTAGGATGTCTTGGGGTTGAATGTGAAACTGTCGTGTCTTTTTGATGAAGACAAAAGAGTTTTATAAGTATCTGATAGAGCTTCCTATGAAAGGATTCAGTTTTTTGGCAAGAGAGGGTGCCAGGTTGTAAGTTTGTGAGTTGATTGCACTGAAGGTCGGTCTGAGTGGAATGTTATTTTTGTGGATTTTTGGAAGTTCTTAATGTTTTTGAGAGATGGGATTAGTAGGTAGTAATTCAGATATTGATTCGTTGCCAAGTTTTGAGTCTTTTAGAAGGATTTTTGCTTTGTTGACTATTGTTTTTGTGGGGTCTTTTTTAAGTTTTTTATATGTATCGTCAGTTAGAATGACCATGATTTTGTTGTTATAGTCTCCCTTATTAATTATTACTGTTACGTTGCCTTTGTCTGCGAGTAATATTATGATGTCTTTATTCTGATGGAGTTCTTTAATTGCTGTTTTTTCTTGTTTTGTTAAGTTTCAGGAGGGAAGTTGGTCTTGGCCTAAGATGTTGGACGTACTACGCCGTATGTCATTCGCTTGTCCGGGTGGAAGGGTAGATATTGTGAATTCCAAATTGCTGGTGATTTCTTATTTCGGGATTTTGGAGGGAGCTGCCACAAAATGATGTCCGTTACACACCTCATTTTTGCAATTTTCAATCTTTTCCTCGTATTTGTATTTAGAGTCTTTTCCTATTTTCTTAACAACTAAGCAGCGATTTCCTACCGCAAATGATAATAGTAATATTATGTTGAAATGAAAAATTAATAATTTCAAAGTTTGAATGACGAAATCATTTTTACTTCAGAACAGCTTTGTATTTCATTAATGGAAACTTCTGCAAACATTAAATGACACGATAAATCATGAGTACATAATCAAATTTTATCATTTGATATGGCTTCATATTTATGAGCATTAGGGTGGTCCAAAAATGCATTGGAAATTTTTTTTTAATTTTTATCGGGACACCCCCCAAATTTGTTCAAATCCACCCAAAAATAAATCCATTTTTTTTTGTTTTGAAAAAAAAATGATATTTAGGGGTGGCGCAAGCCCCATGAAGTTTAACATGTATTTCCGATAAGAAAAAAATACGTTTTTGTAAATCTTATTCAGAATCCTCAATATTATCTCAATTGAGTTGAAACTCAACATTTCTCTTTACACTTAGCCATAGAATACGAATAAAATATCACTTTTCAAAAACCAACACCATAAGTGAAAAAATGGGTTTTGCGAGTTTTTGGCGCTAATTATTATTTTTTTGCGGCTTTTTAATGCAAATTGTTTCTAATACATGAAATATGACTTTGTACTGAAAATTAGATATTTTAATGAATTGTTTAAACAATTTATTATTGTTTTTAGCAATTTTCTCACAGAATGGAGTTCGAAAGACGCGGTTTTTTCACAAATTTTCCATTTGTTGTCCAATTTATAATTAGACAGTAGTGATGGTTCATCATCGTTAACAATAGTGATTGTTTAAACAATTTATTATAATTATTAATAATATTATATTTGAATAACTGTAGAAAGATGCGGATTTTTTTTAATTTTCATTTGGAGTGAAGTAGTAATGAATTCAAGTTAACAAAATAATTGTTTTAAACAATTTATTATCATTGTTGATAATATTCTTTTCGCTTAATCGGTAGAATGTTGCGGTTTTTTCTGAAATTTTCAACTGTTCGTTTATTTTTTATTAGGCGTGACTTGATAATTAATTAGATTTAGCAAGAATAATTGTTTAAACAAATTATTATTGTTTATGACTATTTTCATCTATATGGATTGAGTCTGATAGTTGCGGTTTTTGGCAATTTTTATCTTTCTGTCCTTTTTTCACTTAGTGAGGTAATAATTAATTAAAGTGCACAGAATAGTTATTTAAACAATTTAATATTGTTTACAACTATCTTTTCTCAGATAAGTGCTAGAAAGTGGCGGTTTTTTTTTTTAAATCTTTCACTTTGCATTGCCTTATTATTTAAGAACAAGTAATAAGCCAACCACAACAAAAATGATTTTTCGAAAGGTATTATTGTTTTAAGTGAATTATTTTTGCTCTTTTTCAAATGCTGAAGAGAATTAATTTAAAGAATAAAAGCTATTTTACACAAGAGGCAAAAACAAAGAATTTTAAATATATGTTTTATTTCAGAAAAATATATATTTACGAAAAGGGAAGAGATTATTTTAAATATAGTTTTCTCTAATGTTTATTTATTAATTGTTAGTAATTAAGCAGAAAAAACAAAGTGAAATTTTTTAGAAAAACCGCCACTTTCTAGCACTTATATGAGAAAAAATAGTTATAAACAGTATTAATTTGTTTAAACAATTATTTTTGCTGAATCTGATCAATTATTAAGTCACGCCTAATAAAAAATAAACAAACAGTTGAAAATTTCAGAAAAAACCACAACATTCTACCAATTAAGCAAATAGAATGTTATTAAATATGATGATAAATTGTTTAAATAATTATTTTGTTAACTTCAATTCATTATTACTTCATTCTGAATGAAAAGTGGACAAAAAACCAGAAATTAAAAAAAAACCGCATCTTTCTAGCATTATTCAAATATAATATTATTAATAATTATAGTAAATTGTTAAAACAATTAGTTTGTCAACTTGAATTCATTATTACTTAACTCCAAATGAAAATTAAACAAAAAGCCAGAAATTAAAAAAAAAAAAACCGCATCTTTCTAGCATTATTCAATTAAAATATTATTAATAAGTATAATAAATTGTTTAAACAATCATTTTGTTAACTTTAATTCATTATTACTTCACTCCGAATGAAAAGTGGACAAAAAACCGGAAATTGAAAAAAAACCGCATCTTTTCAGCATTATTCAAATATAATATTATTAATAATTATAATAGATTGTTTAAACAATTATTTTCTTAACTTGATTTTATTATTACTTCACTACAGATGAAAATTGGACAAAAAGCCAGAAATTTAAAAAAAATCCGCATCTTTCTAGCGTTACTCGAATATAATATTATTAATAATTATGATTGATTGTTTAAACAATCACTATTGTTAACACTGATGAACTATCACTTCCCTCTAAATGAAAATTGGACAACAAATGGAAAATTTGTGAAAAAACCGCGTCTTTCGAACTCCATTCTGTGAGAAAATTGCTAAAAAAAATAATAAATTGTTTAAAAAATCCTTTAAAATGTCTAATTTTCAGTATAAAGTAATATTTTATGTATTAGAAACAACTCGCATTAAAAAAACCGCAAAAAAGTGATAATTAGCGCCAAAAACTCGCAAAACACATTTTTTCACTTATGGGGTTTCTTTGGGACCCTATAAAACAGACTTATGGTATTGGTTTTTGAAAAGTGATATTTTATTCGTATTCTATGGCTAAGTGTAAAGAGAAATGTTGAGTTTCAACTCGATTGAGATAATATTGAGGATTCTGAATAAGATTTACAAAAACGTCTTTTTTTCTTATGGGAAATACATGTTAAACTTCATGGGGCTTGCGCCACCCCTAAATATAATTTTTGTTCAAAACAAAATAAATGGATTTATTTTTGGGTGGATTCGAACAAATTTGTGGGGCGTCCCCATAAAAATGCAAAAAAAATTTTTTTGGACCACCCTAATGAGCATCCATAAATCACGTGACTCTGAAGGCGCTGGGGTGGAGGTCAAAGAAAATATCACGTACAATTACATGGGGGTGTGTGAGGACGTTTTTGAGCCGGTCGCGTAATGTTTTTATTATAACTTTTTATTCTTCCTATGTCACGAATGACCTAAAATAGAAGAGGAGAGAAAAATCAGTTTGCAAACATCAATAAGAGATTCGGCTCTTTCAGGGACAAACATTGACTAATTATTAAAATCTTAGCTTAAATCTGAAATGATTCAAATACAAGGATAGATGTATTTAAAACATTTTCAACATTTCGTTTTGTAATTTTCTGTAATTAATTTTTTCAAATTACCTACGATATTGTTGTTGAATTTATGCAAATAGAGTGACCCGGTACGGTTCAGTCGTTCTAGATGAAACTTTAGTATAGTAATAACGAATTCTTAAGTAGTGCGTGTAAAGTAAAACATTAATAAAAATCACGTTAGATTATAAAGTGAAAAACTTTGGAATTAAAATAAATGAAGAAATAAAGAATTGAACTAAATTTTCTGAATTTTCAAACAAAATTTGCAATTAATGTGATGAAATTGAATTTCGAAATTTAAAGTAATTTAAAATTTGAACAAAATATAAAAGAAAAAAAAAAAATTTTTTTTCTCTCATTTCAATTTTAAGTATATTGTTAAAAGTTTTTATTCTTATCTTATCGTCCATTAACATGTGTATGGTGACAGTGACTATATAAATTGGTGTTGTGCCCTTATGAGACTTCTCAGGGATTAATAAAATTACAGAAAAAATTTCGTTTTTCCCTTTCACAATGGAATATGAAATGATAACAGCAGAAGGATAAGTCTTGCTTCTTCTTAATTGCTTTATACTTGTGTGAAACAAAAAAAAAATTTTTTTTTTTTTTTTTTTTTTAGAAATTGTAGCATTTCATCATGAATTTTGCGGAAATTGACAGATTGCGGGGATCAGGGATTGATGTGAATGACAGTCCTGTTAAAAAGATAAAATCTTTCTACGCGTTGAGTAGAAAACTGAATCAAACGGAATCTCAGAAAACTTTTCTCACAAAATGTAAGAATCATGGAGTTTTCCCAAAAAAAAATTTTTGCTTTACAAAACAGATTAGATTTTAAATTCATTAACATCAAAAACAGTGAAAAATTTCATAAAACCACTAATAAATTCCAAACATCAATTTTAAATTTGGTTATTAGTGACTGTCACACAAGAATTCATAATTTAAATGGAAAAATTAAAAATACTCTTGACAAATTAAATGAACAGGTACCACCTTATGTCATTCAAGAGTGTGTTATTAAAGACAATGAATTAAACCAGAGAATTAATCAAAATAATAAAAAAATGGATAGAAAGTTCAATAACTTAATTGAAATTCAAGGTGATATTCAGAAATTACATTTAAATATTCATTGTGCGCTTTCACGTGAAAAATCGGACCCATGGTTTCTGAATCTTTCGAAGATTGATATCCCTTTTCATGTTACCAACATTTTGAGATTAGGAGAAGGGTTCAGTAGCAAATTTGGGGAAAAAAAGTTTGTCCAATTGCTAGCAGTTGTGAAAGATGTAGAGCTAAATATCCACAAAATTCCAAGTAATAAATTGCAAGAATTCAGATCAAAACTATCAGGTTTATCTAATGATTTTGTTATTAATAACAAAGTATTATCAATTATTGAAAAAGAATTAAATGAAGGATATAAGCTAACGATTGAATTTTTAAAGAAAAATCCTGATCTCCTGATAACATGTGCAGATAGGGGTAACATTACAATTGCAATTTTGAAAAGTGATTATAACAAAAAAATGATGACAATTCTCGATGACAAAAATAGTTTTGAAGTAATAGAACAAAACCCTCTCAAAAAATTAGAAAAATCTACTTTTAATATTTTAAATAAATTTAGATCGAGTGGATATCTTAGGAACGTGAATAAAAGTGATATAGATACTGTAAATTCAGTTCTTTCCTTATCTTATGGTCTCATTAAAGCACACAAAGTTGATTATCCACTAAGACCTGTGATATCAACAATAGGTTCTCCGACGAGGAAATTAGAAGAATTACTTAGTAACATCATTAAAAAATCAATCACAACTTCAAAAAACTCGGTTAAAAATAGTACAGTTTTTCTTGAACTCATTGAAGGAATTCCAAAGGAATTGAAGGAATTGAAAAAATTCCTCATGATTACATACTAGCTTCTTTCGATGTAGTTGCTATGTTCCCGAACATTCCTTTAGATAAAGTTAAAGAATCGATAGAAAAAAGATGGGATTACATAAAGCACCACACGAAAATCCCATTTAAAAAGTTTATTGAAGCAATCGATTTTGTCTTTCATTCGATCTATTTCCAATTTGATGGCAAATTTTATAAACAAAAATTTGGAACACCAATAGGATCTGTTCTCTCACCTATTTTAGCAGAAATTGTAATGGAAGATTTAGAAAATACAGTTTTTAACAAAATGGAAAATCTAATTAATGACAGATTAGAAAAAGTAGGATTTAAATGCCTTTTCTATGCGAGATACGTTGATGATTCTGTTCTTTTTGTAGAAGCTAGCAAGATTAATATACTGTTAGATTCATTTAATGGTATACATCCCAGATTACAATTCACTTCAGAAATAGAAAAAGAAAATAAATTGAATTTTCTAGACTTAACTCTGATTAAAACAGATGAAGGTAGAATTATAACAGATTGGTACAGAAAGCCTTCATTTTCAGGACGAACTTTGAGCTTTTTGTCAAATCATCGAATACAAATGAAAATTGCAATTGTTAAAAATATGGTAGATAGGGCTATAAAATTATCACATCAAAGTTTCCATAGAAAAAATATTGAAATTTGTAAACGGATCCTTTTTTTGAACCACTATCCACCCTTGTTCATTGAAAAACACATAAACAACAGAATCCATCAGATTAATCAGAAAGACAACAATGTAATTAACACAGATACTAGAGATTTTGATAAATATAACACGGTTGTTTTACCTTATTTTGATAAAATTTCAAAGTGCTTGAGATCTTTGCTAAGGAAAATGGGTTTACATACAATATATAGAATTCCATTCAAAAGTAACAGAACTGTCAAATTGGGAAAAGACGTACGTGACAAAATGGAAAAACAAAATGTAGTGTATAAAATAAAATGTAGGTCTTGCAAGGCAGTATATATAGGCCAAACTAGGAGACCACTAAGAATAAGGAGAGATGAACATCAGAATAATCTTCGAAGGAGTCAGAAATACCATAGTGTGTTGTCAAAACATAGAATCACACATGGACATGAGTTTGATTGGGATGGTGTTAGAGTCCTGTACAATGAAAGAAATCAAAGAAAAAGGGAATTCATGGAAATGTTATACATAAAAAGAGAGGGAAACAATGCAATTAATTTGAAAAAAGACCTTTCGAAATATAACAAAGCCTTTGATAGTTTTATCAAATTTTTATAAGAAGCCTGTTTAATTATACGGTTCTGTTCATTCTCAATCAAGACAAGTATTATTGACATTAGTGATTTCTGAAACATTACGGATTTACACTTGTACTGAAAATTAAAAGTTTAAAATCTGTTTAGAAGAAAATTAAAATAATGTAAATAACAGTATGATAAGAAATTTCAGTATCATATATACATACATTACGAATATTAAGCATAAGATAGGTAAATATGTTCTTAGTATCCTATAAAATGATACCCTGATGAGGAGATCTAAAGTGATCTCGAAACATGTTGGTTCCAAAAAGTAGTATAAAAAAGACGGAGAAAGAGAAGGGAAATGAGAGTGAGGATGGCTTCGTTGTCTCTTTTCCAATTCTCTCCCTCTTTTTTCCTATTGTTATATACTTGTCTCTAATGAGCCGATTAAAATGTTTTTTTGGAAACATATTTTGAGGCCTTTCTATGCAATTCTTTTTCATATATTGAGCTATTCGAATATGTTTTTTCAAAAGAACTGAATTTTGGATTCATAATGTCTCTGAGTCTTTTTGTTCAAAAATGGAATTTTTGCACAGATTTACTTGATAATATTGTGTTTCTAAATGTTCTCCTTAAAAAATTTAACAAACAGAGACATTAAGCCATAGACCTTGATATTTATTCCTTTGGGTTCGGATTTTAATGCCATTCTCAGGGAATAGGTTTTTGGGTCAACCCTCAAAATGTATTTATATTTATAGTTATATTTAGGTACTCTTTAATACTTTAAAATTTTTTGTAATTTCCTGAAGGCCGAATTAATTAATTTTTTTGCCAAAACGACACGAGATACAAAAAAATTAAAACAAACAATATTGTTCACTAAAAAAGTTCTAGAAAAATGTTTTGTGACACTTTTTTTCTAACAGGTAATCGTACGTACAGCCCACAAATATTGACCGATTTGATCAGAAATTTAAAGAAGAAAAAACTGATAAGATCTCTAAGAGAGTTGTATAGCCTGATTTTTAAATTAGGTTTTACATTTTTTATAAATAAACAAATATGACGAAAAAATTATATAATAGACAAACACATTTTTTATAACAAAATTATTTGTTGGAAGAATGTTTTCTACGATTATCAATAATTTTACGTTTTTTCAAGTTCTATGACGAGAAATTTTGATAAGAACAATATAATGATGGAGAAATGTCTTTTTAAAATTATTATTGCGAATTCTATAAACAAATTTAATAAAGAACTGCATTAATCAGGCATTTGTCGACAAAAAAATTCGTTTTTCTATGTCAACTTTTTAAATTAGGAACTTTATGATAATTTCAGCAAAACTCATAATTTTTTAGTCAATTTTATGATTTTTTTCAAACAAATTTATTGAAAACGTATGCATTATTGGGGCAGCTGTCGACGGAAATTTTTTTTTATGTCAGGCTTTTTAATTGGAATCTTCGTAATAAATTCAGCAACATTCATGATCAGTTGATAGATTTCAGGATTTTTTTAAACAAATTTAATAAACAAATGCATTAATCAGGCATTTGTCGACAGAAATGACAATTTTTTTCATCATATTTGTTTATGTATGAAAAAATTGAAAGCCTAATTTAAATATTAGGCACGACAACTCTCTTTGAAATCTCATAAGCTTTTTAAGATTTTTTTTCTGTAAAAATCGGTTAATATGATATATTATTTTATGTTATTATGATATGATATATATTATTATAAAATAATAAAATTTAATTATTTCCGTAAATTAATTCTTAATTCTTCTTGGTAACATGATTTAGCAATATTAGACTTCAGAATTACTTTATCACCCAAGGTTGTGATATCATAACAATTTTATTTGAACTATGATAATACAGAGAAATTATTCGTATATGTGTTTCACGTGTCTAATGCCAGGAAAAATAATGATAATAAAAAAGAAGATGTTCTTTACGAGAAAAAAATTTTTCTAATATTTTCTATCACAAACAATAGACTGAATTATGAAAGAATTAACTTACAAAATAACACAGCCACACACAAAAAAATCTTTTTTCGGGTCTGGAGGTCAGACTATAATTAAAATATGTTTCTGGGGAGATTGTAATATTTTTATGTTCTACTTTGCTTTTAGGAATACTCTCAAATCTTTAAACAAATTAAAATTGTTTAACCACTCTAATATTAGTTAACAAATGACTATGTATTTTTGAATCATCGATTAATGATTATTTATTTTTAAGAAGCTTCTAAAAAGCGTCAACAAACCGCAATATTACGTAAAGTTCAAATTTGTCACTTATGGGAATTTCTTTGGGCACCCATGAGAGTGGCTTAAAATTATTCAAACTCAAAATTCATGATTGATTTCTATTCTAACGAATTGTGTACAATATACTAAAACAAGGAATTATTTATAACATATCATCGCGTTTAAATATAATATTTACAAAAAGCTGACTTTTTCCCATATTAAATCAATGGGAAACTTCATGGCCTTTGCCCCACCCCTAAATATTGACAGATTTCACTCAAATTTGGTGGAGAAAATTAAAAAAAAAATGTACCAAGTATCAATAAGAACATAATAAGAATATAAATAAGAAAAAAAATGTTATGTGCATACATAATATTGTATAATTCCATGATTCGAATTTCTTCAAGCGATCAGGCTTCAATGTGCATTCGGGTGGCCCAAAAATGATTTTTTTTCGAATTTTCATAAATAATGTCCGGAAATTTGTACGGATCTACACAAAAATAAATCCATTGAAAAACAATTATATTTAGAGGTGGCGCAAGCCCCATGAAGTTTTACACGTATTTCCCATAAGAAAAAAGAGGTTTTTGTAAACTTTAAATGAAAAAATTTAAATTAAAAAATAACCTGCTAATTTTTAAATAATTGTTAGTAGATGAAAAAATTTTTGTCAATCATATTGAATTTACTCGAATTTGGTCGCTATAATAAAGAAACTGCTGTAAATCGCACACAAGTTGTGAAAACATAAGTATCATTGCTTATGAAATGACAACAGAAAATCATTAGTAAATAATAAAATTGCGGCATTCTACGCAGCCTAATTATTCACAGTTTTGAGAAGAATAGTCTAAATATTGAAAGTAGAGACCCTTCTTTTCACATTTCTTACGAAAAAATTTAATTTAATTTAATTTCATCAAAATGAGAATTCTGTTCGCGATTTGCGCTTTGGGCGCATTTCCTTGTTCAGTAACTTGTCATGAGTGAGTATTATTAATTTCAATATTTGTCAAAGATCTACAATTTTTTGCACAAATTCTATCTTCACGTCGAAAACTATTTTACTTAGAAGCATATTTTTCAAACAAGCACATGAATTTTCTTCCCAGAAAGAGGAATTTTTAACAAAATAAATCACGATTTAACTGTAAAAAAAATAAATTAAAAATTTGAAAATTATTTCTTAACAAAAAAACGACTTTTTAGCTAAATATTTAAATTTCCATCAAATCAGATGAATGCTCAACTGAGCGCAATAATTTTCTACCAGAAAAGATTGAATTTTCAACAAAGAACATGAATTTTCAAACAGAAAGATAAATTTGAACCATCAAGATTAATTTTTTACAACAAAAAAAAAATTCAAGAAAATACTTGAATTTTCAACCAAAGAAATGAATTTTCAACTAGAGAGATACATTTTCAATCAAGAAGATTCATTTTCTATAAAAAAAGACTGAATGAATAATAATAATAAAGAAAGAAAATTTGATCCAAAACGTAGAATTTTCAAGCCAAATAGACGAATTTCCTACAAAACAGTTAAATTTTCAACACGAAAGCAAAAATTATTAATAAAAAAAGGTTACCTTCAAGCAAATAAATTTTAATTTTGAAGCAAAAAAAAAAGAAACTGTTTACAAAAAATGTTGAATCTTCAATCTGAACATATGTTTCAAACAAAAAACACGAATTTTAAACGAAATAAATTTTTAACTGGAAAAGATAAATTTTAGATTAAAACTGGAATAGTTCCATTTCTAGATAGAAAAATGTATTTGCACAGAAAAACGAATACTGAACTAAATTATTAAATTCTTAACTTAACTAATGAAGTTATGATGAGAAAAGTAAATTATTTACCAAAAGTTGAATTTTGAAACAAAAAAATTAAATTTTCAACAACAAAAAAATAATTTTCAACCAAAAAGATAAATTTTCATCCAAGAAGATTAATTTTCTAGTAGAATCCTTGAACAAAACTGATAATGTTTCAAACCGATAGTTTAATTTTTATTCCAGAAAATGGATTTTCAACAAAAAAATAGAATAGTTAAATTATCGGTTAATGAAATGAATTGTCAATAATAATTTTTTTTTTACAAAATAGCTAAATTTTCAACCAAGAAAATAATTTTCTACCTGGATGATCAATTTTCTAACAAAAAGCATAATTTTTAACGAAATACATAAATTTTTAACAAAATAGTTGAATCTTGACAAACAGATGGATTTATGACAAAAATAAAAAAGTCAAATTTTCACTTGGAGGATTATTTTTCAATTCGAAAAACGAATTTTCAACTAAAATATTGACTTTTCAACCAAAGAATTAACTATTAACCTAAGACGTAAATTTTTCACTAAATGCATAAACTTACAACTGACGAAGATAAATTTTGAATCAGAAATAAAATAGTGCAATTTTTAGTTGAAAGATTAATTTTCAACAGAAAAAAAAATTCAACAAAGTATTTGAATTTTCCACGAAAGGAATGAACTGTCAACAAAAAGATGAATTTTCAACCAAATAGTTGAATTTTCAATTATACAAGATGAATTTAAAATAATTAAAGCTAAGTTTCTACTGAAAAAGATGAATTTTCAAAGAAAGATATAAATTTTCAGCTTGAAAAATTAATTTTTAATTTAAAGAACGAAATGTTGCATTTATAACCGAACATGTTAATTTCCTACCAAACAAGGCGAATTTCTAACAACAAACATGACTTTTGAAACGAATAGTTTAAGTTTTATAAGAAAAAATATTTCTTATTTCATAGAAAAATAGTATGTTCAAATTATCAGACGAGAACATTAATTTTCAACAAAAAACGAACTTCTCAATGAAATAGGTGAATTTTCAACCAATAAAATTAATTTTTAACCAAAAAGATAATTTTTCAACCAAAAAGCGGAATTTTCAACAAAATATATGAATTTTCAGTCAAATAATTAAATTTTCGACAAAAAATATGGATTTTTGAAAGAGAAGATGAAGCAGTTAAGTTTTTAGCTGAAACAAGATTAATTGTCAATTGAAAAACAAATGTTTAACAAGATAGTGAAATTTTTATCAACAAAAATGAAGTATTAACCAAGACGATTATTTTTTCACTAAAAAAATGCAAATTTTCAACAAAACACATAGATTTGTATTAAAATGGTTAAATCTTTATGAAAAACATAGATTTTCATCAAAAGAATTAAACATTTCAATTTTTAGTAAAAAAAAAACTAATGATCACTTTGGAAAATTTTTGTTTAACAGAATAGTTACATTGTCAACCAACGAAATGAATTAAAAAAAAAAGATGAATTTTCAACCAACAAGATTAATTTCCTACCAAAGAATGCATTTTTTAACAAAAAAGTTGAATTTTCATCAAAAAATATGTATTTTGAAAAAAATTGATTTTCAATAAAAATCAAATTTTCAACAAAATGTTTCAAAGTTTTCAACCAAAAATGGAATAGTTATATTTTTAGTTAAATGAATTAATTTTCAACTATAAAATACGAAGTTTCAAATCAATAAAATTAATTTTAACGATGAACTTAAAAAAAAAGGGTTTTCGGACTGAAATGGTGAAATAGTTGATATTTTAACAGAAGAAGATTCTTATTTCCAACTAAAACAGTTGAATTTAACCTAAATAGACAAATTTTCAACAAAATAGTTGAATCCTCAGCCGAGAAAAATTTTCCAGCCAATACGGAAAAAACATTTCATTCAAAATTTTCTACAAAACAGTTGAATTTTGAAACTGAAAATTTGAATTCCCAACGAAGAATTAAATTTTCAACTCAATGGTTTAATTTTTTACCAAAGCAGTTGAATTTTCAACAGAATTATACAAACTTTTAACTTAATAACAAATTTAAAAAAACTAGATGAATTCTGAACAAAAAGATTACGGAATAAAAATTTTTTAAATTATATTAGCAAATTTGCTTTTATAAATCTAATTTCATTAAAAGATTCCACGTTCATTCAATTAACAGAGAAAAACCTTACGGTATCTTGCATAGACCCCTGAACTTCAACTTCAGTATATCTAAAATTCCCTGACCTTTCCGGACTTTCCAGAATTCCCTACCCTGTAAGAACCATGTATTTGAAATTCTTGAATACCGCATTTGCACAATCAAAAGAAATTTTCATTCTTTAGCGTTGTACCCGTTGTCGAGAGATACGGAACAACAGATGGTCTCTTCTGGCTCAACAACAAACTCTTCTTCGTAGACAGCCTTGCTCATCAACTCTGTTCCTACCGTCCAGAAAATAGGAACGTATTTTGCGCCACTATAGGTATCGAAATCTGTTTTATTTTTTTCCTCACTTCGTCCCTCCGTCGATGGTACGTGAACCTTGAATTTGACCTTGAGCTTGACCTTCAAGCTTATTTCAAGGTCAACTTTTTTTAAAGTAGGAACCCCATTTTTTGACAACGACAATCGTAAGAGCGGGAAATTTTTGCGTCCAAACATGTACTCAGCCCATGGGTCCAGGATGACCTTGAACTTCAACTAAAGGGTTTTAGACTCGACCCACGTCTGGGTCGGGTCCAATCTGTACTGCTTTGGCTCAGGTACTTACGAAAAAGGTTCGAGGACAGCCCACTCATAACCTGAATACATGTTTGGACGCAAAATTTCCCGCTCTATCGATTGCCGTTGTCAAAAATAGGGATTCCCACTTTGAAAAAAAACCAAGTTGACCTTGAAATAACCTTGAATGTCAATCTCAAGGTCAAATTCAAGGCCACTACTAAATTCCTGGTTAACTATCGTCTCACTTAATTTATTGAAAATTTAGGAATGTAGAGAATAAGGAAATGAAACTTTTTCCTGTGAGAATTTTTCTTCCAGACGTTTATTTTCAATATAGAAAACGGAATGTTCAGACAAATGTCTCCCCAATTTGATTAAATTTCAAAACTTCAATGATTCTAACTCGTTTAAATATTATTGAAATGAGTTCACATTTGCAGCACATGTTCAAAACACTCTAGCGATGCCTAGGAGATAATGAAAAAGTTGAAAATCGCTCATTGTTCAGTAATGTTCAATTTCAAAATGAGGTCAATCGATATTTGCGTTTTCTTGGTTTCGCCGGTAAAAAGTATCTATGTAACTTCGACTTACAAACAACTTCCAGTGAGTGAATCTTATATCGGTTTGTGAAAAATTTACTGAGATATTCAGATTTAGAAAAAGCACTTGACGCCTGCCCGCGCTGGTAAGGTGTCCGCACAAGAAAATCCCTTCTGCGCTGAAGACGTGCCACGGACGTGCCGTTCGCGCACAACACATAACGCCAACCTATCGCGTGCAACCTACCGTGCTGCTACGGTCCGTGGGAGCAATTATTCAAGTGCGTTGCGAACTATTGTAAGTAGCAACATACTTGTGTGCGTCACCGCCCGGACAGCAGCAGCACGACAGGTTGCAGGCGATTGGTTGGCGTTATAAGTTCGTGCGTGGACGGCACGTCCGTGAGACGTCTTCAGCGTACTGCAACGGATTTTCTTGTGCAAACGCCTTTAGATAATGCGTCAGGAGAACTGCTCTGCCAGGCAGCGTTCTCGAAGTTCAGTTTGGATTTCTTGTTGATATTTTGGAAGAAGGTAAACGAGAAATTAGTATGTGATAATATGGGTATAATCAAAGATTATAATAAAAGTATCCCGCTTGTTGTACAATCTACTATTTTCATAGGCCAACGTCCCATATCTTTTGCTGCTCCTCTTTACGGCTATCCCTATACCTTTGTGGTGGGTGCTGGTAAACATATTTTATTAGTCGAATGGGATAGTGACACAGAAAATCCAAATGCTTCGTTCACCGAATTGAGAGAAGTGGAAGCAAATGTCCCAGGCACCACAATTAGTTATGGAGCTGCCGACCCGACAGGCAGGCTATGGTTTGGTAAGAAACATCTACTAAATTTGAATTCAGAATATAAGTTATGTAAAAACAAGGGGAAAATAACTCTTAAAAATACGGTCCAGCGGAGGTGGATTACCCTGTATTATGTCCAATTATCCTGGATCAAGCTTATACACGGATTTACTCCGGATTATCTAAGATTACTCCGGATTTCATACGATTACTCGGGATAATATTAGATTCTAGTGGAGTACTCTGCGTCAAGCGAATCTTCAATCACAAAGAATTAATTTTCAACAAACTTGTTAAATAATAAAAATATAAAATAATATGAAATATTAACCATAAAAGAAAGAATTTTGTTCTTTGATTTCGAATAAGCTACTCTGACAGAAACATGGTCGCCGTTTACCAACCTTTTTTTATATGGTAGCCATTCGCTGAATAAAACTCGCGAACAAGATCATAATTTTGCATATAAAAATTCAGAGTTACTACTAAAGACTGAATAAATATATAGCAAAAATTTAGAAGCACTGTGTTTTTCAATTTCGCTACAAAAAAAAAAACCTCAAGAAGTAAGGCTGTCACACGGGATGAGCCTCTCAATTATTATTTTTAAAATTGTATAATATATTCCAGGCACGATGATCAATCCCACGGGAGAAAATGGATTCAAAAAGGGAAGTTTGTGGTCCTACTCTGCGACGAGTAGGAGTCTTACAAAACAGATTCAGAATCTTGATTTGAGCAGTGGATTTGTGTTTAACGAATCACTCAATCCCCCCCAATTCTACTTCATCGATTCTTTGACTTATAGACTCGTAGCCTTCCCTTATTGGATATACGAAGGAGTTGTTGGTAAGTTTTTAATCACAAATTTGCCTTTAGGGTAAAAAATTCTCTACTTCAAGTAAAAGAACAATTCTTGATTAAAATTCCCTGTCCTAAAATATAAATTATAATTTTTCACTCAAATTTCCTATCCACAGTTTAATTTACAAGAAAACAATTGCGGATTAATTTTTTTAAAAAGAGGTCAAATATTTAACCAAAATGATCAATTTACAACCAAGTAGATCAATTTTCTACCAAAAATGCTAAATTTGTAAGCAATATATGAATTTCAAAACAAAAAGTTGAATCTTTAACCAATATAGATAGATTTTCAATAAAAATTTAATTATCAGACAAATTTTCAGTTTAAAAAAATTAATTTTTTAAGAAAACGATTTTTAAACAAATAACTAAATTTTCAATAAAATTGTTAATTTTCAACAAAATATTTAAACTTTCAACCAAAGAAATTCATTTTCGAACAGAAAGGTACATTTTCAACCAAGAAAATTATTTTTCTACCAGTTGAATTCTCAATTCATTTTTAACCAAGGAGAGAAATTTCAACCAAAATTATAAATATTAAACCAAGAAGATTAATTTTCTGCCCAAGAAGGTAAATTTTCAACAAACTAAATAACTTTTCAACAAATTATTTGAATTCTCGATCAAAAAAATTCAGCTTTTACCAAATATTTTCGTTAAAAAAAAATATATAAATGGCCGCACCAACGCCGGTACAGAAAAGTAAAAGATTGTGATTCGCACTTACCGTGCTGTCGGGCGCCAGACGCCTACTCGGCGTCACTCCTAATTATTTCCGAAAATTTCAACGTTAATCATGCTAAATAATTGATATCACCTTAAACTAGCTCAAGGAGAGGGATTCGTGAGGGCGAGAAAAGTACTTTAAAAGTTAAAGTTTAAAGAAGTTAATGTAAAATTTAATTTAAGTTAAATGATAGCAATTACAAAAATGCTGGCCTTTGAATTTTTACAAAAGGAATTAACCTCCGAACCATGATGTGACCTCGAAAACTCTTCGGTCTACCGAAGATTTATGATCTTGAATTTTGCATTAAAACAAAATACTATTCACTACACTAAAAGAGCTTAACCTACATTTAAGAAAAATATTTCCTGCTAAAGCTGGCTGAATCCTAACGCATTGAAAACAAAACAACAAAGTTCACAAAAGGAGGCAGGTCTACCACACCAAACGTGGTGTCTGCCTGCGTGATCGAGCAAAATTTATCTCAAAATTCTAAACTAGCTAACCTAAACTCAAACACTTCCATACTAGAATTAACGTCAGAACACAAGGAAAAGCGGAACACATGACGCCTACCTTAAACCTTAGGATCCCCGAGTTCTCCTTATTTTACTCCAAATTGCCAGTCCGGAAAAGTAAATTGGACTCGTCCAAAAAAAAAAAAAAAAAAGGTTGGCAAACCACAACTTCCAAAAACCCTTCTCAAGTCGATGGCCGACACGAAACTGAGCTCCTGCGTCCTCTCTCCTTGCCGGTTCCTTCCCGCTCGCGCCAATTTCTCTGTCCAGTCGGTGCTGCCCTTTCTCATGATTTCCGGGACTCGGATCGATGGGATCTGGGCCGTTCCGGTATTTGGAATGCCGGCCGGCACAAGATGGATGCTCCCTCGTGTTGACAGGTATCAGGTCCGGCATGGCCTGATATCTCGACAATACTCCTTTTGTTTAGGATTAATTTCGGGAGTCTGTAGTTTTTCTCCGACTGGGCCCCGTAATGCTGTGTAGTGTAACGCGACGTGGATGAGTGTGGTCAGCTTGGCCGAGTGAGGTGATGCGTAGGCGGCGTAATGTTTTGTGGACGATTGGAGTCTATGGCAGTGTTTTTCCCTCCCGGATTTCTTCAATAAAATACAAGAAAGAACTCGGGGATTCTTGACTCATTGTAGGACGTCACCCTCCTCCTTACCTTACTACTCCAGGTCTCTACTCTAACCTATTAGGTAATAATCCTTTACATTTACTTAGTCTCTAGCTCCCTAAAATAATCTATCTGGTACTCATTCTTTTCAAAATTCACAATATAAATTCACTCTCATTCCTTCAAACTAAAAAAAAACAATTTCGCTTTCATGAGTAATAACTTAATTTCTAATACTATCTTATTTCCAAATTTGAGCTTGTGTCGGCCATGGGAAAATCGCGGTCAATATTAATTTTGTTTGATAATCATAATAGCTGGGGGAAGGATCCGTAACGGGGAACTAGCCACCACGTTACAATATATGTATTAAATTTCTACAATAATGGATGAATATTTGAACCAAAGGGACGAATTTTCATCAAAGTAGATCAACTTTTCACCAAAAAGCTGAATTTTAAACAAAATATGTGAATTTCAAATTAAATAGTTGAATCTTTCACAAAAAGGATGGATTTTTAACCAAAGATTAAATTAGTTACGTTTTCAGTTGAAAACATTGATTTTGAATAAGAAATAAGAATTTTCAACAGAATACTTGAATTTTTAACCAAACAAAGAAATTTCAACCAAAATGATAAATTTTTACCAAGAAGATTAATTTTCTACAAAAAATGGTAAATTTTTAACAAAACACATTCATTTTTCATAATATGCATGAATTTTTGACAAAATATATGAATTTTCAAACAAATAGTTGAATAGTTAAATTATCAGATCAAGAAATGAATTTTCAACCAAAGAAATGAATATTCGACTAAAAAGATAAATTTTCTACCCAGGAGACAAATTTTCTACTAGAAAAGAACATTTTTAATTAACACATTTGAAATTCTAATTTAAATAGTTGAATCTTTAACAAAAGAGGATGGATTTTTTAGAAAACATGAAATGGGTTGAATTGTTGGTTGAAAACATTAATTTTGTATGAGAAGATTAATTTAAATGAAAATAGTTAAATTTTCAACAAAAAAGACGGATTTTAAACAAAAAATAAAATAGTTTGATTTTCAGTTCGAGAAATTATTTTGAATAAGAAAAATCAATCTTGAACAAAATACTTACATTTTCAACAAAAAAGTTGAAATAAAACAAAATAGTTACATTTTCAACCAAGAAGATAATTTTTCTACTACAAAAGCGGAAATTTGAATAAAAGGCGTACTGAATTTTGAATTGAACTAAAATATTGTGCGCGCTACGAGCGCCCTAATTACCCTTTTTTTTGTAAAAACTCTGTTTATTTTTCTACATTTTGTTATAGAATTAACAGAAAACCTTATAAGATTTGAGAACGTTGTATATGATTCACATCAGTTTCCATATTATAACAAGAAAATTCCAGTAAATTCAATATGAATGTTATAACTTTTTTCACTTATAATTTTTTCAACTTGGGTTTTTTTTTTCGTTGAGAGAATATGACGCTCCGCGTATGTAATAATCTGACACTGTACTTTATATGTTTTCTGAACGTTTAAAAAACATACAAAAATACTTCGTGAACATTGTTTTGAGAACATTGCATGACTTCTTTCAATAAAAAAGAAATTAGATTTATGGTATCTATAAACTAATAAATAAAAAACATTCGTTATACGAAATTCGAACTATGCTGAAAACTGGCAGAAGCAAGTGATAGCACTCTGACAGAACTTACCCATTGCGTACGCGCGGAATTAGGAAGCTATCTAGCGATGCTGATCCTTGAAGAAATTGGTTGACGAAGATAAACAAAAAAAACCTACTTTTCTACTCTTTGCATTAATATAAAAGTTTAAACAAAAAATTTGAATCAGCTAACAATCATCTCTGCAAAATTTATTGCTGGACGTTTCTAAAAACAAAAATCCAAAATCGGTTAATAATTGCCTTCTACAAGTTATTTTGAACCACTTTTTTTATATCTCCTCACTGTTGCGCTGGAGGATTAAAAGAAGCAAACGAACGAATTCACTGCGCACGCGTCAGAATCAGAAGGCTAGCAGAACTGGTGTCGGTAGACGCTTGTCTCGTTGAGCTCGTGCGCAGGCTTTTATGGGGTCCTTCCCACCTCAGCGAGCGCTGCATGGAGGTGGGAGGCTGCGCGGCGGGGACCGACGGTCCAACCCATTGGCCGCTTCGATTCACGTGGCTTTCCGCCTCGACTGAGTGGGGATCGTTGAACGCGTTCAGCGGTGACTGACCGTCTTTCCACGCGCTTTTTCGTGTTAATGACTCTATATACTATAAAGTGCGTGTTACAATATATGTATAATAACAACATAACATGAAACTTCAGTTTCAAGTGAGCCTTGAAGAAGTGAACTGCAATGTTCACAAAACTTCAACAAGATTTGTAATTTTGTACACGATTGAAACCCGAAACACCTTCATTTGAATGATTATCTTATATTATAACTGGGAGATTTTGTGGTCCACCTCAGGCTCAGACACACTATTATTAAATAAATTTAATGGAAATGTAAAGTTTTATAATTTAAATTGTTATTCAATCAGTTTTCGCAGGGAACCCTGTAGTCATCTATAACTTCTACGAAAATGAAATACCAGGCCTTCCGACTCGGCTGACAATTGATGAGAGAGGTTTTCTCTGGGTGCCTATGTTTGGAGGTTCACGTGTAAGGATGCAGTCTCTTTTATGACATTTCGAGAAATGAAACTTGGAATAAAAAGATACTTTTTTTATATTTCTCAGGTCGTTGAAATTGATCCATTTACTCGGAACAAGCGTCGAACTATTATGATCGATACAGAAATAGTCAGCGCATGCACTTTCGGAGGTCCTGACTTGGAGACTTTATACGTATCAACAAGGGGACTTGGTCCCAATGATCCACATCGAGGTCTTGGTGGTCATATCTTCGCTGTCACTGGCCTTGGCGTAAAAGGAGTGCCGACAAGAGAATGCACGTTGCAGTAAAATCATAGCTCTGATTACGAAAATTTGTACTTTAATATTTTAAATTCAATGATAAAGAGTTCCGATATTTGAATAAAATGTCGCGATAATGTTTTTATTCATTTATCAAATTTCTCACGTTTAAAATCAAGAAGCAATTCTCAGGTGATGTGCAAATGGCTCAAAATATGGCCCTGCGGACGTGGAACACTCTGGGTTACCTGAGATCACTTCGAGTTGCATAGGATTCCTCACACTGTAAGAAAAATTTGTGGTAAATTTCCCCTAAATGTATAGGAAGTAATTAACCCATACAAGGATGGAAATATTCCCATACCTCAGTATGGGGAAATTTCCACTCGTGAATAGGAGTTTTTCTATACAAGTATGGAAATTTTCCCATACTTCAGTACGGGGAAATTTCCATATACGAATCGGAGTTTTCCCATAAAAGGATGGAAATTTCCCATATATCAGTATGGGAAAATTTCAATTCTTGTATGGGAAAACTCCGATTCATGTAGTGAGAGAGTAACATTATGATTCTCTCACATATTTCTTTAAACTGGCCGCTGAAATGATTGCAACCAATTTTTCCTCATTTGTCTGAAGTAGGTCAGAAACCATCTACTTGATTATTTTATATTACACTCATATTACTGAAATAGATAAAAATTCTTAACATTGAACAACATCCTTAAAAACCAAATTAAACAAATCAAAATGGCTGATTTTGAATGAACTCACCGTTGGATTAACTCTAAACTTTCACTGCTTCCCTCTCCGTATTTATATCCATACGTATAAAATGTCAGGAAGCCGCTCAAAAATCCTTCCAATATGGTCCTTGGTTCCATTATTATGTCGCCTTCCGCGAATACTTGACACGTTGCGTGGTAATCGAAGAGGGACTGTCCTGCAACAAGATAACATATTAAGTATCTGATGAAAAGTATGAAAATGAAAAATAACTAAGTTGACTTATTACATAAAGCTCTAACCTTTAAGTAGGAGAACGGTTCTAGCTCTGTTCCCCGCAACCAGTACTTCCTCCATTGACTATATATCCTGTTAAAAAATCACCATAGGTTTTATTAGTTACCCCTAAAAACAATAGTTAAAATTAATTGAAGTTGTTTTCATGATGCACTTACTGGAACAAGACGGAGTATTTCCTTTTCATCCTCAAGGAAGTACAGAGGAAGTAGGTAGAATAATGCTATAAGTTTTGGCGTTTTTTTCCTCAGATTCTTCGAAGCGTTCTCTGCGGCGGCGATGATTACTTTCATCCTCTCCCTGGCTTCTTTTCTCTTATCCGAAACTTGGTTCTTATTTCTGATTTCAAACTGCATTCTGGAAAATAAGATCAATCCTTTGGACGAAAGTTTCTCTTCCCATACTTCTTTCATGTCTCTTCTAAACAAAACAGAGGCGTGGGGAAGAAAATATTGAACAGCTTCAAGGGGCGGTCACATACGAACAACTTCTTTGATTGGAACCTTCCTGTAAATGATATTCTTCCGTTGCGTCGAATATGTAGCTTCCATAAGCTCAGCTACCTTAGCGTCAGAAATCCTCCTTCCAACAAACATGTCAGAATCATTGGCAGCGTTTTTCATCCGAACCAGCTCCAACCGTTTATTTTCTTGACTTTCCTATGTCTCGCCATCAGGAAGAGCTACCTCGTAAGCCACAGAACCGTACTCATCATAAACTCTGTCTTCCACATGGATAGGTCCATTTCCCGCCTCATTTTCTCGGTTTTCTCTTGAATTAGCTATCCTTTATTTCGTTTTCTTTTTCGCCGGATGGCTTTTTATAGTTGATGTGATCGTACAGCATAACTATGCATGCCTCAGTCCCATCACCCAACGTATCCCCATTTGTATCCACGATTTTCAGAGCTTCCGGATGTTTGGCTGCGAAGAGTTTTACGAGAGCACCCGCCGTCTTTCTTGTGTAATCTTTTAGGTTCCCAACCATATGCATTCCAATAACTTTTCGTAGGTCTCTTCTTTCAGTGACCGATGCTTAACTTGTCAGCGAAGCTACAAAAAATAAAAGAGAAAGATAATAATTGTCTGAAAATAAGGAAAAATATTTCTCCTAGTAGCTTAAAAAATGTTCTCGGCCATCGTTCTAGACATCGTTCATGAAATTTAAGCTCTTCTCAAATTTGAATTAAAGATACAATATTCACCGCCGCTGCTGGTAGATGACTGTCTATGGTAGACACTATTGACGGGCAAGTTAATTTCCTGCCGATTTTCTTCATTTCTGGGACTTAAAATTTTTGGATCTTGCCTCGAAAGTGATTCCTCTCTAGAGATCCATTCTTCCTTACCACTGAAAATCATGATCTCCGTTAACAAGGGCAAGGCAGAAAGTAATGTGTCTTCATCTATGACAGCACCATTTTGTTCTAAAGTAACCTGAAAACAAAATTCAACCGTAAGATGCATTGCATCGACGTGTGGAAAACTGACAGAAATATATACATTCATCACTTTTAAAGGTTTCTCTATAAGAAAAAAACAGACAGAGAAAGCCAAAATTTTTAAATTTTGCTTTAAAAAGTCTGCCCTACCTACGGGACGCGAATGGACGCAAATGTTACACAAGTATAACATTTACGTTGCAGCAACGCTTGCTACAACTAATACGTGCTAAACAGTTATATATACAAAATTAACTTACCGCGTATTTCAAGAATTCCAAGTATTTCCAAGTAATCCAAGTTGCTTCCCTCTTCTTTCGGTAAAAAATGTCTATTTTCACTAAAACTGATTGCATACACAAACCACTCACAAACACTCGAAGTTCGAACTATTATGAATCACAAGCAATCATACTCTTGACGCCATGATTGTATTATAGTCTGACCATAATTTTAGATAATTATAGATCCCACCATAATGCAGTTTTCCCTTGTCGTTACGGAAAAAGCCGTGGTGTGGCGCGGATGTTGCCTAGCGGTAAATTTTAACCCATATTATTGTGAAGTAATGACGGTACGGCTGAATCTTCCGATTATTGATAACAATAAAAATGGAATGTGAGCACTGCAAGTTTATCATTTCTACAAAAAAAAAAACCTTTATAGGCATTTAGAAGAAGTACATAAAGTACCAAAAGAGGAAAAAAAATTTCAATGTTCAAACTGTGACACGGAATTCACGGAGAAAAAAAATTTGAAGAAACACTTACAACTATTCCATGCAGTGCCAAAAGTTTTTGAACCAAAAATATTAAAATGTTCGATTTGCAATGTAGAGTTCACGCGAAATTCAAATTCAAATAAACATTTACAACGATTTCATGCGGAGAAGCTGTCCAATGAATGTTTGATGTAAGCACAAATTCAATCTGTACTCATATTGATACGTTTGAATTACGTTTTTGTTTTAATTTCCTATAATTTTTGAAACAAATGATATTAGTCAATTCCTATTACCGTAATTTATGTGCAAAAAAGAATAGTTTTTTAATCTTATTCTGTCAAAACTATCTTTTTAGATTGAACATTCAACTCCTTTTTTGACAGTTGCACTACTTTATTAAAAATTAATTTTTTATAGAAGATTCATAATTTTGGTTGGAAATTCAACTGCTTGGTTGGAAATTAACCTTTTTTTGAGAAACTGGAAATTCAACCATTTTGCTGAGAGTTTGTCTTTTTTACTTGAGATTTCATCTATTTTCTTCAAACTATAATATTTTAAACGTAGTGTCTTTGAATAAACCGCCAGACGTCAGCTGTGCCACACCACGGTCTTTGCCTTAAAGCCCAAGGAAAACTGCACTGTGGTGGGGGGATGGGAGAAAGGTGCCGGGTTACTGTGATCCACTCGTATAGTCTGCTCCTTCACCTCCATTCACCATGGTTAAAGCACATGCGCGCTTCACTCGCCTGCGTACCATGCAGCCGCGCATCAAAGTTCTATACATGACTGGAGTATTCCTGTACCAGGTGTAGGGGATTTTCGACGAATATAGGAAATTTCCTAGGGAGGAAAGGATAATTTCTATGGTTGTTTGGGAAATTAAAATATATGGGAGAAATGCCATACTTTCGTTTGGGAAAATTACGAATGTTTTTTACAGTGCAGGGTTATATAAAATCATGGTGAATTACTCCGCCTATGTGATTTTTCAACCAAGAACAAAATATATGAGCTTTCAAAAAAATGGTTGAATTTACAACCAAGAACATGAATTATCAAACTAATCAATCAAAAATTGAAGAGTTGAATTTTCAGTTCGAACATTAATTTTTGACAAAAAAGAAGAAACATTTTAAACAAATATTTTGATTTTCAACCAAAGAGATGAATTCAGTTAGGAGAACAATTTTGCAACCAAGAAACGATTTTTTAACAAAAATAGTTCAATTGTTTATTAATCAATGAGCTGCATTTCCAACTAAAATAATGAAGCCTAAACCGGAAGAATAACTTTTTAACTGCTTTGAATTATTAACAAAGAAATTAATTACAAAGCAAAAAAGATGAATTCTTAACGAAAATTGTAATACCTGATATTTCAACAAAAGAAGATTTCAATTTTAAATAAAAAACAGTTAAATATAATCATAACAGACGAGTTTTCAACAAAACAGTTGACTTTCCAAACAAGAAGGATAATTTTTAACAATGTTTTTAGTTTCAACAAAGCAGGTCAAATTGCAACTAAAAAGTTGAATTTTATTATAAAGAAAGGAATTTTCAACTAAGAACATTAATTTTCTACAAAAAAGACTAATTATCAACAAACTTAAACGTTCAAGGCGAAAAGGAAAATTCACAATAAAAAATAGAACAGTTAAATTTTCAGTTGAAAAATCAATTTTGAGAAAAAAAACGAGAAATTTTCCACGATATAGTCGAATTTTCTACAAAGTGAATTATTGCTTCAAGAAATAATTGAATTTCCATCGAAAAAGACCAATTTTTATCAAAATACAATAATTTTCATCCTAATAATTGAATTTTCAATAAAGAATTTATTTGCAATAAAAAATAGAATGAAAAATAGAATAATGGTTAAAATTTAATTTTTTTAGGAGATTGTGAATTTTTTCTAATCAACATGATTCGAGAATAGTAGATCTTCAGGGTTTCTTTATCAGCAAAGAACGAAATAAGATAACAATTTTATTTGAACTATGACAATACAGCCAAATTATAGAAACGTTCCGCGTGTCTAATGCGAGAAATAATAATGAGAATGAAAAAGAGTATTTTTTTCGAGAATACAAATTTGTAATCCTTCCTATTACAAGAAATGGACTAAATTAAAAAAAATTAAATCTAGCATCTTGAATTGGAAATTTTATGTTATATTCTTGTGAAAATAACTCTATTCAAATGAATAACATCATTCTTATTTTTCCAACAGATAGAATTGCTAATTTATTTTGTTATATTTAATAGCTGAAATCCTAAAACAAGACTTGACTAGCTTAGAATGTATTTAAATTTAAAAATTCTCTGTTCCAAGCCAGAATAATATTTTTTTTTCGAAAAATCACACTTCCAATACAGAATTTTAATTCTTTTCGAAAATTTCCAGATCCAACTCAGAATTTGTCAAAATTCGAAAATTCCCGGTTTCGAGTCTGAATATCAATATAGGAAGAAGATTATTATTTTATGGAAAGAGTTGAATATTTAACAAAACACATGAACTTTTACCAAAACATTTGAATATTTATCAAAAAAGATGCCTTTTTAACAACAAAATTGATTAGTTGAATTTTAATGTGTTGCAATCTTAATTCTTAAAAAAAAACTAGAAGAAAGTAGTTCAATTTTTGACAGCAAAAGTAAATTTTCAACCGAGAAGGTAAATGCGCAACCAAGAATATTACTTTAGTACCGCAGAATATAAAAAACAAATTTTCAAAAAAATACTTTAATTTTTAACAAAAAAAAAAAATGTTCAACAAAAAATATAAAACTTCAATCAAGAAGATCAATTTTCCACCAAAACGAATGAATTATCAACAAAGTACATGCATTTTCAATGAATGACTCGAATTTTTATCAGAAGGAGTTGAATTTCAAACAAAAATGGAATAGGTAAAGTCGTAGTCTAAAAAATGGATTTTCAATAGATGAAAACGAATTTTCAATAAAATAGTTGAATTTCCATCCAAAGAAATGAATTTTCAAGTGGAGTGATAAATTTTCAACAACAAAAGAAGATTTCTCAACGAAAAGAACTGTGATAATAAAGCCAAATTGAAGATTTTTGCCACGTGTCTAATAGAGGAAAAAAATTAACTATAACATTATTTTTTATAACACTTTTTTTTTAACGTTACAACTATTTTACTACAATTTTGCAAAAAATGCCACTATTTTCGCAAAATGCTTGCCAAGCAACTATTTTTTGACTTTGCCTTTAAAAATATTTTCGAACTTCTTCGCTGATTGGCTAAATTAACATATCATCTTAAAAACCGAAATTTCCGAAGTTTTCACAATCTAGCACATTTTTTAAATTTATCTCTAGTTTGAGTACTACTAATTTACCAATAATTGATTCCACGAGACGATTCTAAAACTGTTCAAAATCACATAAATTACAGATTTTAAATTTCAAGAAATGTAAACGTCTGATGCAAGCTTCAGAAATTATTTTCAATTTAAAAATTGTTTGAAATTAGTAGATTCATAAGTACATACTTTTATCAAGTTCAAAACCCTTGTCAAATATTGTTTCAATCTAAAATATTCCATTTTTAACTCATTAGGTTTGAATTTGGAACTGAATTGTTCAAAACAGAAAGCCTTGAATCGTAACAGTTCCCAATTGCAACATTGAACATCAGAATTATAATTGTTGCAATTGAAAATAATATAATAGCACAATTGAAGATGAAAGTTTCACGTTTGGATACTTTCTTAGAGCTACCAATCTTTGTAGAATGTTATGAGGAACAGTGTTAGAGGACTATGATGAAGTGATTCCAGAAGAAGAACATTTTGCATCCAGCTTGCGATGGACTGAGCCTGATTCTGGCAAGCCAGGATTTTGTTGAGTTGGCTAATAAATGAAGCTTCCATGCCTCCAAGACAGCCGATTATGAGAACTGCAAGACGCACTTTATAACCTTGGTATAGTCTGCTTAGCCCGAGAGAAGTGCTTGATATTTTGGTTCTTCTTCCTCCTTTCGCGTGATATTACCATCGGCTGGTGCCGGTGATTCAATCACGTGAATGATCTTTGTCTTCAGTTCTTGGATGACAATATTAGGCTTTGTAGCACTGATAAGTTAAGTGGTGGAGAATGGGGAATTCCAGAAGATCTTACACTGATCATTCTCCAGAAAGGCCTCTAGATCTCATAAATAATAATATATCATCCCAGGTTCTTTAGGACTAGCTAGGTATACTGTACTTTAGGTATAGCTAGTCTGTTGATACAGACAGCTATCCTTATTCAAGAGAGAGAGTCTATTTCAATGCCCTAAAATTGATGCAGGTATAGGCTGAAAGATAAAAGACCAGAAAAAGACCAAACGCGGTTTGAAACTGGTCTTAATGTGATTTTAAGTTGGTCTTTCTTTTCACGAGGGTTCTCCATGAACAGACGGAAAGGATGAGTAGAAAAGGTGCAATTTTCCTGAATACACTTTACTCGCCCTTCAAGACGCTCTCTTGCTTTTGAAAGATACCTAATTTAGTTCAGGTTCCAGAGTTTAACTTCTTCTGGGAGCGAATCGGGGAGAGTTGTATTAGCTTCAGCTAATTTGTTCATACTGAGGGAGACTTTTTGGTGGATTTTTGATCTTCTCTTTGCAGCAGGTATGTCATCCAGGGCCACCAGCCCACTTAGAGTAGTCGCCTGTTCAAGAGAGAATAACATGGTGTCCTATCCTCAACGCAACCAGTCCAATCACCCGTCGGCCGCCTCCACCACCATCAGATGAGAAACCCGAGTACCTTTTACAGATCACCAAGATATTAAGCAGTCAGGAGGAGCGGCAGCTCGTGATAGATAAATTCTGTCGAAAGATGAAGGCTTACTCCTAAACCAGGGAAGCTACATTAAGAAAAGTATCTTTCTTCACTTGATCCTCTCCTATCATACCTCCCAATGGCAAAGCGACCTACTATCGTCTTCCTTGCATGACTTCCTTCCCACATCATACGGAGTAACGTATCAATTTATCTGGTCATAAGCGTAACTGAAATTAATCTTTTAACTGATAATTCAACTATTTCAGTCGAAGATTCATTATTTTTGTTGAAAATTTCTCTCTAGGATAGAAAATTCAACTACTGATTATCTGGAGTAATCCGCTGGATCGCACTTTGAGTCGCTTCTCTTACAACCTATTGTGATTAATAATAAGTATGTTGCTTTTCTAAATGAAAGAAATTTGGTAGATGAATGAATGAATGTTTGAAACTTTTATTACAAATATCGGAATCCTTAATTATTGACTCTGAAATATTAAAATCCATAGTTTAGTAATTGATAAGATAATAGTATTTTATATTTGGAGGTATGCTGAGGTTAGAAAATCAGATGCCACGTAAAAAGTAACGTCTTGTGGGATATCCATTGACGCCAAGCTCATGGACAGCGAAAATATGACCACCAGAATCGTTTTTTGGGCGTGGATCATTAGGACTATGGTAACCATATCCTATTGTTGATACAAATAAAATATCCAATTTAGGACCTCCAAAAGTGCATGCGCTGACTCTGGCTGCGGGTATGGGAATGATTCGATGCACTGATCTAGTATGTGGATTAATTTCAAGGACCTGAGGGACATACAGAAATTTCTTTTCATGAGAAGTCTCATTTTTGGAAATATTTTTGAAAATATTGAATGCTTACGTGTGAACCTCCAAGAAGAGGCACCCAGAGCCAACCTCTGGTATCAATTGCCAGACGACCCAACAGGGCATGTATACCATGTCCCAGAAACTGTTGCAAGTCAAAGACGACATCATTTCTGCCTAAAAAATGATTTTAATATACAAATTAAATCACAAAAACTAACATTTCCACTCAATTTATTTATGACCTGGTGTCTGAGCCTAGGGTGTTCGGCAAAATTTCTCAATTGTAATAGGAAATATTGTAAATAAATATAATTTTAAGGTAGAAAAGGAAAGTTCCGTGAAGAATAGGACTCAAAATGGTCATACAACCCAAAATCGGCATAGGACCCAAAATAAATATAGGACTCGAAATTGAGGTAGAATCCAAAATTGAAATTTTTTGTTGAAAGTATGTCTTCTTTGGTACAATTTCAATTTTTGTTGTAAATTCGTTCCCTTTGCTGATTCAACTACTACTTGGGAAATTTTTTTCTAGTTGAAAATGTATCTTTTAACTTAAAATTTAACTATTCCATTTTTGGTTGGAAATGATTTTTTTTATGTGAAGGTTCATGTATTTTTTTGAATATTTGTAAAGAATTATAATTTTCACTATCAAACAGGGATTTCTCGTACAAAATTATAATTTAGATTTTGGGACAGAGAATTTTCGTGAATAATTATTTTATACCTTGAAGAAGAGAATGTTGGACCTGAAACGAAAATTTTTTGATAAAAACTCACCAACAGTTCCTTTTGACGTATGATAATTGTAGGCCATGATTTTATTTGTCTGAGCATCGACGTGATATAATTTCGGAGGAAAAGCCTTAAGTAAGTCCCACACGAATCCATTGCTGAAACTAACGTTCTCAATCTGTATTTTAAGTGTCCCATTCGCACTCAAAGAGTACACATTTCCCAATTTGAGTCCATAACGTCCCGCAGGATGGACCATTGTCCCTGGAATATAACATACAATTTTAAATACACTAGAGTCCCTCTATAGCAGTTCCCTCTATAACAGCCAAGGCGGTCCAAGGGGACGAGAGGGAGACGTTTTTAAGGTCAGCGGAGTTGCGGTGTTTACGGTTCGGCGCTATAAGAAGCCATAATCAAGAAGGAGAAGAAAAACGGTTCGGAGAGTCCCTCCATAGCATCTTTGTTGATTAAGGGTACCCCCGAGACGGCTGCTATAGAGGGTCTCTAGTGTATAATAATTAACCGAGGGAAAACAACTTTGGTAATCTGCTGGACCATTCGGTTATCCGAAATAGTAACCCGGTGTAATCTAATTGTAATCCGTACTAATTACAGTATTTCATTGTAATACCAGTATTCCCGAGTAATCCAATTCTAAGTCGGAATAATTCGCTTGTAATCCGAGGTGATCCACTTCCAAAATGGAGTTATCCACTTTTAATCTGGATTAATCCAAGCATTTCACAGTAATCCAAATGTAATACACTTATAATACAAGGCAATTTATGGTAATCTACTCATAATCCGCTTCTTCTCGGGAGTAACCATCTTGTAACCCACTTCTTTTCTGGAGTAATCCCTTTGGAATCAACTTACAATCTGGAGTGATCGATTTGTAACCTACTTGTAATTCACTTGTTATCCACTTTTTATCTGGAGCAATCCACTTGTGATTCACTTGTAATCCACTTCATGTCTGAAGCAATCTGAAGCAATATACTCCTTGCTTGGAGTGAATAACTTGTTACCTACTTTTTGTTCAGAGTAATTCACTTGTAATCTACTTCTTGTTTGGAGTAATCCACTTGTAATCCGTTTCCTATTTGGAGTAATACACTTGTAATCCACTTCTCATCTGAAGCAGGTTGAAGCAATATACTCCTTGCTCAGAGTCAATAACTTGTACTCTACTTCTTGTTTGGAGTACTCCACTTGTAATCCATTTCCTATTTAGAATAATACACTTGCAATCCACTTCTCATATGAAGCAAGTTGAAGCAATATACTCCTTGCTTAGAGTCAATAATTGTAATCCGCTTCTTGTTTGGAGTAATCCACTTGTGATTCATTCCTTATTTGGAGTAATGAACTTGTAATCTACGTCTTATCTGGAGAAATACCCTTGTTATTATCTTCGAATCTGGAGTGATCCGCTTGTAATCCACTTGTCATTCAATTGTAATCCACTTGTGATTCACTTGTTATTCGCTTCTTATATGAAGCTATATATTTGTAATTTACTTGTCATCCACTTGTGATTCACTAGTAATTTACTTCTTTACTGAAGAAATCCACTTGTAATCCATTTCTAATTTGGAATAATACACTTGCAATCCACTTATCATCTGAAGCAATCTGAAGCAATATAATCCTTGCTTAGAGTCAATAAC
>CAKNXH010001000.1:187997-201107 GCA_932178445.1 Andricus quercusramuli
AACTTGAGTTGTGAGTTGTGGAATGTGAATTGTGAGTTGAGAGTTGTGTGCTCATAGTTGTGTCTTATGAGTTGGGAGTTTCCCTCACTTTCCTAACTACGAAACCCTGATCCTCCTCGCGATTGAAAAAAATTCTAATAAGGAGGAAAAAACTAAAAAGAGTTTGAATACCTATACGAGCGCAATATACGTATTTAGTCAATGCATCATAGGAACAAAGTTTATGAGCAAATGTCTCCACGAAGAAGAGTTGGTTTTCAAGCCAGAAAAGACCATCTGTTGATCCTTTCGCGGGGACAATTGTTTCAATCCTGAAAGATGAAAATTTTTTCAATTAGGCAAATGAGGTATGACAGAATTTCAAATACATGGTTGCTACAGATGTTTTTTTGACCCCAAATGTGTTAATATAATTTATTTAGTTCATAATCCTTTTGGTAAAGAATTAATCATGTGGTTAAACAAATTTTATTTGGTTGAAAATCTTATTACTTTGTTGAAAATTCAACTGTTTTGTTAAAAATTCCCGCATTCAGTTGGAAATTAAACTTCTTGATGAAAAATCATATTTTTGGTTTCGAAATTGAACAGTTTTATAGAAATTTTGTCTTGCTTACATAAAAATAGAACATTTTTTACGAGATTTTTTTCTCTTTGGGTTAAAAATCTTTTTTGATTAAGGATTCAACTATTTTGTTGAAAATTTTTCTTTTTTTTCCAATTGATCTGCTTTTGGTTGAAAAAACTGCTTGTTGATTCATCAGTCCAGTTCAAAGAGCTTTTTTTGTTGAGAATTCAAATATTACGTTAGAAATGGATTTTTTTAGAAAAGTAATTTTCTTGACTGAAAGTTCATTCGTTTGATTGAATTTTCAATTATCTGGTTAAAAATTGATTTTATTTTATTTAAAATCAATTTTTTAACTGAAAATTTCACTATTCTATTATAGGTAGAATATTCATATTTTTAAGTTGAAAATTAATGTATTTTGTTGAAAGTTCGTTTCTTGTAGAAAATTGATCTACTTGGTTGAAAATTGATCTTTCTGGTTGATAATTCAGTTTTTTCTTTGAAAATTCATCAGCTTAGTTAAAAATTGATTAATTTAGTTTACAAATCGTTCCATTTGTTGTTATAAAAGTTACTTTTTTTATCTAAAAATGTAACAATTCTGGTTTTGCTTGAAAATTTATCTTATTAAGTTGAAAATTTATTGATTTTGTTAGAAACTCGTATTTTTTGGTTAAAAATTTATATTTGTGCGTTGAAAATTCAACACGTTTTGTAGAATTTTTTTTTCGCTTCAAAATTAAATTGTTTTATTGGAAATTATCTTTTTTAATGAAAAATTATACTTTAGTGTTGAAAACTCAACTTTCTATTGAAAATTCCTCTTTTTGGTTCAAAAATTCATCTGTTTTGGTTGGAGGTTGAAAATTAAATTCTTTGAATGAAAATTCAATAATTTTATTGAAAATTCGCTTTTGTATTAAATAAGAATTTTTTACTAAAAATTTTATTATTTAATTTTTTGTTGAAAATTGATGAATTTTGTTCGAAATATTCTTTTGTTGATAGGAAATTAATATTTTTGGTTGGAAATTAATTTCCTTTGATAATTATTTTGTTTCAATCGTTTTTTAAATCAAAAAATATTTCATCAAACTGTAAATTTAACATTTTTTTTTAAACCATCTATTCTTTTCTATAAAAAATTCAACTTCTTTATAGGAAGTTCATTTCTTAATGAAAATATTTTTTCAAATAATAATTTGACTATTCTCTTTTTTGTTTTGTCTTTGAAAATCTATTTTAAGATCTGAATCCAACTGTTTGGTTGAAACGTAATCTATTTTGTTTCAGAATGCAACTATTTTGTAAACAATTTCGTTCTTAATAATAAAATTAAACTTTTTCATTGAAATTTCATGTATTTCGTTGAAAATTCACCTTTTTCGGTAAAAAATTAATATTTGTGGTTGAAAATTGATCTGTTCTTTTGGAAAATCATCTATTTGGTTAACAATTTATTTTGTTTGTTTGAAAACTAATTTTTTTAACCGAAAATTTCACTTTTCTATTTTGAGTAAAATTTTTTTGGTTGATTAATACTTTCGTGCTGGAAACTCAACTGTAATGTAAAAAATTTGTCCTTTTGGATTGAAAATCCAACTTTTTAGATAAATTGTTTGAAAATGTATTTTTGTTGAAGATTGAAGCATTTACTTGAAAGTTTGTATATTTTTATTGAAAATCAATCGTTTCGAATGAAAATTTAATTATTCCATTTTTCTGTTAAAAATTTGGCTGTTTCTGGTCATCCCAAAAAATTGCGAGTGATGGAAAAGGGAATGAACATCAGACGTCTTAAGAGCATCCCTAGGATGTCCAAAAGAAGTATTTCAAAAGACGTCTAAGGGATGTCCTGAAGACGTCTCTAGGACATCCTTAATTTTGTTGCCCACTGGGAAGATCACGTTCCATACCTGATTATAGAACTGCATCTAACAAGAGTATTTTGTCTTTGTAGAATAGACACCCCTTCCGTGTATCGATAGGATGAACAGTGTATCAAGATTCGCTAGTGACTAAAGAAAAAAGAAACAAGAAAATGGCAACTGATCAGGACCGAATTCCAGGAGCGCATCTTTCCTGTGAAATGGATTTCACTGAACCAGAAGTGTGGCACATGTGGATCAGCTGATTACGGACCTGACGCTGAGCAAGCCATGATTATAGCACGTCATGCTGAAATTCAATCTCAACAAAGCAAAGTAATATGATCTCTCGATGTAGAAACAGGCGCAGGCGAAGTAAATGGCATCACTCAAAACAAAAATTATAATTTCAACGAAGGAAATAAACGAGATATAAGCCAGGATTCCAGAGGGCTGAAAAAATCAAACAGAGTCTCAACCGAGTAAAGATCGATGCTATCTTTGCGGATCAGCGTTAGCTTTCTGATGAAGACGATTATATTGTTAGATTTAATGTTATTGATTTTGCTAAGAGCATTGCGTTCAGTGTAGATACATGTGCTGATGTAACTTGCGTTCCGCAATTGAATCTAAAGTGTATGTGACTTCTGGAAACAAAATCACATCTTCCATGAAAGTCAATCCATTCAAAGAATTTCCTGACAGTTCCAAGGGTAGTACCGATACCTTTGTGGAAAAAACTTAAAATTACTGCAAGTAAATTAGAAGAACAAAACATCTTAACAAGAGATTGACTTTCCTTCAGAATGGTGCATTCCACCTGTTCCTGTAATCGACCAAACGGCGATATAAGCTTCTGCTGCGACTACGCGAAACTCAATAATAGCGTTTAGAGATCTATTTATCCTATTATAAAAGTCGATACCGTTCTGTCGAGATTACCAGATTCAAAAATATTCTCTCGTCCTGATCCGAAATCGGGGTTTCACCAGATGTTCTGTTTTCTATGTTCAAAAGGCTTTCATTCGGTATACATTCCGCTTCCGACTATTTCATACAAATGTTTACAAATTAATTTCTGGGCATGCCTAAGGTTGTCATTCACGTCGATGATTTTTAGATTTATGCGGATACAAATGAAACGCAACATCAAACTTTGAGCATTGTCTTGGAAAGATTAGAAGAAGAGGGCATTACATTAAACAAAGATGAATGCATTTTTGTAGAAAGACAGCTAAGTTTTTGGACATAGAATTTCCGAAAGGGGCATAGAGATTTTACCAGAAAGAGTAGCGTCTATAGTGAATTTTCCTGATCCGACAGATGTTTCTTCTCTACAAAAATTTCTGTTAACATCTCTACTAAAAGATGGTGTGCCTTCCGTTTGGCTTCAACCACGAAGATACGCTTTTTGTAGAGTAAAATCTATGTTGTTAAAGGCACTGATATAAGCTAATTTTGAGTACAGGCAAAACTTGATTGTTCAAGTCGCATCTTCGAGTCATGGGGAAGGCGGTGCCTTGAAACAGGATGATAAGGACAGCTCTCGAGGAATCGTGTCCTATGCTTCAAGGACTCTGATTTCTGATCCATGCGACAGAAACATTTACAGAATTTGTTAGAGGAATTGATGTGGTTTTAGAAACCGATCACGAGCCATTATTTCAAATTTTGCAAACCACCAGCTGCGGAAGGTCTTTAAGAGAAAGTTCAAGTAGAGCAGAAATGCGATTATGTTTGTTCACAAATTTGAGAGTATTGTTCAAGTCGATGGCCTACAAAGGATAATCTGCCCGAAGGCCCATCTCTCTATTACCAATTGACAGATATTTTTTTGTGTGCAAAAGGATTACTGCTGTATAATTTGAGGTTAATTATGTTCCTAACTTTGCAACTAGAGATAAAAACAAACATTCATGAAGGACAACTTGATTATAATAAATGCAGAAATAGAAGAAAGACATCTTCCCTGATAGACCTTGGCAAAAAATAGGTATCGATCTTTCTTAATGGAAAAAATGGTATCTCATTGTTACGGATTACTGCTTGAAATTTTTTGGAATTTCTGAAGTAAACTCTATGACAGAGAACGACGTAATTGATGAATATAAAGAGCTTTTCAGTAGATATGTCATACCAGAAGTAATAAGGAGTGATTGTGGCACTCAATTTGCAACTAAATTCGATCAATTTTCTAAAGAATATGATTTTGAACGTGTGAAGATCTCTTCTAAATGTTCTCAAAGCAACAGTGATGTAGGAGTGGCTGCAAAGACGGCAAAAAATATTATGAAAAAATGTACTGATTAAAACCTAGGTTTTTTAGCGCATAGGACAACCACACTCGAAAACAGCTACTCGCTTGCGGAATTGATGTTCTTTTTGAAAATTCGTTCACGTGTTCCAACATTTCCGAGTGGCCTTGGAACTTTTGAAGCGCACAGCGAAATTTTTAAAACAGAAAAGGAAAGGAAGGATAGGCAAGAACGTGATCGCGATTACAATAAGAGATATAGGACCGAGAAACTTCCCTCATTACAAATTCGGCATCAGCACAAATTACACTATGTCTCGTAAGCATTGTCCATTTTTCAGGGATCTCATTTATGTCCCTTCTGTGTTCCGCAATTCTGACTCCTAACAGACGTTCAGTTTGACCGATATAAACCGCATTGCAATTTTATCTTCGCACCAAATGCCATAAATAACATTACTATTATGTAATTTATTTAATTTATCTTTGGTAGTTCTCAAAACTGATTTAAGGTCTCTCTTGTTTTCAGATGCCGTTGTAAGGTCGTGTTGCCTGAGGATTCTCGGGATTGGTTCAGATAGTCCTTCAACGTATGGAATGATAATAAATAACCTGATTTCCGCGTTTTGAGTTATTCCGTTAACTTTTTTGGCCAAAATATTCAATCTGAGATCGATATTCTCTCTAACAAAATGTTGCGGGTAGAAGTTGTCATTGAGAGTGTCTTCCACCAGTCGCAAGTTATTTTGACGAAACTGTTTATCGGAGAGGAGAATGACTTCGTCGACCATATTGAAAACTACGCTTTTCTTGTATTTTTGTGGGTGGTTAGAATCGAAATTGTGGCATATTCCGGACCACGTTAGTTTAGGGAACCAAATGCAATTCATTTCTTGGCTATTGATTCTTTGAAAAGTGACACCTATAAAGTGGATTGCCCTATTATGTTCTCTCTCTAAGTTGCATTTAATTGCAAAATCGTTCAGATTGAAAACATGTAGAACATTTTCTGCTTCGTTTTCTGGGAGAGCTACTAGTATGTTATCGAGATAACGAACATACAAAGGTACCTGGGAACCTATTTTCGGTAAAATAACAGTTTCCAGGTCGTCCATTACTATATCGGTTGAAACTGGTGAAAGGGTAACCCTCATTTCTGGAAGTACGTTTTTTTCTTTGTGAAGAGAGAAACTACGTCTAGTGCTGTGAATACGTGATTTTCCGCGATTCTGAAATTCCCCACTTTTTTCACTAAATCGAAGCTGCTGAGCACTATCGGTTCAGGAGCTTCAATATTATTAGCAATAATATTTTTCAAAAAGGTTTCTCATTTGTAAGTCACGCTGCCTACGTATGAAATTATCGGTCTAAGCGTCTAAGCGTCTAAGCGGTCTAAGTCTTATGGATTTTTGGAAGGCCATAAATTCTAGAAGGATTGGCATGATATACCTTCAGATTCTTAGCGGTGAGTTTATTCAAGTATTCTTTTGATTCTCATTTTTTAACCAACTTGGTGACTTCCCTTGCAATTTTTTTCAATGTTTCCTTCTTTCTTTTTACGTCAGCATCTCGACCCTGCAATGATTCGTTTACTTTCAGATCATACTCGACCGTTTTCGTCGCGACGGTCGTATGACCCTTGTCAGCTTTAAGAAAAATAATTTGAGGGTTTTATTTCGCGAATTTTTCAGCCTTTCTATTTTTTTAAGGGCTGTACGATTTTCGATTTTACCGCGTAGCCTGAATTCACAACTCCGCAAATAGCATTCGCGTTTTACAATTCAACTTTCATGAAATGCACGTTTTTTAATTAAATGTATTCATAAGACCTAATGCCAATACAAACATTCTTCATCATAATCGAAAGAGGTAACAACCTTAGGTCAAAATAAATAATTTTCAATCAAGGAAAATGAAATTTTCAACAAAATAGTTAAATTTTCAAACGAACTGATGAATCTTTGATAAAAAGAAAATGATTTAGCGATACAAAATGTAATAGTTGATGTTTCCATCAAAAAATATTTTCATTTTCAAACAAAAAAAGCTGCTAAACTAAAAAATACGAATTTTCGACATAAGAGTTGAATTTTTAACCAGTAAGGATTGTTCAATCAACGAAGAAGAAAAATCTCATCCAAAATGTTGAGTTTTAAAGTCATAAAGACGAATTACAAAAACGTGTTGAAAAAAATTATATATAATATATATATATAATACAACAAAAAAATATGCATTCTCTATCAGAATAATTGAATTTTTAACTAAAAAAAGACAAGTTTTCAATAAAATAAGTGAATGTTCAACTAAGAAATATCAACTTTATAACAAGAATAGAATTGCTGCATTTTTAATGAAAAAAAAGAATTTTCAGAAAAATTTGTTAAATGTTTAACACAAATAATGAACTTTTAAATCAAATGATACATCTACAATCAAAACAATAAATATGTAATCGAATAGTTAACTTTTCAACCCAGAAGATGAATTTTCTACCAAAAAAGACAAATTTTCAACAAAGTAGATGAATTTTTAACTAAAAAAAGAGAAATTTCTCAACAGAAAAACAAAGAATCGGCGATTTTCATGGTGAAATCGTGAAAAAACATATCAAAACCATGGTTGTTTGCGTTTATCTTAACTAATATGAAAAATTTGAAAAAATATCTCAAACAAAAGTTGTACATCTCATTGAAATGCACATTTTTTGTCACAAACATTTTTTTCGGTGAGTGATAGTTTCCGAGAAAATCAATGACACAAAGATTTCCATCGTATCTCCATTGGTTTCGGTTTGATACCTACTTACGCTCTTCACCACGGGAAGGTTGGAGAATTTTAAAAAGCATATTTTTTTTCTATTTTTATATGTTTTGTAATTTTTTTGGGTTTTTTTTAAAGGATTTTTATGATTCAGTCAATAGAGGGAAGGGGACTTTGGAAAGGGGGTTGGATGTGACCAAAATTATTTACCCCTCAGTCATTAACATGTCAATTAAAGGAAGGGCGCTTTGGAAAGGGGGTCGGATTAGCCCAAAGTTTTTTTCCCACAGTTATTAACCCGTCAGTAGAGGGTAGGGGACTTCAAGAAAGGGGGTCGGATGTGACCAAAATTATTTACCCCTCACTCATTAACATGTCAATAGAGGGAAGGGGACTTTGGAAAGGGGGTCGGATGAGCCCAAAGTTATTTCCCCCTCAGTTATTATCCCGTAAATAGCGGGATAATGTTATGCTCCTTAAAATTCTCCAACCTTCCCGTGGTGAAGAGCGTAAGTAGGTATCAAACCGAAACCAATGGAGATACGATGGAAATCTTTGTATCATTGATTTTCTCGGAAACTATCACTCGCAGAAAAAAATGTTTGTTGTGTGAGACCTTAGTTATTTTTTATAACCTATCACAGGGATGCCTTCCCGTCTCCACGACAGGCTGGAAAGGGGGTTGTGTGAGACCTTAGTGATTTTTTGTGCCCTGTCACAGGGGTGCCTTCCCGTCTCCACGACAGGCTGGAAAGGGGGTTGTGTGAGACATTAGTTATTTTTTGTGCCCTGTCACAGGGGTGCCTTCCCGCCCCCACGACAGGCTGGAAAGGGGGTTGTGTGAGACCTTTGTTATTTTTTATAACCTGTCACAGGGGTGCCTTCCCGCCCCCACGACAGACTGGAAAGAGGGTTGTGTGACACCTTAGTTATTTTTTGTGCCCTGTCACAGGGGTGCCTTCCCACCCCCACGACAGGCTGGAAAGGGGGTTGTGTGAGACCAATGGAGATACGATTGTAATCCTTATATCGTTCATTTCCTCGAAAACTATCACTCGCAGAAAAAAATATTTTCAACAAAAAATGTGTATTTCAATGATGTCTACAACTTTTGTTTGAAACATTTTTCTTATTTTGCATATTAGCTTAGATCATGGCAGAAAAAAATGTTTCTAACAAAAAATGTGCATCTTAATGAGATGTACAACTTTCGTTTGAGATATTTTTTCAAATTTTGCATATTAGTTAATATAAACGCAAAAAACCATGATTTTGATGGTTTTTTCACGATTTCACCATGAAAATCACCGAGTCGCCAATTTTCACTATCATTTTCGTAATCAGCGCATCAAAATACATAAGTATACATAGTATGAAAGAAATCGTCGGTTTACGGCTTTCGGAAGTCCACCCTAATTTTTCTACAAAATAATTGAATTTTCAATATAAAAACTAATTTTCAACCAAAGAAATGACATTTTAATCAAAATGATTAATTTTATACCAGAAAAGAATAATTTTCAACCAAATACTTGAATTTTCAACCAGAAAGGTTAATTTTCTTCCAAAAAACGACAATTTTTTCTGACAAATAGAATTCAACAAAAGCTTTCGTTAAATTTTTAATTACAAAAAATAATTTTCAACAGAACAAAATACGGAAATTTTCAAACAGGTGGATTCTCAACTGAAGAAGAATGATGTTCAACCAAACATTAAATAGTTAAGTTTTCAGTAAAAAGTGAATTTTGAATAAAAAATGAAATTTCAAGCCAAAGAAATGAAGTTTGAACCAAAAAGATTAATTTTCTTTACCAAATACAGATTAATTTTCAAAGAGATACAGGAACTTTTAACCAAAAAGGTAAATTAGTTACCAATAGGTTTAATTTCCTACTGTTTTGAAACAATTCCAAAATAATTAAAACTTATAAGATGTTTCAGGAATTTTTATTTCAAAAGATTTCCTCAAATTCCGAAAAAGAGTAGAAGATTTCACAGAAAAATGTTTCAATTTGGCATGATTGAAAAATATTGGAAAATCCAGTAAATTCAAGAGATATTTGAAAGATTTTATGAGATTGATAAAGAATTTCAAACTGCGAAAGATTTTCAAAGATGCAAGTGTTTTAAAATAATTTCAAAACAAAAGTTTAGAAGGTCTGAAAGAATTTTGAAAGGTTTTAAGTGAATAAGCAAATTTTATTAAAATTCTTAAAAGAATTTAGAAGATGTTACGGATGATACTACTTCTTTTCTTGTAAGTAAATTCAATATTTGTGTTACTGAAAAAATATTTAAAAAGCCTCCAGTGTTACATAAAAATATAGTCTTATTTATTTCTATATAGTGCTCCATCTTGAAAAACTCTTAATTTATTTAGAAAACGTCTATTATGTTTTTAAACATATTAAAAAAAATATTACGTAGTTGCAGTTATGGGTGAGGGGAGAACGTTACATAGTAAGTGACCGCTCCCTTAGCGTCAAAATCGAGGTATCAACGAACTTGTAAGGAAAAGTTGTTAGCTTGTAAGGAAAAAATCCCTCGAGAAGCTATCGGACTGGGCACTCTAGCGCTGCTAGCGTCTGACGGACGTGCCGTCAGCGCACGAACACATAATGCCAACCAATCGCGTGCAACCCGTCGTGCTGCTGCGGTCCGTGGCAGCACGTACTCAAGTGCGTTGCGAATTAGTATAAGTAGCGACATACTTGTGTACATCACCGCTCGGACCGCAGCAGCACGACATGCTGCACGCGATTGGTTGGCGTTATGTGTTCGGGAGCGGACGGCACGTCCGTGAGACGTCTCCAGCGCCCTGTAACGGATTTTCTTGTGCGAACACCTTATGTGACGCCACGTCGCCGGAGCTTGGTCGGCGGAACTGTACTCCATAAGACTATAGAGGTAATGGAAGTGGGGGACGTAGAGACAGTATGGCGTGGACTGAAGCTAATGGAGTGCGTAATAATATTTTAAGTAAACACTCAAGTAAACTTTTTTGCATTAACATTATTGATTTACTAGGTGTCAAGTTATTTTTCTACCCAAAACAAATATATAATGGTTAGGGAAGATAAAAAAATCAGTCATATAAAAGTTGGAAAAATTCAGGAAATTTCGAAACGGGGATTCTGTAGTAACCCTGTAAATATTAAATTAATTGATAAATGAATCAATTGAGATTGAAAAATGCTGAAAAATATTGAAAGTAATAATACTTACTTTTGACAAACTACCAAAGAAAGAAATATGCTAAAAGCACAAATCGCGAGGAGAATTCTCATTCTTTAGAGTTTTTCAATTTAATCTTCTCCTAAGAACTGCGAAGAGAAGGGTTGTCATTACGAATTTATACTTTCTGGTCTTGCGGAGAAAGGTGGGACGAATAAATAATCCCCTCCTTTTCCCAGCTCCGCCAATAAAATCTTCAAGGTTTTGACTATCTATTCATCTTCAAAAGGGGATGGCTAGGCCATATTAAATTATACAATTTCATAATGTACTAATGATTAATGGTATCATTCATCAAACAATGATGCTTATCTTTTCACAAGTTTTCAAGAATTATAAATAATTCCAGATCAGAGGATTACATCACACTCTCATTGAATGTGAATTTTCAAGTTATTCAGATTAACTGTTCCTTGAGGTAGAATTAAATTCGACTATTTATATTAAATTTAAATTTTTCATAAGATACAATTTACCACGTTTTCTGGTTATATTTGTTATATGAATTAATTAATTTTTTTCGTATCAACTGTAATTCAAGATTTATAATGTACATAATATTTTACCTGATGAAGTCATACGCTTCCAATTGTCATTTATTATTTCGGTTCTATTACGTCGGTTCAATATCAATCTTCTTGGTGACTAATTCACCTTACTGACTAACATTTCATTTCAATTTTCATGCCTGTCTCCTCGAAATTTTTAGGAATCCACAACAGAAGAAATGGGTTTTCTTCAAAAACTTTTCCCGTATTCGTGCATAGACCTTTTAAACTTAAAGGCCAAAGCATCAACAGCTGTGATTTGGTGATTGTGAATTCTCTTTAGTTAAAGCTCATTTGTCATCAACGAACAAATTCTCATCAGGTTTCTCATGCTTTGCACTCGATTTTAACCGTAAGCATGGGATTGCTAATTGAGATATGGAAAAATGAAGTACAAATATTCATGATGATAACTTTAATATTTGCTTTTTCTGTTGCATTAAATTTTATCCTCAACTACCCTAAAAAATGTATCATTTCAATAAATTTATATTCGTAGATGAGTTTTGGTTGAACAACTTCTGCCTATTAATTTTTTTCGTCTCTTGTGTGGTTTTTTTTTTCCAAAAATTAGTTTTATTTTTGATGATAGTCTTCACTATTGAAACAAAAACTACGCTTGTTTCAAAAAATTATCCATCACAAATTTGTATAGCTCTTTTCTGTGTGAGAAACTTTTGTTTATTAATTTTTTTCATAGCTTGTGTCGTTTGTCCAAAAAATCAAATAATCAGTCCTAAGCTGTTCTATTGTACCGTACGGTAATGACGCGAGAAAAATGTTAAAGTTTAACCTTTTGTAATGTTTATAAAATAATGACAAATTTTAATTATGAAAAGTCACCTACTTATAAAAGAAAACACCGCCAAGCAAGTAACGGAATGGTTCTTATAATTTTTTTTCACCCCGAAAATGGTTTTTAACGAACGTGCGAGGATGACGTTTTTGTTTTCAAGATGCACTTTACAGTTTTCATATTGGATTCACAAAAAAGAGAGTTAATATTTCAAGCTCAATTTTATAAAATCTCGCATTAAACGATAGCCTTAAGATTTTTGTATTTATTACTCATCTGTAACTACAATATTTTACTAGAAAAAAGGCGTACGGTAATGACGTCTGAAATGGCAAAGTTGAGGGACAGACTTCAAGGCTCTTACAATATTATTTATTTGACTTGAAAAATGTGCATACATTGAATTTATTTCCATGTGAAGTTTACAAACTTGATACGTTAAGTCTTTTTCAGATTACTGTCTAAAAAAAAGGGGGGAAATGAGTTTATCCTTGTGCAAAGTGAGGTTGGCACGTCGTACGGTAATGACGTTTCAGGTGTTGTTACATTAAATTAATCCTGATTTTTATTAAAATTATTTTTCCTCGCTTTACACAAGTATTATCATAGTACAAATAAAATTGTTATGTTATCACATTATTTGAAGATGGAGTGACCCTGAATTTTATGACGTAATAAAGATTTCTCTTTAAATTATTTATGTCAAATTTCTTATCATTTTCACTGATCTCAGAGGAATATATTCCATGCATAATATTAATTTATCAAATATATTCGCATACAAAAGGAATATAAAAATTATATATAATAATTATATTTATAATTATTATATAAAAATTATAATTATTTTGGAACCTTTTTCTGAAAAATTTGAATTCTGAGTTGGGAACAGTAAATTTTCAAATTTGAATCAAGTCTGAGCTCGAACCGGAAATTTTTCAATTTCTACAAATTCTGAGGTGAAACTGAAAATTTACGAAAAAAATTAATTTTCTCGATTGGAAATGGGAATTTTTCATAGGAATCTGTTGAAACCTTTATTAACTAAAATTACGGGTGGGGGCGAACGACCT
>CAKNXH010001000.1:215438-233468 GCA_932178445.1 Andricus quercusramuli
CCTGTCACAGGGGTGCCTTCCCGCCCCCACGAGGCGTTAGAAAAGGGGTAGGGGTGTTATCGTACATTATTTTTGTGACCTGTCACAGGGGTGCCTTCCCGCCCGCACAAGGCGTTGGAAAAGGGGTAGGAGTGTTACCTTACATTATTTCTGTGACCAATAACAGGGGTGCTTTCCCGTACCGCACTAGACATTGGAAACAGGTAGGACACCTGTATTATTTGATTATTCAATTTAACAGAAAAAATCGATATATCAAAAACTATTTCAGATATAGATTTAAAAATGTCAGATCCGTGTTTCTCGCAAAAAATGCCATCGAAATAAATATTTAGAAGCTATATTAATAAAAAATAAGTCAATAATTTTAACATAAAAAATAGATATATCGAAAACTATTCGAAAAATCAATTTAACAATCATAGATCCGTGTTTCTCGCAAAAAATATCATAGAAATCGAAATTCAGAAAATATGTTAATCAAAAACAAAAGACAATAATTTTAACATAAAGAAATCGATATCTCGAAAAATATTCGAGATATCGATTTAAAAATTTCAGATTCGTGTTTCTCGCCAAAAATCCTATAGGAATCCACATAAAAACTTTGTCGCCACGGATATCGTAATCTCCCCTCCCTCCCAAATCGTCTTACGTAATTTCTGTATCACCGCTTATAAAAATCTGTATGACTGTTGTATCTTAAAAGTCTGAAAATAAATTCAGAGAGAAACATTTCTTAACATTATTGTTCTCCTATCGTTTAAGATTTCTTATACCCAAGAGAAAAATCTATAAAGGTCAAGGAAAATGAAAAATTGGTCAGGTAAAAGACAGGAAAATTCAGGGAATTTGAAAATTGGGATTTTGTAGCAACCCTGTAAATATCACATTAATTGTTAAATAAAATCTTGTTTTCGACCGAGAGATAGAGTTAATGCGTCAAAATTGTGAATCTTTGAAAAATATTGAAATTAATAATAATTACCCATAACAAATTATCAAAGAAGGAAATGCGCTCAAAGCGCAAATCGCGAGAAGAATTCTCATTGTTCAAAACAAAAATTTCACTTGAACCTTTCCGTAAAAACTGCGAAAACAAGGGCATTCACTGCGAATTTATCCTCTCTGGTCTTGCAAAGAAAGGTGGGGCGATTAAGTAATCCCTTCCATTTTCCAGCTCTCAGCCAATCAAATCTTCTAGATTTGGACTAATCATCCTAAAAACATGAATGATTACGCCACATAGAATGGTATAATTTTGTTATCAACTAACGATTTCCTCGTGTCTCTTCTTAAACAATGATACTTATGTTTTTACAATTGTTTCATAATTATAAATAAAGCCAGAGCCGTAACTAACCTCTCCTAAGCCCGGTGCGAATGAATAATTTTGCCCTCCTACCCCCATCAAAAGGAAACAGTCCTGCGGGGAAATATTTGAAAAATTTCGACGTTGAAATAGCAGGCCTCGCACTCATTTGAGGAATTCAAAATAGTGTCAATAGTAGCATAAGTGTTGAAAAATAGGTGAAATAGTTTCATGCAACATATTAAATATTACTTAGAAGGATGGACTATTTTTGTTATTCAAAATACAGTATACATCTCCCATAAAATCTCATGAAAAGCGTGTTTGCGCCGAATTTCAGTCGCTTCAGCAGAAACCCAGTGGGCAATAAAATTAAGAACATCCCTGAGACGTCTTTTGAAACATGTCTTTTGGACATCCTAGGGATGCTTTCAAGACGTCTAATGTTAGTGCGAAAGATGTCCCGGAAACAATATCCAAAAATATGTTGAACTATGTTGACGGTGTCAAATCAAAAAATTAGTATAACAATAACTATATTAGCTACGGCTTTCGCAAACCATCAGGCGAGTACAGTAAATGATGTATTCTTATAAAGATTGACATGTTTGTTCGGATCAACTAAGGAAGTTTTAATCGATTAGGGCGGAATTTTTTTTGAGTAACTTAATGAATCGACTAGCCAAAAGATTCAGAGTTAGACCATTTAAGACTACAGTCGTTAATCACCAATCCGATGGATCTATTGAGAGATCACATCATATCTTAGCAGAATATTTAAAACAGTTTGTGAACGAAAATGCAGCAGGGAATGACTGGTTAGTACGTGCTACATTCTCATACACTGAAAGACTTTCCATTTGAATGATTGATAAAAACGTTCAAAACTTTAGTATTCTACAATCTCAAAACACGGAAAAAAGTGATGCGTTTCAAAAATTTATATAGTGGTTTTCAACTCGCGAATTTCGTATTTTTGTTACGATAAGTGAAAGAAGTGTTGCACTATGTAGCATAAAAAGGGCGAATATTTCGTAGGAATAATATGAGATTTTGAAATCCACTATAGAGAGGTGAACAACAACTACTAGGCGGACATTAGGACCAATCTTTTAACTTACTAGATTATTATGTGCGCGCGCAAACGCGCGTTTACTATTCCGTTCATTTTTCACATTTACTCAATTTTCGAATAACTATTTATTTCTTACAAGCTTTCGACTACTTCGATTCTTGCTGAAATTAGATTCTGGAATAACGTATCCAGTGAATCCATGTAACTTAGAATTATTTAATTTACGATTACTATTATTACCAGTAAAGGGAAAGACATCATTTGAAGACTTAAAGTGCACGACTTGTCCAACATAATAAATCCGGAAACAAATATCAATGATAATTAATATAATTATGAACTTAAATATCAATAATGTGTCTTTGAAAATTTTTCCTGCTATTATTAAATGGAGATATAAGAAAATTCACGGAATATATCATGAAGGAAGGCGGCGTGGCGTGGTGGTGCTAATGCAGACATGAAATTGTCCACAAAATAAATTATGATACCTCATATACAAACGACACGGTATCAAAATATTTATAAATAATGCATAAAATATATAGATAAATCATTCGATTATATGCTTGCTTCACTTTTAGGTTATTTAATGTAATATTGTGAAAAATCTGAATTTTTGTACAATGTCATTTGCGTATACATTCGCGGCCATTTTTGTGAATCAGGACATCAAAGTATGGCATCGCAAAATCATTAAAACATTAATACCTATAATTTTGAAGGTTACATTCCGATCCGATACTCAGTTCACGCAGCATAAAAATCACTAAACATGTATTTGCAATGGAATGTTTAAATAATTATATATATATATATATATATAATTATATTTTTTAATTTTAACTTCCCTTTCTAAAAATATGATTGATTTTTAAATTTATATATTTTTGAGAATTTGAATCATTGATAAACTTTTATACTGATTCCAGAAAAAAATTGAAGCATATGTACATATAATTTTGAAAATTGAATTCATATAATCATTTCACAATATCGCAAACATAAAAAATTACATATTTGTGATGAAGGTATTTTGAATGAAACATCAACTTTCATTATATAAATCATAGCCCATATTTAATTACGTAACCTCAAAATAAATGATCAATTTATGTTACTTAATAGAGAAAAATTGAAATTCAATCCTTATGTAATTTAATATTGTGAAGAAAATAAATCAGCTAATTATTAATTAATCAGTTCACAAAATAAGAAGCATTCAACTATAATTTTCATTAAAACATTCAAATAATTTTTACTCCATTAATTTTTTTAATTTGAACTTTCATTTCTGGAAACTTAATTTATTAGTAATCGTTTAAAGTAATCCCAGAAACGGTAGTTTTCAATATAAACAGTTCATATATAATTATTCAGTTCACCACATAAAAAGCACCAAACAATTATTGTCATTGGAACATTGAAATAATTTTCACATTATATATATATTTTTTTTATTTGAAAAAACATTTCTATACATTTAATTAAGTCTAGACCTTTGAAGCTAATTCCATAATAAATCAAAATATATTTACACATTAATTAATCATTTCACAATATAAAAAACAATAAACTGTTATTTTAATTGAAACATTCGAATAATTGTTACTGTATATTTTCCTGCAAAATTTAATTAATATTAACTTTTTTAATTAATTTCATAGAAAAGTAAAATATATGTACATATAATACTGAAAGCAGAATTTAGATACTTATTTCACAACATCACAAAAATTCAAAATAAAAAGCATTCAACTATAACTTTCATTAAAACATTCAACTAATTACTACTTTACATTATTGCATATTTTCAATTTCATTTCTGAAAATTCCATTTATTCATAACCTTTTATACTAATTTCAGAAAAAATAAAACATATTTAGGTATAAATAACATATAAATTACATTATGAATTTAGATGTATAAATAGAAACTTAACATTTAGCAATTCAGAAAAAAATTGAATAATTCGAAGAGATGTTTTTTTCAAAAGAAGTTTTGAAAAGATTCAAAATTAATGTAAATCTTGAAATGATTTCAAATAATTTTTAAAAATGTACATGGTGCAGGTTTGGAACAAAAAATTCAGAAGTTTTTTCAAGTATTGTGAAAGGTTTTATGAGCATGACAAAAATTTCTTACGATTCCTGGGAAAATTGAAAAAGACATTTTATTTTGAAAAATTAATTTTAGGAGAATATTTAAAAATATTTTCCAAGATTTCCAAAATTGTCAAAAAAGAATCTGACGGAGGAAAAAATAGGTGGAGTAGGGAAGGGGAAATTTGCGATGGGGAGGTTTTTAACGACTTAATTAAGTTCTCTTTTAAGGCAAACATGTAGTTTCAAAAAATAATTTAAAAAAAATTGATTCCAACAATTTTTTTCAATAATTTTTTTGCATAATTTTTATTTGATAACATTTTTTTCAAACATTCAAACATTTGGGATAATGCTGAGCCCTCGGATCTTGATAACAGAACTATGAGCCACCGATCCTTCTTTTCAATAGCACATCTGCATTTTCTATTTGTCAACCAAAAAAAATTCCATTTGATTAATAATATAATTATTATTGATTATCTGAAATCATTATAGGAATATAATTAATACATTATTATCCTTTGAGACTATCGTATCATTTGGTAATACCAGAAAAATTGTTATTTTTCAAAATAATTCCGAAGCTTTTAATTTTAAAATTGTGAGATGATTGGAGGTTTAAAAAAAATCACTCGCCTGATTTTGTTGTAAAAAAAGTATATAAAAAGTTATGAATATTGTTATAAAAACTTATTTAATTCGCTAATTTTGTCCGAATAATTTAGTTAAGAACTTTGATACTTTTTTCATTTGCTGATTATAATTTTATGCAAGTCAACACTCAGATTTTCCCAAACTTACTGTTTCATTACAAATATATGTCATTTGTACTGATTATATATATTTAAAAATAAATATCAGTTTTGTCCTATAATATATTATTGTGGATAATTCATTATTATATCTAGTCTTTGTAGTAATATAGTTCTTCAAATTCTTTCATATAAAGAAAAAATCCATGATTTTAACTGAAAAATTGAAAAATGATCAAGTTGGGGAATAATTTTTTTTTGTAACGCACGCACGAAATGTTCGCTTTTCGAGGCATGTATTGCGTGCGGGAAGTGACCAATTCCAAAGCCGTGGTAAAAAGCAGTTATGAAAAGACTTTTTCTAGCTGCTGCGCTTGCGCTCTTTGAGCTAGATTACTTTTTCTAGCTGTTGCGCTTGCGCACTTCCAGCCAGATTACTTTTTCTTGCTGTTGCGCTTGCGCATTTCGATTCAGATTTACTTTCCAAGACTGCCGAAATAATAACCTCACTTCATTATGATTTGACGATTGAGAGACTGATTGTGAGTAGTGAATAGTGATTGGACAAACTCGAAGTGATAAGTTACCATAAATGACTGACAAATTACCATAAATTACCGATAAATTACCGAAAATTTCAGAAATTTCTGGATACCTGAAATTTCCGAAAATTTATCAATTTTCCATAAATTTCCGGAAATTTGGGAAATTTAGCAATTTTCCATAAATTTCCGGAAATTTAGCAAATTTTCAAATTGTTTCCAAAAAGGTTTGGCTACCTGAAATTTCCGGTTTTTTAGCAATTTTTCATAAATAACCGGAAATTTAGCAATTTTCCATAAATTTCTGGAAATTTTTGGAATCTTTCCAAAAAGATTTGGAGACCAGAAATTTCCGATAATTTAGCAACTTTTCATAAATTTCCGGAAATTTTGGAAATTTAGCATTTTACGGAAATTTTTGAAATTTTCGGATTTTTTCCAAAAAGTTTTCGATAGCTTGCATTTCTGGCAATTTTCGGTAACATACATATACACTGGAAATTTCCGGAAATTTTTGGTAATTTTACCATAAATTTCCAAAAATTACCATAAATTTCCAACAAAATTATTCTTATTGTTTTTTAAATCGAAAATTTCCTGCATTTGTTACAAAAAATATCGTGTGCAACAGGTGCTGAAAATAGACAGTTGCAACTCTTGTGAAGTTTACAGTACTTGCCATCGGCTCATCTTCGGGTCGTTTCCGGCTTGTCTTCGGCTCGTTTACAGCTCGCCTTCGGCTCGCTTCCAACTCGCCTACGACTCGCCTACAACTCCCCTTCGACTCGCCTCTGGCTCGTACAGCAAACTTCACACTCGTCTGGAACTGCCTACTTTCCGCACTTGTAGCACAATATACTATTTTGTTATGCTTGCCAGTAATAAGTTGTATCAATAAGGAATCAAATATAATTTGTATAAGCGATTCAAACAAATGCAGTGACTTTTGACTTTAAATTTGCAACATTCATCCATAACTTTTTAAATATTTCTATATTTTTCATTATGTAGGTCTATCATGTGAGCCGTATCCGATTTTCGAAATATAAAAAATCGGGTTAACTTTTCGTGTTGCATAATATGATTTTAAAAAACCAAACAGTAATAAAAAATGGAATCATAAAAAAATTGTAAAGAATCTTGTCAAAAGGCATTCCAAAAATTATTTCAAAAAGTTCACGAAGAGATAACAGAACAGGAATCAATAAACCAGAAGGGAAAATATTTAATTCAATCTGAAAATTATATAAAGTGACTCGATAAGCTTTTTTCGTATGTAACCATCAGTTGTATTCTCCGGCAACAAATTATTAAATTTATAAAAATGAACATTTATAAATCTTCTAAATCATTCTGAGACACTTTAAGGCCTCAGGACCACGGTTTGAAATTACTTTAAAAAAAAAAGATTTGAAATCAATCCGGTCTTCAAGAAATTGAAAAAGAATTTGAGTTATTGAAGAGTACTTCTTTCCAAATAATAATTCAGTTTATTAAAACGTTTGAAATGCTTCATTCAAACTGGAGATAAATACAAATTTTCATCGATTCAGAAAAGTGTTTTAAATAAACGTATTCTAAATAATTTCTAACTAATTCCATGTTTAAGGTAAGAGTTTATTAATTCGCATGTATGTAACTCTGCTTTTCTTATTCACGTAATTTGTTACATTAGAAGATTAATCAGCTATAATGAAAAAAATTACGTGATTGGCTCGAAGAAAGCTTCCCCACACCCCCATGTAATTATATATGATATTTTTATGACATCCCACTCCAACGCCTTCAGCGTCACGTGCTCTATGGATGCTTCCAAAGATTAGGCCATATAAAATGATACAATTTTATTATGTACTCATGATTCCTCGTATCATTTGATAAACAATGATACATATGTTTTCACAAGTTTTCAAGAATTAAAAACAAAGCTGTTCTGGAATAAAAATAATTTTTTTCAATTAAGGGGGTAGTCTGGTAACTGACACTTTTTTTAAAGCTGTATTCGCGATTTAAAAAATAAAACAAAATGCAATCTTTTCAAATTTTTTTAATTTTATTATTGATATCTAAGACTGTACAAAAAAAATTTTGTTCGTTTACAACATTTTTTTATGTTTTTTTGCGGACAAAGTGAGCATCTTAAAAAAAAGGTATATGGCTGGCGCGGGTGATTGCGCCACTTCAGGGCATCTGAATAACAAAAATCGAGTTAAGTATTGTTTTGTAGGCTTGTCATTCTGGTCTGAACTAGGATTTTTCATTTTGAGTGAAAAATAACAAAATGGCGGACTTGTAAAAAAAATACAACGTTTTTTTCAACTTCATGCCTCGGAAATCGGGCTATAAATCAGAAAATAGTGAACGGAAAAAAATATCCTATCGTAATTCTATCTATTGGGACACTAAAAATGTTATTTACATTATTAAAGGAAATATTCAAGATATTATATTCAATTTTCTGAAAATGTGTTCTTTTTCTGATAAGCGTTGTAAAAAATTGTATTCGTGAACAAAGACCCTCTTTTTCATTCTCATTATTATTATTCATTACACATTTTTTATTTGGCTGTGCTATCATAGTTCAAATGAAACTGTTATCTTATTTCGTTCTTTGCTGATAAAATAACCCTGATGTTCTAATATTATCGAGTCATACTGACAGGAAAAAAATTAATGTCTGAAAAAAATCCAATTCCAAGGTTTAATTTTTCAGGATTTCTGATTTACATAAATAACGACACATATGAAGCCATTTTTAAATTTTAATAATTTTAGATTCAAATATTCTGAAATATTCTACCTTGATTTTCATCGCAAAATATTGTCTGGGGTTTTAAATTATTCGAAATATCAAATTGATGGACCTGATAGTTGCACAGATTTCACTTTAAATGTCTTCAGAATGTATTCAGAACAATAAACAATCAAGCCAATAGTTTCTCAACTTGAAGCTTCGCACATGAGAACATTTAAGAACAAAATTAATTTTTCTTGTTTAAAAATGTCCCAAAATATCACTTACAATGTATAGCAAATAGTGACAATCTTCGCTCTGACTAGAATCTGGTGATGGGTGGTGTTCCCGAGTGCTCAATACTTGGCCCCAAATTTTGAATGTGTTCACATGCGACCTTGGGGACGTACTTAAAATGATTCAGGAGGATATTAATAACGTCCACATAGGGGTAGTTTCTAATGGTTTTCAACACAATCCACAAAAAACATATGCTTAGCTATTTGTATCCTTCACTCATAATCCATCTGGAGTCCTGGATTCTCTCGAACCTTTGTGCTTGAACGATCTTGCTATTGACATTTCTGATTCTGTCAATGATCTTGGTTTGATATTTAACAGGACCCTTTCTTGGAAAGAGCATGTTGAAATAATATCAAGCGAGACCTTCAGAACTTTACATCAGCTTAGTCGTAGTAGGAACTCTTCGCCTACAGCTACGCGAATCCACCTTGCAAAAGCCTTGATTCTCTTTCGCCAGAGCTTCGTAGCTGATTTCCCGGAAATGAGGACAGTAACTCAATATGACCATAAAAAACGAAGTAGTCAGATAGTAGATGAGAACCTGTTCTCTAGAAGAACGATCAAACGTATAAGATCTGAGGTTGAGAATACATTCCACTAGCAACTCAAGGTTGCTCAGGACAAAAAGAGGATCAAGTGGATATACCGGAAAGGTATGGAAACGTGATCAGATGTCACTTTCGGGCAATGGTACGGGGAGGAACAGTCTGTGAGAGCAAAATCGTCTCTTCTTGGGCCTTCATCTCGAACTGGTCCATAAAGTGACCGAACAATATCTCCCTGATAAATTAAGATCCGTTAGGCGGTGCCACCTTATTTCCGAGGTCAACATAACTTACATCCAAAAACAGGTCCAAAAACAACTAGCAGGACTTGTTGCGTACCCCGCAGATGCTGGAGGTTTATATACTTGTGTCACGAGACGCAATGGACGAGCGTGGGCCGGATCTAGAGGATGTAGCAGTCCGACTGTCTCATGGTTGACAGTCATTAGGTTTGCAGCCGCCGAAGTCTGCTCTGCACCTGCTGAGCTCAATGAAGAGCTCAATGAGGAAAACCTGCATCTCATGGTGTGCTTCACTGATGCAATCGTTTGATAAATAAATCTAGGTCCACTAGGACTATAATTTATCCAAGTTTTAACTAGATTAAAAAAAATCAGGTGGGAAGACTTGATGTATTCTGCCCCTTAACATTTTGTTGCAGTTCTCATATGAGATCAGGATGTCTCTGGGTCTGGACAAATGTAGAAAGCTGCATTTGTTGCGTGGGGAGATGAATGCACAACTCATATTGGACAAACACGCTCTGATTAAGGCGATAAATGATAAAGAATCATACAGGTATATAGTATATCGTACCTTCCCATATTGCAGAAGAGGGATCGGGTCTGCTCCACTCTGCAATTAAAAAGGCGCTTTAAATTGCTTTCTCGGGTCGCCTTAACCTGATACTGGCGTCTGGCCTCAGTACAAAGAACATCACAAAGGCAATCAACAACAATGACATTCCTCTTCTAAAATACTCCTTTGGTTTGGTCATCTGTCATCTAGTCCGTAACTGACCTCGAGAGCCTCAACAGAAACATCCGCGTGAAAATGTCTGAGCGAATATTTACAAAACAAGACTGACACCTCACTCTACAACTATATCTGTAGAGTTGACCCGTATACTCCTTTAAAACTTGCAGCTGCTGATTTTCAGAACAACGGACACAAGCAACACCCAAAAACATCAGATCTCCCTTGCTTTAATAGTTAAGCTTGAAACGTTTGGTTAAGGTAGGGAGAACTCTTTTCGGAGACGGAAAGATTCGCTATTACCATTCAGGACAGGGCAGTCCAGACGAGGAATTACCAAAAACACATCCTCATTATGGCGGCAGTTATTGACAAATGCCGCTTTAGTGGATATTCCAGTGAGAACATCCAGCACACCATTGATGGCAGTAAGATGCTTGCCTTTTACGAATGCACGCGCAGACATGATGCTGCTGGGATCATTCGCAAACAAGTTGCTCTGAACACTGATTTACTAGAGAGATTTGGGCCTTACTACAAACATAGCCCAGTTGAAGTATTAGAGAACGAATTCCATCTCATTCACTGGGATAGAATCATTCTGACTGACCACCTAGTCAAACACAGCTGTTCAGATGTCCTCTGGTTAGATAAACGTGCTCAACACGTGAGAATAAAAGATATTAGCGTCCACTTCAACATTAGACTTCGATATACTGAGAAGATCCAGAAATATTTGGAACTGAAGCAACAGATCCTGATCGTGTGGAGTGTGAACAAGGTCAGCATCCACTTGCTGGTTATCTTCTCCACTGGAAACGTTCATGCGAGGTGCTCATCCCGCGTACAGGGCATATGACTATGATAATTCGCAAGAAGAATATTGAACTTCAAAATAACTATATTGTGGCTGATTCCTCTTTTTCCGTAGGAAATTAATCTTGTTGCCTGAAAATACATCTTTTTGCTTGAAAATTATTTGCACTAACTGAGAATTTAACTGTTCCATTTTTCATTGTCAATTAAGCTTCTTCAGTTGAATATTTAACTATTTGTTGAAATATTAATCTACTTAGTAAAACGTTTACGTATACTTTGGAAAATGCATTTTTTATATCAAAAATTAATTTTTCAACTGAAAATTTAACTATTCCAGTTGAAGATTCATATTTATTTCAGTTGAAAATTCATCTCTTCGGTGAAATTTGACTTTCTGTTGAATTTTTTTTGTTAAGAATCAATTTTTCAACTGAAAATTCAACTGGTTAATTTGTAGATTGTACACGTATCTTTTTTCGTTAAAAATGAAACTATTTGGTTGAAGAATCTTGTAATTTTTGTTGAAAATTTGTCTTGTTTCGTAAAATATCTATGTTCTTGATTGAAAATTCCTCTCTCATTGGCGTATTCCGATTCCAGCTGAGCTATAGAATCATTTTTTCACAAATTAAGGATAAAATCAAAATTTAAAAAATATTCATGTAGATTAGATATTATAATATTGTGCACGTCAAAAAAATCTCTTTTCGTAATGCCTCTTACTCTTTTGCGATATCATTTATCGTTTACGAGAAACATTCAAAAATTACGTTTGTAGGATAAAATTATTTTCTTCTATTAGCAAAGACTGTGAAAAATTGTGCGAAAAAATAAAAAAAGTGGGCGTTTCCAAAAAATCTTTCCTATTTTTTTTCAAATTTCGAAAACATGAGAAAAAGTATTTTTTGGAAAACCCCACTCTTTTCTGTGGTTTGAAATAAAACCATTTTTGAAGCCGGAAGAATTCTTTTTCCTAAAAATTTAATTTTTGAATTTTCCTTGTAAACGATGAAAGATATCACTGAATAACAAGGGATATTTTTAATAGAATGTTCTTTGACGTGCAAAATTTAAAATTTTTTTGTATCTGTGATTGTTTTCGAAAGTCTTTATTTTGTTTCAAATTTCATTACTTTCATTGGAAATTCATCTTTTTGGTTGGAAATTGAACTACTTTTTGAAAATTCGTTCTTCTTTGGTTAAAAATTAATTTTTGTATTGAAAATTCAACAATTTCATTTTTGATGAAAAATTTATCTTGTTTAGTTCAAAATGCAACCATTTGGCTGAAAAAAGTTTTGTTAAAAATTGAACAGTCATATCAAAAGATAATCCTTTTTGTTTGGAAAATCGCATAAGTCTATAGCTTAGACGGATGACCATGGTTTTATGTAATGAATTGTTGCTCTTTGAAATTAAAGAAATTTGGTGAATAAATAAGAGAATGATCGAAAATTTTAATTCAAATACTGGAATTCTTTATTATTGACTTTAAAATATTAAAATTCATAGTTTAATAATTCATAAGAAAATAGTATTCCGTATTTGTTTGATGAATCTTGAATTTAGAGAATCAGATGTGATTCAACCAGTAACGTGTTGCTGGTAATCCCCTCACGTTGAGGCCACGAACAGCGAAAATATGACCACCAAGATCTTTTTCTGGACGCTTTTCATGTGGATTGATGTGACCGTATCCTATTGTTGACACAAATAAAATATCCAAGTTGGGGCCTCCGAAAATGCATCCTCCGACTTTGGCTGCAGGAATGCGAATAGATCGATGCACTGATTCAGTATATGGATCAATTTCAATCACCTAAGGGAAAATAAAAAATAAATTATTTTATGAGAAGTGAAATTCAAGAATTTTAAATCAGACTAAAATCAAATTAAAAATCCCATTTAATGTCCAATAATCAAGTCAATATATAGAATTCCTGAAAATAAAACAAGAATTCAACGATAACATTTGGACAACCACCACAAAATGCTCCTATTGCAATTACTAAGAAACAAAATAAAAAAATTTATTTCTTTGGACAAAAATTTATTGTGATTTGATAATAATAAAAATAAGAAAGATGAAAGAAATAAAAAAGAGAAGGAAGGGGATTTGGTTGGTTGGCTTCTCATTTTTCTTTCCTCTTTTTTATGTTTGTCCAAACAAAACAAATTTTTTTGTTTTGTTTTTTAGGAATTGTGACATCCTATCAATACCTCATTATCACCTTAGTAAGCTACAAAACCCTTTTTCATAGGCGTCCGGCTCTTAATTTCAGTAATTTTTGGAAATAATTTGAAATATCCTTACTCGTGATTCTCCAAAAATAGGCACCCAGAGCCAACCTCTGTCATCAACTGCCAGGCGACCCCCAAAGCCGATTGCACCATGAGTTGGCAAGTGTATGACGGATTTTTTTCCATCTGAAAAATTATTTTAATCGAAAGTTAAATCATAAAATCTGATATTTCCACTGAATTTATTTATTTGTATGGTGCCTAGGCCTATGATGGTTTGTCAAAAAAATTGTCTGAATTATGATTTCAGTAAAAATGTATAATTTAGACTTTTTAATAGGGATTTTTTGTAAAGAATTATTTTTGGACATGGAACAGAGAATTTTGTAGATGAAACAGAAATTCTGGATAATATAATGAAAATAATACAAATCAAATTCCACAGACAGACGTTGTTCCTGAGTGAAGCTGAAGATAGGATGGTATAAATATTCATAAATTCATCAATAATGTTGATTTTTTTTAAGTCCTACAAGATAATGGTAACAACTTTTTGAATTTTCTTGAATAATGACGAAAAAAGATGAATCGATACACATTATGCAAAAAAAAAAGATCTAAAAATTTGTTACGAATCACTTTTCAATAGGACGCATAATTCTTGTTTTATTCATAAAAAACAACATTAAAAATAAAAAAATTGAATTTTTGGACAAATGACACAAGTTACGGAAAAAATGAATAAACAAAAGTTGTTCTCACTCAAAATAGAGCTGCGAATTTGTTATCAATCGTTTTTTGATAAGATGCATAGTTTTCGTTTTGATCATTAAAAATTGAAAAATTACATTGAAAATTACATTGAAAATTGAAAAATTAAATTTTTGAAAAAACGACACAAGGTACGAAACAAAATTAATAGACAGAAGTTGTTTAACCAAAAAAGACCTACAAAAATATTACAAACTCTTGTTATAAAAATATATTGAAAACAAAAAAAGTTATCTTTTTAGTAAAACGACAGAAGCTACAATAACAGTTTATTTTATCCACTTTCCCGTAATTGAAAGTTCTGTAATTTCGATTATTTCTATTCAAAATTCCCTAAACTTGGAAGACTCACAATAATTGATAACTGAATTTTCAATGTTAAAAATCATCAAACTCAAAGAATTTTTATTTAAACATATCCCTCAAATTGAAGAATTCTCAGTTTTGAAATGTCGCAATTAAAAAATATGTAATTTTTAAGTTTTGCAATAACAATTCTGTAACTTTGATGCTTTATATTCAAATTTTTTTTCAGTTTGTGTGATTAAATATTGAAAACTTGATTTTTCATATTAAAAATCATGAAAATTAAAGATTTTTAATTTATACCTATAAAATTGGATCGTTTTCAGTTTCGAAATATGACAATTAAAAATTATGCAATTTTCATAAACTATAGTATTTAATATGGTTCCATTCAAAATTGTAAGTAAAAGTATTAAAAACTAAAAAAGTTATGAATTTTTGAAAAAAAATCCATTTTTCCTCATTTTTTTTCGACGATTTTTTTCGATTCTTAGAAAAGTAACATTGACAATAATCATTATGCAGCTCTCTTGAACAATGTTTAAACTATATGTCAAAAAATGTTGAAGTCATTATATAGATACATAAAAGAGTTATTAACGTTTTTCATGCTCAGGTCCGCTGGACCCACGTGTGTGGTTTACGTTATTTTTCGGAAGTGTGTGGTTAACGGGTTAAACTTCAACTATTAGGTTGAAAATTCAACTATTTCGTTAAAAATTCATATATTTAGTTGGAAATTCCCCTTTTTTGATAAGAAATTATTTTTCTAGTATAAAACTTATCCCTTTGGTTAAAAATTCTTTCTTCGGTTGGAAATTCAAACATTTTTTGACAATTTAAGTATTTCATTGAAAATTCATTTTTCTTGTTTCAAATTAATTTTTTAAATTGAAAATTCAACCTATTCCATTTTTCGTTAAAAATCGATCCTTTTTTATTGAAGATTCAAATATTTCATTAAAAATTCATATACCTTTCTCAAAATTCAGTTTTTTTTTGTTAGAAAATTTGTCTGTTTGGTTGAGAAATTCATCCGTTACCGAATGGATTTCATATTTTCTGGAAAAATACAACTGTTTGGTTGAAACATAATTTGTTTTGTGTAAAAACTCAACTGTTGCATTGAAATAACGCTTTTTTGGAATTGATTAATTTTAAATTCCTAAGAAGCGAAAATTTATCCGTTTGGTAGAAAATTTGCCTATTTGTTTAAAAATTAATTTCATTTGGTGAAAAACTAGTGTTCTCAACTAAAAATTCCACTACTCTAAGTTGAAAGTTTATCTTTTTAAGTAAAAAAATTCAATTATTTGGTTAAAAATTGAACTTTTTTGTTGAAAATGTAAATGTAATTTAAATTTAAAATGTAAAAATGTTAATTTTCTTAAGAATTTAAGCACTGTGTTGAAGATTCGTTTTCCTTATTCAAAATTAATTTCTTCAACTGAAAATTGAACTATTCTAAATTTTCCATTTCTCAGTTTAAAAAATCCATTTTTTTTAGGATTCAACTATTAATTGAATATTTGAGTTTTTTTTTTAAATTCATGTATTTTCATAAAAATTTCCGTCCTTTGTTGAAATTTCACCTCTTTGGAAGAAAATTAATCTCCGGTTGAATATTTAACTATTCCAATGAAAATATAAGTGTTTTGTTGAAAATTCGTTATTTTTTTCAAATTTAATTTTTTAAATTGAAAATTCGATTTGTTAGTTGAGAATTCAACCATTTTGTTGAAAATCTAAGTATTTTGTTGAAAATTTGTTTTCCTTATTCAAAATTAATGTCTTTAACTGAAAATATAAGTGATTTAATTTTTTGTTGAAAACCCATCTTTTTTTGTTGAAAATCAAACTTTTGATTCTAAACTCATATATTTTGTTTAAAATTATGCTTTTTCGTTCAAAAATTGATCTAATTGTTTGGAAATTCTTTTTTTTTCGCTTGAATATTCATCCGAAATATCGTATTTGTTGGAAAAAATGCAATTTTTTGTTGGAAACGTAATTTATTTTGGTTGAGAATTCAAACTATTTTGTTAAGTTGAAAATTAATTCCTTTAGTTGAAGATTGAACTATTTCCTTCAAAACTAACTATTTGATTGAAAATTCAAGTAGTTTTTTCTTAGTTCGTCTTCCTTATTCAGATTTTTTTTGAGTATTCAACTAGTTTATTTTTTGGGTGGTGTTTCTTTTTTGGTGTTTCTTTTTTTTCTTTTTGGGTGTTTCTTTGTTAAAGAATTAAAATTAAATCAAAATATATGAATTTGAGAACACATTTTTTGATTGGATTTCAAATTCATATATTTTGATATGAATTCATCTATTTTGGTTCAAAAATTTATCCGTTATCGTAGAAATTTTATTTATTTTTTGACTCAAAATACAGCTGTTCAGTAGAAAAATAATCTTTTTTTGGATAAGGCTAAAACTATTTTGTTGAAATGCCATTTTTTTCATTGGAAACTAATTTTTGCTCATTAAAATTTCACTGTTTTGTTTGATTGAATGTTTAACTATTTAGTTAATAAATAATACCATGCGTTTAAAAACTAATCTTTTCAATTAAAAATTTCAATAACCAAATTTAAATGGCAAATTTATATTTTTTGTTTGAAAGACCATGTGTTTTTGTGAAAATTAATTTGTAATTCTGAGAATGTTACTATTCCGTTTAAGCTTCCAATTTGATGTTTTTCAGTTGAAAATTGATTTATTTTGTTCAAGGATCGTTTTTTCGGCTTAAAAATTCACATTTTGGGCTCAAAGGGCTTAGCGGAATAAGCATGGGAAATCGGCCCCCGTTCGTACGAAGCTTAAATTGATGCCATGAGTTCGTTTCCATGTGGTATGAAATTCCATCAAGTTTCAACTCAAAAATCCCATCATTGTGGGAGATATGGAGGGGAAAAGAAAAATCGAAAAAGTGATTTTTCTCGAAAACGGCTCGACCAATTTTGATGAACAAAATATATGTTCCTAAGACCACTCTGGAGTATTAAAAAAAAAATTATTAAATTTCTCGAACAAAGAATAAGCATTGAAAACATGTTTTAAAATTAAAAAAAAAATTTTTATGTTCTTTTAGCGATACTACTTTTCTTTTCTCAAGAAAATATCCTTGCATTATGTACTACAACTCAGATTTTTTATGATTTTTTTCATGTGGTGGAACATAGTTAAAAAAAACAATGTACGTAACGGTGCGGCGCCACCCGCTGCCGTGGTTCATGGTGGATGGATGGGAACCATTTTTTAAAGGACGTCTGCACTTTGCCTATACACGTATAGTTTCCAGAGTTTAGCACTGTCATTTCGAGCCACTTGATCAATAGAGCCGTTTACACTGATCTTCGGCTTTTGTGACGGCCTCGGGTCTGGTAGTCTTAAAATCAAATGTGCTAGAAAAGGATTTTCATTTGTTTGTGGTGTTTACATGAAAACAAAAGACGATCGCACCAATCGTCATTTGTTTGTGGCATATGCATGAAAACAGAAGACGATCGCAGCAATCATCATTTGTTTGTGGCGTATACATGAAAACA
>CAKNXH010001000.1:233478-251725 GCA_932178445.1 Andricus quercusramuli
GACGATCGCAGCAATCATCATTTGTTTGTGGCGTATACATGAAAACAAAAGACGATCGCATCAATCGTCATTTGTTTGTGGCGTATGCACGAAAACAGGAGACGATCGCAGCAATCGTCATTTGCTTGTTACGTTTTCACGAAAAGTTCAATGCTCAATTTCTCATTCTGACTAGTAACAGACACAAGCGAGGACTGAGTTCAATTTCCAGAGGTGTTCTGCGGTCTCATAAAATAGTACGATATTTTGTCTCTTTTTTTATTAATCATTATTGACCACATAAAAAAAAATCATAAAAAATCTGAGTTGTAGTACACAATGCAAGGATATTTTCTTGAGAAAATAAAAGTGGTATCTCTAAAAGAACATAAAAAAAAAAAAATTTCAAAATTTTAAAACATGTTTCCAATGCTTATTCTTTGTTCGAGAAATTTATCAATTTTTTTTTTAATACTCCAGAGTGGTCTTAGAAGCATATATTTTGTTCATCAAAATCGGTCGAGCCGTTTTCGAGAAAAATCACTTTTTCGATTTTGCTTTCCTCCTCCATATCTCCCACAATAATGGGATTTTTAAGTTGAAACTTGGTGGAGTTTCATACCACATGGAAACGAACTTATGACATCAATTTAAGCTTCATACGAACGGGGGCCGATTTCCCATGCTTATTCCGCTAAGCCCTTTCGCTTTTTTGGTGGATAATTCGTATTTTGGCTCTAAAATTCAATTGTTTTGTTGGAAATTAAATTGTGTATCGAACATTTCATAAAGAATTGTGATGATGTCTTTGAACAAGTAATTTCCAACATGGACCTGGAACTGGGAATTTCCGTAAAAGATTTAGTTCAGCTTTCAAGACAGGGAATTTTCTCAAAGAATTATTCTTGGACTTGGAACTGAGAATTTTTGACCTGAAACGTAAATTTTTTATTAAAAACTTACCAAGAGTTCCTAGATGCATATGGTAATCGTAGGATACGACTTCAAATGTCATAGCATCGATGTAATAGAGTTTGCGAGGTTTATGAGCTTGAATGTCCCACGCAAATCCATTGCTCAAACTGACAGGCCAAATCTGTCGTTCAAGTTTCAAGTTCGCATCCAAAGTGTAAACGCTTCCCAAATTAAGTCCAAAATGTCCAGGAGGATTATTCACCGTCCCTGAAATATAATATAACATTTTAAATAAAATCATCAACCCAGGGGAAACAACTCTGGTAATCCGCTGGACCTCTTATTTACTCGAACTAGTAATCTGTCAACAGGCAATATCTCCAGAGGAAAGATGTCAGTAGGTTTTGATAATAATTTATAAAACTCGCAAAACCCATTTTTTCACTTAAGGGGTTTCTTTGGGACCTTATAAAACAGACTTATGGTGTTGGTATTTAAAAAGTGATATTTTATTCGTATTTTACGGCTAATTGTGAAGAGAAACGTTGAGTCTTAACTCGATTGAGATAATGTTGAGGATTCTGAATAAGATTTACATAAACTTCTATTTTTCTTATGGGAAATACGAGTTAAACTTCATGGAGCTTGCAGCACCTCTAAATATCATTTTTTTTCAAAAAAAAAAAAAATGGATTCATTTTTGTGTAGATACGAACAAATTTCTGGGGTGTCCCCAAAAAAATTGAAAAAAAAAATTTTTCAATGCATTTTTGGACCACCCTAGTGTACACAGATCTTTACCATCAGCAAAAAATCCCAACTAAATGTTTTCCAAAGTCAGTAATTATAAATCAAATTTTCAAAAGTCAAAACTAAAAAATAAACTTAGAACGTTACATTTTTAATTGTTCCATTGTGAAAAAATTGATTATCATGTCGACATTCGTACAGAAATATCTGTACAAATAGCCCCCGGCCTAATATAAAACAAAATGTAGATTTTTGCAGATTTTGAACAAAAAATTTAGAAGCTTTTTAAGAATTGTGAGAGACTTTAAGAGAATAAAAAACATTTCCTTAAGATTTCTAGGAGAATCGAAAACCATTTTTTATTTTAAAAAATCCATTTCACCAGAATATTTGAAAACATTTATAAAGATTTACAAAATTGTTTTGAAATGAAATTTTCAATTTTCGTAAGGATCTTTAAACTATTTCAAATGAAAATAACTTTTATTTCAAGTGATGTTCAGCTTACAAAAAGCTGCATTTCAAAATTCTTTTAATTAAAATGTACGTAGGAACATTGTTGAAAATTCGCCTCTTTTGTTAGAAAATTAATCTTCAGGATTGAAAATTTTTGGTTTTCGTTGAAAATTCTACTATTTTGTGAAAAATTAATATAGATTGTAGAAAATTCAACCGTATTGTTAAAAATTCTTTTTTTTTTTGGAAATTAATTTTCTTCACTGATAATTTGACTATTCACTTTTCAGTTGATAATTTACCCTTTTTGAAGGAAAATTCAAATATTTCGTTAAAAATTGTCGTATTTTGTTCAAAGTTTGCCTTTTCTTGCATCAAATTATTAATATCAATTAAAAATTCATATTTTTCATTGAAAATTAAAATCTTTTAGTAAAAAAATTCAATATTTTTTCAAAAATCGTATTTTTTGATTTAAAATTAGTTTTTTTTTTATTTGAAAATCTATCTATTCTATTTTAAATTGTGAGTTCCTATTTTTTTCAAAACTTAACTGATTGGCTGAAGATTTATGCATTTTGTTGAAAATTTATCTATTTTGATAGAAAATTTTTCTTCTTGCCTGAAAATTCTTCTACTGGGTTGAAAATTAATTTTTTTTTGTTTGAAAATTATTTTCCTCGACTGAAAATTTAACTATTTAATTTTTGATTCCAAATTAATTTTTATTTAGTTAAAAATTCATCTCTTCGGTTGAAAGTTAATGTATTTTTTTTTTATAATGGATCTTTTCTGGTGTAAAAATAATCTCCATTGTTGAAAATTTATCTTCGCGTCCAAAAAATTATGTTAAAAATTTAATTATATTGTTGAAAATTCGTTTTTTCTTCAACTAGAAATTATTTTTTCTTCGTAACTGAGAATTTAACTGTTCGCTTCTTAGTCGATAATTGATTTTTCTATTCAAAAATTCAGCTAGTTGGTTAACAATTTTTTTTTTTAATTTTCTTTTTGGTTGAAGTTGAAAATTCGTCTTTTTTCAGAAGCTTACACTTCTGCGTTGGAAATTCATGTATTTTTTGAAAAATTCCGCTTTTTTGGTAGAACATTTACCTAATCGGATGAAAATAATTCTTCTCGTTGAAAATGTATTTCTTTGGTAGAAAATTTGACTATTCCTGATTTTTTTGAAAATTAGAAAATGTTGTCAGGAAATATCCTTTTTTGTTAAAAAGTCAACTGTTTTGTTGAAAATTGGTCTTTTATTTCAGTTTAGAATTCAAATGTTTCATCGAAAATTCATAGTTTTAGGTTGGGTTCAACTGTTTTTGATCGGAAATAAAAATTCTTTTTTTTATATCAACAATTATGTTTTTTGTTAAAAACTTATATCTTTTGGTTTACAATTATCATAGTTTCGTAGAGAATTCAATCATTTTGTTTAATATTAATTTTTTTCTTAAAGATTCCTCATTTTAGTTGACAATTAAATTTTTGGCTTAAAATGGAACTATTTTAAGGAAAAATCGTTGTCTTTTTGTCAAAAATTTTATTTTTCAGGAAAATATTTATCTGTTCTAGTTTTTCTTACCAAACCATAGTTTGCCTGACGGGTCGACACCTCCATGATTCAATCTGTTGCCATGGATTTCTTCGTCAACAGATATCAATTTGACAAACGGAGGATGTAGCACATCTTTGTGATTATCCCACTGGACTAATAATATTTCATTATTAGAACCCACAACGAATTTATCGGGATGGTCGTCAACAGGAACAACAAAATATACGTGACCAACGCCTATGGAAGAAATTATTATCAAAAATTAGTGAAAGTAGGCGCCTTACGCCTAAAAAAAGGATTTCGTAGCCTATTAAGCCCTCCACACATTCCCCTATTTCACTCTTGGAACACATGTTCCGGATCCACCACTATTTCTTCTGGAGAGCGGGAGCAAGCCTCTACCACCGCTCCCGCCACTATTTCTTCTGGAGAGCGGGAGCAAGCCTCTACCACCGCTCCCGCTCTCCAGAAGAAATAGTGGAGAACGCGGAACATGTGATCCCGGCGGGAATTTCCCCTAGCTGGGCATGTCTGCCCCAGTTCTTTACCTATCACTTCCCTGAGTTGCGAGTTGTGAGTTGTAAACTGTGAGTTGTGATCTACGAGTTGTGTATTCTTTGATTTGTAAGTTGTAGGCTGTTTGTTGCGAGCTGTGAGTTGTGAGTTGTAAGTTACAAGAAGAAGAAGTGAGGATAACTCCTTACTTATAACTTACAGCTCACAACTCACAGCCCACAACTCAGAGTCCACAACAAACAGCCCTCACCTCACAACTCGCAACAAACAGCCTACAACTTACAAATTAGGGAACACACAACTCGTAGATCACAACTCACAGAATACAACTCACAACTCAGGGAAGTGATAGGTAAGGCACTAGGGCAGACGTACCCAGCTAGGGGAAATTCCAGCCGGGATCACATGTTCCGCGCTCACCACTATTTCTTCTGGAGAGCGGGAGTGGTGATAGAGGCTTGCTCCCGCTCTCCAGAAGAAATAGTGGTGGATGCGAGACATCTGTTCCCAGCGGATACCTGGCGGAAAATATAAGAGTCTCTGCCCAGGGCTAGGAAACACTGAACATTTTCACGATTAGACAAAAGTCCAATAAAGAAGAAGAAATGAATAGATTTGGATACCTATTGTAGCGCAAAATACGTGTCCTCCAGCCAAAACATGATAGCAACAGATTTTTTCAGCAGTCGTGTCTACGAAGAAGAGTTTGTCTTCAAACCAGAAAAGACCATCTGTTAATCCATATCCTTCAACAATTGGTAGTATCCTGAGGGATGAAATTTCCATCAATTGTGCAAATGAGGTATGAAAGAATTTTGATTACAAGGTTGCTGCAGATCAGGAAAATATGGGAATTTCAAGAAAAGTCAGGGAATTTTTGGTGATCTAAAGTTGAAGGAAAGGAATATACCTATAACTTCTGTTAATTAAATAAACGTGAAGCCTTAATGAATTCAGATGTATAGAAGCAAATGTGTTGATATAATTCAATGATTTTTTTAACCTTTTTGGTTAAGAATCTATTGTTTGGTTGAAATTTCTTCTATTTGGTTAACAATTTCATTATTTTTTTGTAAATTCGAATTTATTTGTAGAGAATTTGTCTTTTTGACATGAAAACTCAACATTTCGGATGAAATTTATTGTCTCTATTGACTAAAAATCTTCCTTGGTTGAGGATTCAAAAATTTTCTTCAAAATTCGTATTTCTCTGTTGAACTTAATTGTTTTCGGTTATTTGGTATTTTATTATTATTCTTCTTGAAAAATTTATATTTTTGATTGAAAATTGATTTCTTTGGTTAAAAATTCGTTGCATTGTTGACGAAATCAATTTTGATCAAAAAAGGAGATAGTTTTATTGTCGGGTACAAAAATCAATCTTTGACTATAAAAAAAAAAATTTTTTCACCGAGGAAACGAATTTTTAACCAAAAAAATCAATTTTCAAACGAAATATAAATTTAGAAAAAAATGAATTTGGACTTTTTTCGTATAAAATTAGTTTTCTTCGTTGAAAATTCATTTCTTTTAGTTGAAAATTCATCATTCTAGTCGCAAAATCTTTTGCTTGCTCAAAAATTTAACTACTTTGTATAAAATTCACGTATTTTTATAGAAAATCATCTCTTTTGGTAGGAAATTAATCTTTTCGGTTAAAGATTTATCCTTTTGCTACAAAATTTGTTTTTTTGCAGAAAAATATTTTTTGAACTGAAAATTAAACTACTCAATTTATTGTTAAAAATAAGCCTTTTTTTATAAAGATGCAATTCATTTGTTAAAAATTGATATTTTTTGTTGAAGATTGACATTTTTTGTAGGAACCTAATCTTCTTGGTTGAAAATTTCAATAAATTTATATTATTACAATTTATAATATGCATTGGTATTGAAACAAAATCATTTTCATTGTCGTGTTTTTCTAATTAAAAAAAGTGTGAATCCTATGAAAAAAATGGTTATTAAAAATCTCATCGCAACTTGTGTGGTTTGTTATGAATTCAATTCATTTATTTGCAATGTAATTTTTTTTATTTGAACTAAAAATACGCATCCTAGAGTATGATCATTTCTAAACAAAAAGACCAGCCATTGGAATAAAATTGGATCGTCTCTGTCTATCTCAAATGGTAGAACGAGAGGTCCGATCGACTTCAAGCATCGGAGTCCCAATCTTCGGTTATCAAGTGTTGACGTGAGAATTGTCAAAACTGTGTTTTTCGTGGAAAGTAGTAGTCAAAATACAAGAATATACGCAGTTTCAAAAAAATCGAAGGTCCGACACTTTCGGAACTTCATCCGAATAATCTATCTTGGTTACGTAGTTTTTGGTTAAAAATTAATTTCTTTGGTTAGAAATGTAAGTATTTTGTTGAATTTTTTTTCTAATCGAACAAAACTTTTTATCACTAAAAATTTGACTATTCTGTTTGTTTGTTGAAAAGCGATCCTTTTCTATATAGCTTCAATCATTTTGTTTAAAAATCATGCATTTTATCAAAAATATTCTTTCTTGATCAAATATAATCTTCTTGATTCAAAATTTATTTTTCTGGTTGAAAATTCATTTCCTTAGTAGAAAACCGTATAAATATTTCATTAATTGTTCGATGAAATCTATTTTTCAATAAAGATATATACTTCATGTAATAAAATTGTAGAATGTTGACAAATATTTACAGTCGTAATACTTACTCGTAACAAATTGCCAACGAAAGGAATGCGCTAAAAGCGCAAAACGCGAGGAGAATTCTCATTATTTAAAAATAAAAATTTTAAACAAATCTTTTGTAAAAACTGCGGATAGAATGGCATTCACTTGGAATTTATGCTTTCTGGTCTTGCAAATAAAGGTGTGATGGATAAATAATCCCTTCCATTTTCCAGCTCTCTGCCAATCAAATCTTCAAGATTTGGACTATTCATCCTAAAAAGGGGAATGATTAGATCACATAGAAAGATAAAATTCTGTTATGTTCTAATGATTTCCTTACATCATTTGTTAAATAGTGATAGTTATACTGTCACAAGATTTCAAGAATCATAAATAAACCCAGATCCGTGGTTAGCCTTTTCTGCACCCGGTGGGAATGAATAATTTTCCGCCCCATACCCCCTTTAAAAAAATAGCGCCGCATGAAAATGTTTGAAAAACGTCAACGTTAAAATAGCAGGCCTCGGACTCATCACAGTAGGCAAAAAAATTGAGGGTGTCCTAGAGACGTCTTCGGGACATCCTTAAGACGTCTTTTGGAACATGTCTTTTGGACATCCAAGGTATGATCTTAAGAAGTTTAGTTCGAAAGATGTCCTGAGAACTTCTGATGTCCTCAAGGTGTCTTCAGGACACCTTTAGGACATTGGACGTCTTAGAGACGTTAATTGGGCTGACATAGGACGTCCTAGGAACGTCCTAAGAACGTTTTTGAGTTGGTCATGTTTTTGTGCCTACTGGGATTTAAGGAATTCGAAATAGTGTCAATAGTAGCCCAGTGTGCGAAAAACGATGAAAATCTTAAAAACGTCCTTGAGACGTTTCTAGGAAGGCCAAAGTCAGTTCAGTCAACGTCTCTAAGACATCCAATGTCCCAAAGATGTTCTGAAGACGTTTTAAAGACATAGGACCTTCTCAGGACATCTTTCGTACTGACATTAGACGTCTGAAGAGCATCCCTAGGATGTCCAAAAGACATGATCCAAAATACGTCTTAGGGATGTTCCGAAGACGTCTCTAGGACATCCTGAATTTGTTGCCTACTGGGGGACATCTTTCGTACTGACATTAGGTGTCTCAAGGGCATCCCAAGGATGTTCAAAAGGCACGTTCCAAAAGATGTCTCAGGGATGTCTCAAAGACGTCTGTAGGACATCCTCAATTTTTTTGCCCACCTTGAAAATATTTGCATAGGCAAATTGAAAAAATATTTTCTTAACGAGCAATTTGCGAAAATAGCATTAGTGTCATTTTTGCAAAATAATAATAAAATAATTACATAGGTAAAAAAGTGTTATACAAAAATGTGATAGGTAAATTTTCTCCTCGCATTAGATACGTAAATAAAATCTTCAGTTTGGCTCTATTATCGTAGATCAAATGAAATTTTTACATCACTTCGTTCTTTGCTGATAAGGTAACACTGAAGTTCTAATATTGTCAAACTATGTTGACGAGGAAAAATTCACAATCTCAAGAAAAAATTAAATTTTTAGAATTAAATTCTCTGGATTATTCACACAGATACTCAAAACTAATTATTAATTAATTATTAATTTTTATATAATAATTATATATTAATTATTGTTTATAATTACAAATCGTTGAGAATTTCGGAAATACCGCAACTTTCTAACATTATTAAATAATATTGAAAGAAATATTATTAAAAATAATTTTTTTTTCTTCTTTTCAGGTTGAGTTTGGAATTTTAAAAAATTTGTAAAAATTTCTCACCATAGGGTGGGTCGATTCAAAATATTCAAATTTTCCAGATTTTTTTTAAATGAATTTTATGGAAGTTAATAATTTTAGCCAAAAAAAGAATTTGTTATTATTCATAAAAATATTCTCTAAGAAAAACTGCAATGTTCTAGCATTTTTCTAAGAGAATGTTTTCATAAATAGTAACAAATTCACTTTTGTCTGATATTATTAACTTCCATTTCCACCCAAAAAAAATTTAAATATTTTTAATCAACTTGCCAAATGGTGAGAAATTCTTACAAATTTTTTAACATTTCAAACTCAACTCGAAAAAAAGACAAAAATTTCAAAATAAAAGGCTTGAAATTCATCAACTTCAAACATGGAAATCATATATATGAATATTGTTTTGCGTTCTTTTTTTCATTTTTGATTTTCAATGTAATATCCTCAAATTTTTCGATTTATAGTTGAAGATTTCAAAAAATAAATCAGTTAAAATTGAAAAATATTTTATAAGCTAAGAATTAATAATAAGTCTGAATTAAGTGATAAAAATTAAATTATTCGAAAAAAAGTCAGAATTGTTCTGTTTGAAATCAAAATAAATCAAAATTTCATAATAATTTTTAGTTTTTCAATTCACCTTGATATATTTAAATTTTGGAAAGTATGGCTTACAATTTGACAAATTTTTTATTTTTAAACTTCTTGAATTTATTAAAAATAATGATAAATTTTAATTTTTTGATCATAAAAAAGTGTTAATATCACAATTCTTGGCGACTAAACATTTTTTCAGTATTGAATGAAGTTTGGATTCATTTAATTTTCAACTTTCCGTAGGGGAAATATTTTTAATTTCTAATATTGTCAATATAATAATATTAGATAATAATATAATATAAAATAATACAAAATAATTATTTTCTATCTTCTATGCTTTTTTTCAAATAATTTAATTTCAAAGGTTTATGGTTGAAAATTTTCCATTCTTAGCGGGGTGAATAACTTAGAATTTATTTTTCCATATCTAGAACGAACGTATAGATTAGGCAATTTGGAAGGACGTCCAAAATTTTCCGCACGATTATTCACTGTACCTGGAATATAATATACAAATTTTAAGTATAATAATTACCCGATGAGAAACAACTCTCTTAATCCGCTGGACCACTCGGTTACCCAAACTAATAAGACAGCCACAAAAAAAAATCCGGGTATGGAGGTCAAAGAAACCCCAGCATGTCAGATTTCTGACATAAGCTCAAAAAACCTCATCAAAAATATTTTTTCCGGGTCTGGAGGTCAGACCAGGTTTCCTATATGTTTTTGGGGTCGCTAAATCCGAATTTGCAGTCTCAAAAACGAATTAAAAATAAAAAGTATGTATATCTGTCTGTCTGTCTGTCCCTCTGTATGTCTGTCTGTCCGTCTATCTGTAGTATCGTGTAGGCACGATAACTTTCGAAACATTGATCACATTGGATTGAGCTTTGGTGAACTGTTTTATGGCCTAAAAAAACTCTTGAAAAACTTAATTATATAATAAATAAAAATAAAAATTTCTTTTATTCTTTAAAAAATATTGGAATTATCGAAATTTATCTTATTGGTTGAAAATGTATCTTTCTGATTGCAAATTCATTTCTTTGATCGAGAATTTAACCAAATTGTTGAAAATTCATTTATTTTTATCGTAGAAAATGATTGTTTTACTGATATTTCACTATTCCTACTTTCTTGAAAATAAATTTTTTTTTATTATCCCTTTGGTTGAGAAGTCAACTGTTATGATGAACATTTGTCTTTTCATTTTGTTATGTATCCAACCATTTTGTTAAAAATTCGTCTTTTTTTAAATAAATTCAACTGTTTTTGATCCAAAATGAAAATATTGTTTAGTTGAAATGTCAACTATTATATTTTTTGTTGAGAATTCATCTCTTGGTTTATATTTAATATATTTTGTTAAAAATTATTAATTTTTTATTGGAAGTTCGTTAGGAAATTATTTTTCTTGCCTGAAAATTCAACTACTTGGTTGAAAGCTGTACCTCTTTTTCAAAAATTTATTTTCTGGTTAGAGATGTATCGTTTTAGTTGAAAATTCTACCTCAAATCTCAAATTTAAAAATTGTGGACAATATTTTGATTCGAAAAAGAGCGAAGAAACTTTCAGAATATTTCAATAGATTTGAATGAATTTAAAGAATTTCAAATTATTTTTTATATTTTTGGGTTTTTAAAAAGATTCAAAAGATTTTAAATGATTTGGAATATTTTAGGTTATTTGAGAAGATTCCAAAAAATATTCAACACATTTCAACTAGTTGAAAAGATTGCAAAAAATTAAAAATATTTTATAGCATTTCCATAGATTTCAACGACTTTTTAATAGATTTCAATAAATTAAAGAGATTCTAAGAGACTTCAAATTTTTTACAGAATTCTGATATCTTCAATAACATTTTCTGTAGATTTCAATGAATTGAAATTACTCCAAAAGGATTACAAATATTTCAGGGTATTTTTGAAAACTTCAGCGAATTTGTAACAGATTTCAATAAATTTAGAAGATTACAAAGAATTTAAAATATTTCAGAGGATTTCCAAGGATTCAAGAGATTTCTCCATGTATTTGAATAAAATGAAAAGACTTCAAAAGGATTTAAAATATTTTAGGGTATTTTATGGCATTTTCATAGATTCCAAGGAATTTCCAATAGATTACAATAAAAGATTCAAAGATCTGTGGAATCCTGGACCGTCTTTTTCATGAGTTGTTTCCCCCTCGTATTGAACCTAAAGTCTAACTTCAAAATCAGTAGATTTTACTTTTTTCGGATTTTACCAACCCATAGTCTGCCATGTGGGTCGAATTTTCCGTGATGTATTCTGTTGCCCCTGATACCTAGGTCCACATGTCCCAATCCGGCCGTTGGAGGATGAATCGCTTCTGTGCGACTATCCCGGGTAACTAATAATGTTTCATTACGAGAACTCACCACAAATTTATCGGGATGGTCCTCAACAGGAGCAGCGAAATACACGCGACCGAAGGATGTGAAAGAAATTATTATTAAATAAGTCCAAGGCAAGCCCTCCAATACTTTCCCTCCCCTACTCCCCCTATGTCCGCCCAGCCCCCCTACCATCTCCTACTTACCCTCCTCTCCCCCTTCCCCTCCAAACACACCATTCTTCACATATGGTAGACCACAATTAGAGAACAAAATATATTTGACCTAAAATAGCCTATCGGAGGGTTTGCAGGTGGCTGATTTGAAATACAAAGTCAAAAATCCAAATTTGAAAAAGCGGTCGAATCTCTTTTTGTGCACAATTTTGGTCCAGCACCATTCCGAATTTTCTAATTTTGACCCTAGATTTGAATTCAGCGACCCGAAAAACCCCCTTGTAGCAAATTTTAGTCACATCGGTTCCCTTTTACAATTTTGGTCTGCCATATTGGATCCGCCATTTTTTAACTTTTCAATTTTGACCACGGATTTGAAATCAGCGATCCGAAAAAGCCCTTGTAGCAAATTTTAGTCACATCAGTTTCCTTTTACAATTTTGGTCCGCCATATTGGATCCGCCATGTTGAATTTTTGGAATTTTGACCTCGGATTTGTAATCAGCGACCTGAAAAACCACCTTGTAGCAAATTTTAGTCACATCGGTTCCCTTTTACAATTTTGGTCTGCCATATTGGATCCGCCATTTTTTACCTTTTCAATTTTGACCCCGGATTTGGAATCAGCTATCCGAAATACCCCCTCGTAGGAAATTTTTTGTCACATCGGTTCCCTTTTACAATTTTGGTCTGCCATATTGGATCCGCCATTCTTTAACTTTTCAATTTTGACCCCGGATTTGGAATTAGCGATCGGAAAAACCCTCTTGTAGCAAGTTTTAGCCACATCAGTTTCCTTTTACAATTTTGGTCCGTCATATTGGATCCGCCATTTTGAATTTTTGAATGTTGACCTGGGATTTGTAGTCAGCGACCTGAAAAACCAACTTGTAGCGAATTTTAGTCAAATCGGTTCCCTTTTACAATTTTAGTCTACCATATTGGTTCCGCCATTTTGGATTTTGCTTACAACGTCTTACATGTCAGATTCGGATTGAGCATGCATAAAGATATGTAAAAACATGTATAGCACATCAAATGTAAAATCTAAGCATTTTTGGCATCGAATAAACGTTTTTCTTTTTGCCAAGGATTCCATCTTCAACACAGATTTTCAAGGTCAAAATTTCTTTTTTGACCTCTATATCATTTTTCCACATTCGGAAAGGTTTTTTTTCTTTAATTAATAGAAAATATATCCCTCTAGGTCATTCCGTTCCAAAGTTCTACGATTTTGGGACAGAATTTCGAAAAAGGTCCACTGTGCGCCTTCTCAAGTAGTGGTGACCTTCTTCGGTCAGATATGCCCTTAAATGGAATATGGCAGACTAAAATCGTAAATCAGAACCGATTTGACTAAAATTTGCTACAAGGTCGTTTTTCAGGTCGCTGATTTCATATCCAATGTAAAAATTGAAAAATTAAAAATGGCAGTTCCAATATGGCAGACCAAAATTGTAAAAGGAAACAGATTTGACTAAAATTTGCTACAAGGGGGTCTTTCGGGTCAGTGATTTCAAATGTAGGGTTAAGATTGAAAAAGTTAGAATGGAGAATCCAATATGGCGGACCAATATTGTAAAAGGGAACCGATTTGACTAGAGAATGCTACTCGGGGGTTTTTGGGTAGCTGATTTTAAATCCAGGGTCAAAATTAAAGAACTAAAAATGGCGGATTCAATATGTCGGTCCAAAATTGTAAAAGGAAATCGATTTGGCTAAAATTTGCTACAAGGGGTTTTTTTGGGTCGCTGATTTCAAATACGGCGTCAAAATTGAAAAATTCAAAATGGCGGATCCAATATGGTGGAACAAAATTATCAATCAAAATTTATTTGTCTTAAAATACCCTATCGGATGGTTTGCAGGTGGCTGATTTGAAATCCAAAGTCAAAATTCCAGAATTTGAAAAAGCGGTCGAATTTGTTTATTTTTTACACAATTTTAGTCCGCCATTTCGAATTTTCAAACGTTGATCTTGGATTTGTAATCAGCGACCTGGAAAACCACCTTGCAGCAAATTTTAGTCAAATCGTTTCAGTTTTACAATTTTAGTCTGCCATATTGGCTCCGCCATTTTGGATTTTGTCTTCAAACGTTCGACAAGTCAGATTCAGATTGAGCATGCAAAAATCTATATAAAAACATGTACAGCACATTAAATGTGAAATCTTAGCGTTTTTGGCATTCAACAAACGCTTTTTTTTGCCAAGAATTCCATCTTCAACACAGATTTTCAAGGTCACCATTTTTTTTAATTCCCCTATAATTTTTCTATATTCGGAAAAGTTTTCTCTTTAATTGAAAAAAATATATACCCCTCTAGGTCATTCCGATCCAAAGTTCTACGATTTGAGACAGAATTTCAAAAAAGGTCTACTGTTCGCCTTCTCAAGTAGTGGTGACCTTCTTTGGTCAGATATGCCTTTAAATGGAATATGGCAGAGTAAAATCGTAAATGCAAATCCATTTGACTGAAATTTGCTACAAGGCGGTTTTTCAGGTCGCTGATTTCATATCCAATGTAAAAATTGAAAAATTAAAAATGGCGGATCCAATATGACGGACCAAAATTGTAAAAGGAAATCGATTTGGCTAAAATTTGCTACAAGGGGTTTTTTTGGGTCGCTGATTTCAAATACGGGGTCAAAATTGAAAAATTCGAAATGGCGGATCCAATATGGTGGAACAAAATTATAAAACAAAATTTATTTGTCTTAAAATACCCTATCGGATGGTTTGCAGGTGGCTGATTTGAAATCCAAACTTAAAATTCCAGAATTTGAAAAAGCGGTCAAATCTGTTTCTTTGCACAATTTTAGTCCACCGTTTCGAATTTTCAAATGTTGATCTTGGATTTGTAATCAGCGACCTGGAAAACCACCTTGTAGAAAATTTTAGTCAAATCGTTTCCGTTTTACAATTTTAGTCTGCCATATTGGTTCCGCCATTTTGGATTTTGTCTTACAACGATTTACATGTCAGATTCGGATTGGGCATGCAAAAATCTATATAAAAACATGTATAGTACATGCAATGTAAAATCTAAGCGTTTTTGGCATTCAATAAACGCTTTTTTTTTGCCAAGAATTCCATCTTCAATACAGATTTTCAAGGTCACAATTTTTTTTTGACTTTCTTTATAATTTTTCTATATTCGGAAAGGTTTCTTTTTAAATTAAAAAAAATATATATCCCTTTAGGTCATTCCGATCTAAAGTTCTACGATTTTGAGACAGAATTTCAAAAAAGGTTCACTGTGCGCCTTCTCAAGGAGTAGTGGCCTTCTTTGGTCAGCCATTCCCTTGAATGAAATATGATGAGTGAGGCATCTTGACAAGAAAATTTTTTCTAAGAACTGTGAGACCGAAAATTTTCAAAAATATTTAAAAAATTTGGATTATGTAGATTTTTGTACCTTACCAGAATTTCTAAAATTTCTAAAATTCCCAAAATGTTCCAAATCTATCAAATTTCAATAATGTCTGAAATTTCAAAATCCATCAAAATTCCAAAATTTATAAATCTACTAAAACTTCAAAAATGTGTCAAATTTTCAAAATTTATAAGAAATTAAAAAAAATTTCTAAACTGTTAAGGATTTCTAAACTGTCAAAAATTTGTAAAATTATAAGAACGTCTCTAATTTTCCAAATTCCAAAATGGTATAAGTGCCAGCATATATAAAACCAAAAATTTGTTCTCATACATTTTTCTCAAATAATAAAAAAAAAATTTTGTTTTTGAAAATCGTAGACGCTCAGCGTCTACTTTGACTAAGTTTTTAGAATTCCTAATCCCAGTGACCTTTAAAAAAGTTAGATGCTATTTTCAAGTACCCCAAAAATATGAATGGGAGATTGTTTTCAATACTTATGGGTAACCATTTTTGATGAAATTAAAATATTTCCCTGAACGGTTTTTTTCCGGCTGGAAAAACATATTTGAAATACGAAAAATCATTAAAATACTATTATCAAGTTAGTAAGACCATATAATTACGTTTATATAAAGGAGTTATATGTAAATTAAAATTACTAACGAGAAGTTGATGAATAAATTAACAAAAGGAATGATTTTTTGAAAATTTGAATCAATATATTTATGAATATTTCATCAAAAAATGTGTATAAATAATGTTCAAGTTATATAATTATATGGTCTTATTAACTTGAAAATAGTATTTTACTGCATTTTAGTATTTCAAATAGAGTTTTCCAGGCAAGAAAAATCCGTTCAGGGGAATATTTTAATTTCATCAAAAATGGTTCCCTAGAAGCATTCAAAACTATCTTCTATTCATAACTTTGGGGTACCTGAAAATAGAATATAACTTTTTTAAAGGCCACCGTGAATGTTTCCACAAAAATTTTCGTTTTGAAAGCTTCTAGATTTGTTAATTCTAAAAATTTGTATTTTATTTTATGATAAAAACTTAGAAGAAAAAAAAACTTTATAAGGAAAACCTTAACATCTAAAATTCAATTTATTTTATAAGTTTGAAAAATTTTAGAAATTGGGATGATTCTAAAAGTTGAATAACTTTCGAGATTCTTAACATTTGATGAAATTCAGGAGTATTAAAAATTTTGAAAATACATGAAAATTTTGAACATCGTATATACAGAAATTTTGATAATCCAAAATTTTCTCTTCGTGGAAATTTTCAGTAATACAAATTTTGCATTCAGGGGGCCGATTGACGCAAGATGGGTGCTCGCAGATGTAAAATGTTTTGTCATTTGCGTATAAAGTCCCTTTTCACTTCTGAAAAGTGGAAGTTTGGCCCGCTTTACAGGAATAAAAAAGGGCTGAAACGGTACCTGTCTTCTGAAGATTTGATTTTTTTTTATTTTCTTGTTAGGATGTCTGACGCATCATATTCCATTTAAGGGCATGGCTGACCATAGAAGGTCAGTACTACTTGAGAAAGCGCCGCTCTCAAGCATGGTGCTAATGACTTTTTATTGGATAACGCACACAATTTCGGCGTCCGAACGTCAAAAGTGTGTTTCCAAACACGACCAAATGACATCCAAGCTATTGGTGAGAGATTTTTTTTAATCAAAATTTTTTCTGCAGCGTGAAGTTAGCACTTCAATTTTCGAAACTCAATATCTTTTTTAGTTTTTCCAGAACAGAACAGAAGTATTATTTTCAAATTCGTCCTTTTTGGTACGAAATTAATCTTCTCGGTTGGAAATTTATATTCATGGTTAAAAATTCAATTATTTGATTCGAAATTAATCTACTTTCTAATCTTGTCAGTTCAAATTTATTTTTTTTTTTTTGTAGAAAATTCAATCCTTTGGTTAAAAAATATTCTACTTTGAAAAAAATTCAACAATTTTGTGATTTTTTGTTTATTTGTTGAAAGTTCAACGGTTTTGCTGAAAATTCGTCTTTTTGGGTTAGAAATTCAACTATTTTGTTAGAAAATTCAAGGATTCGGTTGACAATTAAAATTTTTGTCGAAAAAAAAAATTTTGTTGAAAAGTGTCATTATGTTTAAAAAATTAAAAGGTCTTGTCGGAAATTCGTCTTTTTTATTGATCTCAACTGGGGTTTTACTTAAAATTACATTTTTTTTAGGCTGAAATATCAATTATACGTTACATTTTTTGTGGAGAACTTATCTCTTTTGCTTGAAAATTAATCTACTTTGTAAAAAATTCCACAGTATTGTTAAAAAGTCAATATTTTGTTTGAAGATTCTTCATATTAGTTGAAAATTCATCACTTTGTTTGAACATTGAACTATTTCATTGAAAAATCACTGGTTTTCATGTAAATATTTATTTTAGAAGTGAGAATTCAACTATTTCCTTTTTGGTGGAACATTGATATTTTTCATTAGAAGATTCAACTATTTGGCTGCAATTTTATCTTTTTCAGTTTAAAATTTTTGTATTTTTTCAAACATTCGTTTTTTTCGATGGAAAATTAACGTTCTTGGTTGAAAAATTCAGTACTTTGTTGAAAATTTTTACGAAGGTGTCTGTTTGTCTTTCTGTATGTCCGTCTGTCTGCAGTATCTTTATTTTAGGATTAATTTCGTTTAAAACTTATACTTTCTGAGTTACAAAATTTCTATTTTTGTGTTGAAATTTGAAGTTTTTTTTGAAAAAATTACCTTTTTTTTGGGTGGTTTAAAATTCAGTAATTTTGTTGTAAATTGACTTTTCAGTTGAAAAAATTATTCTATTATATTGAAAACTCAACTCTTTTGTAGAAGGTTCGTCTTAGTAGAAGATTAATCTTCTTGAATGAAAATTTATATCTTTGGTTAAAAATTTGAATGTTTTGTTGAAAATTCGTTTCTTTCATTAGATATTAATTTTTCACATTCTCATAAGAGAACGTATTGATTTGTGCAAAATTTTACCCCATCAATTTTTGACAATTTTCCACGTTCTGAGACCCTCCGGATACGCAAAACAAATTTTTACGAATATCTCGGTCTGTATGTATGTATGTATGTATGTATGTATGTATGTATGTATGT
>CAKNXH010001000.1:251735-279554 GCA_932178445.1 Andricus quercusramuli
TGTCTGTCTGTCTGTATGTATGCATTTATGTAGGTATGTCCGTGAGCCAGCTATTTTGAATGAAAATTCAAAAAGTTAAAGCATTTTCAGAATTTTTGAGACAATTTTTTTTGTTTTGAAAATTCTATGTGCAGCTATTTGCAGCATTCGGAAATTCGAACAATTTATTCTCACGACTTTTTTTAATTAAAAAAAATTATCAGAGTTATAGCATTTGCAAAATTCAGACAATAAGAAAGATGAAAATTTTCTGCCAAACAATGCATGAAAAAGTTAAGAAAAGAGAAAATTTCCTTTTTGGAAATACTATAAGATTAATACATCTTCTCGAATTTTTTTGAAAAATAGAAAATTGAAATTTTTGATCAACTGTTCTGGTTTTAACCACCAAAAAAATAATAACGAAAAATTAAATGTTCTATTTTGCTGTCAAACTGTGGAACATACGGAAAAATATAAAGAGACAAAAATTGTGCACCCACAAAATATCTATCAAATTTGTTATTGATTTTGTTTTATCAGTAAAAAACAACATTGAAAAAAGGAAAAAACACATTTTTGGAGAAAAGGCATAAGAAACGAGAAAAATCCAATTTTTTTATATATTATAAATTTTGAGAAATAACACTAAAAATAAATAAATCATCTTTTCGGAAAAACGACGCAGGGTCGAACAATAACAATGCATCTGTTTCAATGTCAAAATATATTATTATAAATAGTGATAATATAAATTTATTAAATTTATACAGCAGCGTGCAGATTTTTTATTATTAATTTAAGTATTCAGATTTTTTGTTGAAAAACAATTCTTGTTTCATAGATACAGATTTGAATATTTTGCTGAACAAAAATCTTTTTGGTTCGAAATTGATTTTTTTTTTATGGAAATTCATTTCTGTAGTTGGAAGTTTTACTATTCTTTCAAGTACATTTTTTGAATCGAAAATTATGTTTTTTAAATTAAAAGTCAAACCAGCAGTATCATCATATATCTCGTGCTTCACACTTGATTGCAATTTCACTAACCTTTCTTTAATTGAAAGTCATTTATTTTTTTAGATAAAGAATAATTTTTTTTAAAGTTCAAAACTTACTTATTTTATTTGAAAGCAGTGTTTTCATGTTGAAAAGTTGGAAATTCTATTCTTTTGTTAAAAATTCCTCTTTCTGATATTAAAATAAATCTGTTTCGCTGGACTAATGAACTAGTTTGCTGGAAATTCATATTATTTATTTGAAAATTAATTGCTTTAACTAATAATTTAATTTTCGGTACAAAAATGAAATTTTTCAGTAAAGTGGATGTCCTAAGGGTTCATTCAAGAATTATGTTAGACGATTTGGGAGGAGAATTGAAAAAATTAATCTTCTTGATTAAAAATTTATCTTTTTGTTTCAAATTTGAATTCTTTGGTTAATTTGACTATTTCATTTTCTTCAAATGTTATTATTCATAAAAGTTAAATTATTTGGTAGAATTGAAATCTATTTTGCTTGTGGATTCAACTATTTCGTAAAAAATCTCGCTTTTTTAAATTGCAAATTAATTTTTCAACGGAGAATTCAACTATTTCATTGAAAATTAATTTTTTGTTGTGAAAATTAATTTCCTTGTTTGAAAATTTAGTTAGTATTTTCCAGTAAAAAATTAATCTTTTGGTTGAAAATTCATTTATTCAGTTCAAAATTTACATTTACTTAAAATTTAAGTATTTTATTTTTGGTTGTCTTTTTTGATTGAAAGTTGATGCATTTTTTTGAGAAATTGTCTCTTTGGGTAGAAAATTAATTTTTTTGGGAATAAATTATACTTCATGGTTAGAAATTCATTTTTTGTGTTGTTTTCTTGTATGAAGAAATTAATTTGTATATCTGAAACAGTATTTATTTCATTTTTGCTCTAAGATTTACCATTTTTAGTCAAATATTTATTCATTTTGTTTGAACCTCGTATTTTTTCGTCACAAATTCATATTTTTTAGTGGAGAATTTAACTTTTTTTTTGTAGAATATGGGTATTCTTTTTGAATTCATAATTATATTTTTTGCTCTGAATTAACTTTTTAATTGAAAATTTATACGTTAGTGTCGGAAACTCAACTGCATTAAAGAAAATTCGTATTTTTGGCTTGAAAATTCAACTTTCTGGAATATTTTTTTTTAAGAAAAAAAAACATTAGTTTAAAATTCTGTCGTTAAGTTAAAAATTGACCTTTTTGGTTCAAATTTAATCTCTTTGGTTGGAAATTTAAGTATTTTGTTGAAAATTTGTTATTGAAATCAAAAAATAACTTTTCAAGTGAAAATTCAACTTTTTTTAAAATCCTTTTTTTGTGTCAAAGATTCAATTATTTGGTTGAAAAGTCATGTATTTTTTTGAAAATTAATATATTTTGTCAAAAATTCTCTGCTTTCTGGTAGAAAATTAATATTATAATTTAAAGATTATCTCCTTGGCTGGAAATTGCATTATTTCATTGAAAATTCATTTTTTTATTGAAAATTGATTCTTTTAACTGATAGTTTGACTATCATTTTTCTTAAACAATATTTTTGATGAAAATTCCACTATTTGGTTGAATTTAAATCTATTTTGTTTGAGGATTTAACTATTTTCTGAACAATTTTGCTTTTTGAAATCGAAATTAATTTTTTCAACAGAAATTTTAACTATTCCATTGAAAATTAATTAGTTTTAAATAAAATAATTTTCATAAACACGAGACAAATTTAATTGTAAAGAAATTTTAAAAGAATGAAATGAGCTTTTGTAAATTAAGGTGGAATGCGAATTACGTATTTGCCCTGAAGCAGATGCAAAAACAGAAATATTTATGCAAATAACTAAAACATTCTGCTTTCAAATCTTCTTCGATCTTTTTCAAAATTTCAGGAAATCGTTTGATATGTTCAAAAACATTTCTCAATTTCCTCTGAATGTCCATTTTTCAAACTGAAGAATCATTTAAAATTTAAACACTAGTCTCAAGAAATTTTTTTTTTTGATCTTGTCAGCCCTTCTCAGCCTCGTAATCTTAAAAAATAATTCAAATTTTCCCTGATTTTCTTTTTTAATTCTACTGGATAAAAAAAGGCCTTCAAATCTTTTACATTCTTCCTTGGCAATTTTTTAAATCTTATAAAATGTTTTTAAATCTTTTGAAATTTTTTCGAAAATTCTTATAACTCTTGTTCCTAGCTTCTGATGCTTCTTCAGCAAGCATACCAACAGGCAGTACACTTGTACTGATGATTGCAGATCCATGTATCAAAATCTTGTGTAGAGTCGAAAACATGTTAAACCAATTGTATGACTTCACGTAGATTTCAGCAGAAGCATTGCGTAGGTCTCCGAAAAGTACTGGATCGATTTTTAGGTGACAAGACAAGACAATCAATATGGTACGAAAATTACGAAGCAGTTATTCATCAAGTCCCAAAAATGTAGCGAGTACAGCTGAATATTTGAAGGCTCTACGAGCAGTGTTTCTATCGTTGCTCGTGCCAGCTCCTCCAGATATTGGTATGCTCACTTTAATCCCTAATTTTTGCCACAGAATTTTTTGAACTTCTTTCTTTCGTCGTGCAAATTCAGCTTTATCGTTCACGGATCTTATTTGCCATTTTTTCACATACAGTCTGTAGGCTATGTTCAATACCAACTCAAGAAGTCTTATCCAAGCATGGAGAGGGCTGATTCCAAACTGGAGTAAATTTGGATTAGGTATGAATGCCCCTTTGTCCCTGTTTGAGAGATCATTGAATTGTTTAGGCGTAGCATGACAAATGGGACATGATTGAATCGATTTTGTGCTTGTGATTGTGCTCAAAACTTTACCATCTATCAACTTCAAATGCAGAGAGAAGTGTATTCGTATGCAACAGTCTCCAAGCATAATTTCTAAACATTCCAATTCATTTATTTGCTATTCTATTGATTGCTTCTGTTTCAAAGTTAGCGCAGAAGTTTCTTTAGCATATTTGATTGAGATCTGTCGACACATTCTTTCGGATTGTGAAGCCAAGTTATTCCATATAGCATCTCCAGTTGAAAATGTTGATCTCAGCGGATTACACGTGGTAACGAACAAACTCGAGTCATCCAATTTTGAAGAATTATTTTGTGCTTTATATTTTTGCTCGTAAGATGACTGCCCTGTGCTCCCATCAAATCTCCAGGAAAAAATGAAGACTGCTTCAATTACAGTAGGGTTAGAAGTCTGGATAATTTGGAGAAAGACTTCACGCTGTAGTTGAACAACTCTTTGGGAAGTATGAAACAATAGTGATTGAAGGTTGACTACAGCGTCTTCTTCGTTTATTTTGATGTCTTCTTTTGGTGGCCTGCGTTGTGCTTTCACATCCCTTACATGATTGTATGCTGGCCAGATGTCTGCTTCACTCGATTTGGATTCTAAACGTATATTCGAATAAACATTCTTCGAAAGATCGTTGTCCAATATGAAAGCCAGAGCTTCTTCGGTAGTCTTAGGTACAACAGAACGTGGTGGATACAGCTACTGATTGACTTCTGTATTCTCATCATGTGAATTCAAAACTTTCTTGATGATTTTGCCCAAATCGGTCATTTCAGAATGATTTGTGGCACATTGAGCTGCCATCAAAATTCTGAGAGGATCGTGTTTGCATTGCTCACTTACCTGCAGAATAACTAGTCTTTCAGATCGATCTGACATTGTGGAGAATGAAAGAGAAGGTCGACCAGGGCCAGAAGAGCTGGAACTCGCATGGTTTTCTAACACGAACTCAGGAACTTGGAATGATTAACTCAGCCATTCTGTATTGTCCTTTTCGAATTTCGCTCTCTTCCTACTTGCTTTCCCTAATTTGATTTTTCGTTTTGTTGTCAGGGTTGAAACTGCATTCCTCGAGCGATTAAAATCTTCAGGTTTCACTTCGTTGACTGCTACATTAAGTTTTTTGAGAATAGAATGAACCCCCTTTTCTCTTTCATTATCATTAGAGATATTGTCCAAAATTTCTTTCTTCGTAAATTGAGCCATCGTTTCATTCACATATTTTCATGAGAATAATCTTTTCTACAGAATCTATGAGCGAATGACGACTCAATGATAAACAACATGAACTTTGCTTAGAAGCAGAGTTGTTTATGACTGTCATTTTTAATAGTGCCCCAGGCGCGTGCTCGCACTGTTTATAGCTGTTTTTTCAATGGCATGTGGAAACGCGCAAAAAGGCGCAAATTTTTATTAAACTACACATCTCAAGGAAATTATCGATCGCATGGTGGTGGTAAGCTGCGTGATGGATAGCTAGAACAAAGGCAAAAACTGGTGAGCAGCAGGACATCAGCTGCGCCTATGGAGGACGTTTCGGTTGTAACCCACCAGCCGACCACTTCCGCAGGAATGCGACGCTTCCATTTCAACTTTTAAACTTACATTTATTAACACTTGTTGCGCTGTCATTTCAAACACGAGATGAGAGTGCTTACAACTTCTTTTGACGGGTTGGTCTTTCGCTTAACTTTTGTAGTGAATTTCGCGGAAAAACCATGAACCGTATAAGATCTTAGGTTAAGACTGCATTGCGCTGGCGGCTCCAGGCTGCGCTGGACAGAGAAGAGGATCAAGTAGATGCCGGAAATGAAAAGAGACGTCTTCAGATGTCACGTTCGGAAAAAGGTGCCGAAGGAACCCTTGAGTAAAGAACAGGATAGTTTCTTAGTAGATCTTTATCATGAACTGGCCCATAGACACAGGAGCATAAGTTTCTCTTAGTTCATATTCATTAGTATCTTTAAAACCTCTAATAACAAGTCTAGCCTTGAAACTTACTTTTCCATCAGAATCTACCTTTCTCTCAAATACACATATACTATCTATAACATTTGCTCTCTTTCCATCAGAAGTTATAGTGGGTCTATCCACTAAACTCCACACCTCATTTTCCTGTATTGATTTTAGCTCATCCTCAATAGCCTTTTGCCATTCTACTCTATTTTTAGTATTCATAGCTTCAGTGTAATTAACAGGATCTAAATTGGTTACGGCTATCAAAGCAAAAATCTTTTCATCTTCATCAAAATCATTAAAGTTTGGTCTTTTGGTTAAGAAAGCAAAACTAGTATCAATTCCGTTCGCCTTTCCTTCAGACATCGCTTTGTAATCCTCAGGCTTTTTAGCTTCTCTTTTTGGCTGTTTTCTAGTGTTTATTTCTACCGGTTCCTCTAATTTTCTTTTATTTCTAAAAATTCACCTCCAGTGAACTGTTTTGCGTTTTCAGCTCTAATATAACATGCTTTTAGATCTTTTTCAAACAGATTTCTCATTGTTTTCAAATATTCTTCTGAACATTCACCAGAGTTAGATTTATTTTTAATAGCATATGCTATGGCAAACTTTGAGAAGTCATCGATAAAAACTATAATGTAGCGCTTATTTCCAGCGTGAGTTTTAGGTTTGAAAGGTCCCATTATATCTGTATGAATTAGTTTAAGGGGTTCATCAGCTCTAGTCCTTGTTTCTAAGAAAGGTCCTTTGTGTGGCTTAGTTTTTTGACTACTACAATATATATCAGGCCGAATCAAATCGGCGACGGACACCTGGGATACCTTCCTTGTTATACAGTGGATCACTCCGAAAGAGTGTTATTGCCACGGATTACAATTGGATTACATCGGATTCCTTGGATTATGCGGATTATTAGTTCGGGTAACCAAGTAGTCCATCCTATTACAAAACTGGCTTCCACACGGTTAATTATTATATTTGAAATTATATATTATACTCCAGGTACAGTGAATGATCTTGATTAAAATTTTGGAAGGGCAACCATCTCATTATACATTGGGTGGTACTAATTGTAAGATTCTCCGGATTGCATAGTATTACTTTAGATTGCATGATCGTCATGGTAGATTACTCTATCTACCTGAACTATAGAATCATGCGACTCTTCAACCAAAAAGGATGATTTTTTGAGAAAATCGATTCATTTACAACAAAATATGTACTTTCAATCAAATAGTTGAATTTTCAACCAAAAACATAAGCTATCAATAAATCGAATTTTCAACTAGATAGATAAGTTTTCCATCAAAAATTTCATATTTATGCTTTCAACCAAAGAGAGGAATTCTCAACTAAAATGATAAACCTCGAACCAAAAAATACATTTTCAACAAAATTGTTGAATTATCCACGAAGAAAATCATTTTCAACCAAAAGATATGAATTCTCAACAAAAATACTTGAATTTGATCTCAAAAACAGTTGCATGCAAACAAAACAGACAAATTTTCCACAAAACAGTCAATTTTTCAATCCAAAAAGATATTTTTTAACAATGTTGTTTATTTTCAACAGTGTGGTTAAGTTTTCACCAGAAAGTTGGATTTTCAAGCAAGAAAAGCAATTTTAAACAAACTACATGAATTTTCGACCAAACAGTTGAAATTTTAACACAAAAAGGTAAATTTACAATATAAAGGAGAATAGTTAAGGCTCATGTAGGGGGTAATCAAACCTACAAAAGTCACCTCAAAAAATTGATTCCGAATGCTGGCGCATCGAAAGGATGTCGGGGGGCAATTTTTTCCCCCACAGGAAGCACATATTCCTATTTGAGGGGGAAAGTTCCTCCGAAACGTCAACACTCGCGATAAATATTAAAAAATGTATCAAATAAAACAGTTTTCGCACGTCGAAAAAAATTAAACAGAACCAATACAAGCAGCGCCGCGTGGTATCTCGATTGAACACTGAATCGATTTGAACGGACTTCTGACGCCATATTCTGTTGAATTATTATACTCGAGTGTAGCTATGAGAGCGTGTAGAGAGGTGCATATACATGTGTGATGGAGCTGCGCATGCGTGACGTCGACTCCGTATTGCTCCGTATTGAATAGTGTCCTGCGCGGCACTTCTTTCTTGGCAGCCTTTGTGTTCATATAAACTTCGTCGCCAGTGTGTTTTTCATAATAAAGTAGTTTTATATTAGATTATAAACTCTTTGTGATTCGTGACTTCACCTGCTTCGCCCGGTCCTAAAGGTCCAACAGGTTGTGGAGCCCAGCCACGCTTCAACTGCGCTCAAGCGGAATCAACGAAGCAGTAAGTTAAACAAAAGAAGTTTTGTTAGAGTTAGAGACCACAATTATTCAGTAGAGTAGAATCGCGTTTTTTCCCTGTGAATCTTCTTTTTTTATTTACAATAAATAGAGTAGAAGCAAGCTATAGGCGGAGCCGTATCGTTAGTGTCAGGTACAATAAATTTTTGAGCATTAGAGAAAGGTGTCATTTTATGACGCAATAGTTCTACATAAGAAAATTCACGAGTGCCGGAAAAAGAAAGTGTGAACGCGAGTGCTAGACTAGGGAAAACGCGAACAGGAGTGTGTTTAGAGAATTCCAGGTCGTAGATCGTATATGTTTCGCGAAGTTCGGCATCTTGGGCTGGATGATTGTCGAACAAAGGATTCGACGCCATGATGCCCGGCGAGAAACATGTGCGGACCTGCACGGCACTAATGGGCGCGGAAACGGCGCCATATTGTGTGTAGCGACACCGTCGTTGCCAGACAGCAACAAGTGACCTAGAGAGAGATGGAGCGCGCAAACTAGAGCGAGGCAGAAGAAAAAGCGCTCGAGAGCTCATATATGCTCTATATTTATATATGCCTGTGCGCTAGCCGTTTGAATTATGAAAGATATTCCTTCGAGTGCGATTTAACCTTAAAATCATTAGAGCCTGAAGCTTTTAGATTTGAAACGATTAGAGTTTGATATTTATTAATTAATAAACGTATTAGAGTTTATTATTTACGTTTGGATATACATATTATAACTCATGAATCGAATCCTTTTTTCGACAATCATCCAGCCCAAGATGCCGACCTTCGCGAAACATATACGATCTACGACCTGAAATTCTCTATACACACTCACGTTTGCGTTTTCCCTAGTCTAGCACTCGCGTTCACACTTTTTTTCCGGCACTCGTGAATTTTCTTATGTAGAACTATAACGTCATAAAATGACACCTTTCTCTAATGCTCAAAAATTTATTGTACCTGACACTAACGATACGGCTCCGCCTATAGCTTGCTTCTACTCTATTTATTGTAAATAAAAAAAGAAGATTCACAGGGAAAAAACGCGATTCTACTCTACTGAATAATTTTGGTCTCTAACTCTAACAAAACTTCTTTTGTTCAACTTACTGCTTCGTTGATTTCGCTTGAGCGCGGTTGAAGCGTGGCTGGGCTCCACAACCTGTTGGACCTTTAGGACTGGGCGAAGCAGGTGAAGTCACGAATCACACAGAGTTTATAATCTAATATAAAAATACTTTATTATGAAAAACACACTGGCGACGAAGTTTATATGAACACAAAGGCTGCCAAGAAAGAAGTGCCGCGCAGGACACTATTCAATACGGAGTCGACGTCACGCATGCGCAGCTCCATAACACATACATATACACCTCTCTACACGCTCACATAGCTACATTCGAGTATAATTCAACAGAATATAGCGCCAGAAGTCCTTTTAAATCGATTCAGTGTTCGATCGAGATACCACGCGGCGCTGCTTGTGTTGCTTCTGTTTACTTTTTTTCGACGTTTGAGAACTGTTTTACTTGATGAATTTTTTAATATTTATCGCGAGTGTTGACGTTTCGGAGGAACTTTCCCCCTCAAATAGGAATGTGTGCTTCCTGTGTGGGAAAAAATTGCCCTCCGACATCCTTTCGATGCGCCAGCATTAGGAATCAATTTTTTGAGGTGACTTCTGTAGGTTGGATTACCCCCTACATGAGCCTTAACTGTTCTCCTTTATATTGTAAATTTACCTTTTTCTGTTAAAATTTCAACTATTTGGTCGAAAATTCATGTAGTTTGTTAAAATTGCTTTTCTTGCTTGAAAATCCAACTTTCTGGTGAAAACTTAACCAAACTGTTGAAAATAAACAACATTGTTGAAGATTATCTTTTTTGGTTGAAAAATTGACTGTTTTGTGGAAAATTTGTCTGTTTTGTTTGCATGCAACTGTTTTTGAGATCAAATTCAAGTATTTTTTGTTGAGAATTCACATCTTTTGGTTGAAAATTATTTTCTTCGTGGATAATTCAACAATTTTGTTGAAAATGTATTTTTTGGTTCGAGGTTTATCATTTCAGTTGAGAATTCCTCTCTTTGGTTGAAAGCCTACATATTGAATTTTTGATAGAAAACTTATCTATCTAGTTGAGAATTCGATTGATTGATAGCTTATGTTTTTGGTTGAAAATTCAACTATTTGATTGAAAGTACATATTTTGTTGAAAATGAAACAATTTTCTCAAAAAATCATCCTTTCTGGTTGAAGAGTCGCATGATTCTATAGTTCAGGTAGATAGAGTAATCTACCATGATGATCATGCAATCTAAAGTAATACTATGTAATCTGGAGAATCTTACAATTAGGTAATCCGGAGTTCTTCAGGTCCGCTAAACCGCATTTCAAGGGTTTTTTTTCTCTCACCTCACAGTGATTATAAGTGAATTGTTACATTTTTGAAAGGGAGAAATTTGGTAACTAAATAAAAAAGTGATTGAAACTTTCAATTCAAATATCGAAATTCTTTATTATTGACTTTAAAATTTTAAAATACATAGCGTCAAAATTTATAAGAGCAATATTTTGTATTTTTTTGTGGAATCATGAATTTGAAAATTCATTCATTTATTACCATGCGGTTGCGGCTGGAAAAAACTTGGATGCAAATTGTAGCGATGAGCCGGCCACCCGCTCACACCAAGGTTCTCGACCTCGAAAATAGTACCACCCAATGTATCATGAGGTGGTTGTACTTCATCAGGATTTTCGTAACCATATCCTTTCGTTGCTATATATAAAATATCCAAATCCGGACCCCCGAAAGTGCATCCTGTGACCTTTCTTGTACCAGATACTTCAATAGTTCGAAAAATTCTGTTATTCTCTGGATTAACTTCAATGACCTGAATAAAATAAAAAATTTCCTTCTTATTTAAACTGTCATTTTTAGGGTTTTGTAGCCCCGGGTAGAGAGACTAAATCAACCTCTTCTTCAAGGAACATAATTTCAAAGAATAATTAAAAATTTGTTTAAATTTTATTTTGAAATTTTTGTTGAAAAATGCTCTTGGAAAAAAATAAAATGAAGTTTCTTAAGAATTTTAGAAAAAAAAAAATTGGTTTGAAGTTCTCAAAAAACTTTGTTTGCACATTTTTTTCTAAAATTTCATCAAGGCTTCATTAAAGTCCTAATAGGCTACAAAACCCTTTCTGGTAGGCGCTCTGCGCCAACTTTGACTGATTTTTGGAAATATCTTTAAATACCCTTACTTTACTTTCTCCAAAAACAGGCACCCAGAGATAACCTCTTCTATCAATTGCCAGGTCATACGGAACGCCGAATACATTATGATCTTGAAAGTCAAAAGCGACTTCTCCATCAGCTAAAAGATTGATTTAGTTACCAGTTAAATTATAAAAATTTCCATTTCCACTGAATTTATCAATTAACAGGGTACTTAGGCCTAAGATGGTCCAAAAATGTCTAAATTGTAAATTCCGTAAAATATCATAATTTTGACTTTGGAACAGAGAATTTTAGAAATGAAACAGAAACTTCGGACGATAATTTCTATGCTGATTGCAAAGGAGGGAATTTTACAAGAAAAATCTGTCTGTACAAAATTATAAATCTTTTTCAAAATTTCAAAATTCTTTTTTTCAGATTGAAAATTAATTTTCTTAACGGAAAATTGAACCTTTCCATTTTGGTTGTTGAAATCCTCCTTTTTTGTGAAAGATTAAACTGTTCTATTGAAAATGCATATATTTTGATAAAAATGCACGATTCTTTTGAAAATTCAACTTTTTGGTGGAAAATTAATTTGGTTAAAAATCCACCTCTTTGATAGCAAATCAGTGTTTTTTGTTGAAAATTCATCATTTTAGTCATAATTTATTTTTTTGGTGAAGAACTTGAATATTTTATTGGGAATTTCAATCTTTTATTAGAAATTCATTTATTTCATTCAAAATCAATTTTTTAAACTGAAAATTCAACTAATTCCGTTTTCTGTTCAAAATCTATTTTTTTGTTAATTTTAAGACTTAAAAATTCATATATTATCTTAGAAATTTAATATTTTTTGGGAAGAAGGCAAACTGGTGTGTTGAAAAAACTTTCTTTAGAATTGAAAATTAATTATTCTTCTTGTTTGAAAATTCACCTGTTTCGTGGAAAATTTAACTATTCGTTCAAAAATGAAGATTATTTGGTTTATAATTAGATTTTTTAACTGAAAATTTCACCATTTTATTTTATGTTGAAAATGTATCTTCTTTTGTTAAAAATGTAAGTATTTGGTCAAAAATTCATCCATGTTGTTGAAACTTCGTCGTTTATGGTAGAAAATCAATCTTCTTGGTTGAAAATGTACCTCTTTAATTGAAAAATAATTTCTTTAGTTGAATATCATTGTACTATTTTGTCCAACATTAGCTATTTATTGAAACTCAATGTATTTGTTGAAAAATCGTTTTCCTTATTCATAATCAATTTCTCCACTAAAAATTTATCTAATTTAATTTTTTGTGAAAAATCAATCTTTCATTGTTAAATATCCAATTTTTATAAATTCACGTATTGTGATAAAAATGCAGCTTTTTGGTAGAAAATTCATCTTCTTGTCGTATTTTTGGGCTAAAAATAAAAATGTTTAGTTGAAACATAATATTTTTCGTTTAACGATTCAACCCTTCTGCTGTAATTTATTTTCTTTCAGTTGAAAATTAATTCTTTCAACTCAAAATTTAACTCAAAAATTAATTTCTTTAACTGAGAATTCCTAGTTGATAGTTAAAAATTTAACTATTTGTTTGAAAATTCACGTACTTTGTTGAAAGTGTGAGTTTCTTGCACAAATTCAATCTTTTAACTAAAAATGTTACTATTCCGCTTTAGCTTTAGAATTTATATTTTTTCAAATTGAAAATTCACTTATTTTGTTTGAAACTTGTCTTTTTTGGCTGAAAATTCCGCTTTTTTGGTATATAATTCATTTTTTGGCTTAAAAATGCAACCGTTTTGATGGGAATTAAATTGCAGAAAGGAAATTTCTTTAAAAATTTTAATTTTGTCTTGGAACAGGTCATGTTTAGCATGGAGCGGAAACCGGAAATTTCCGTAAAGATTTACCATTTTTCACTTGAAAGGGACATTTTTGTTTAAAAACTTACTAAGTTTTCCTCCTTGAAAAGTGTAGGATATGACATTTAATGCCAGAGCATTGACGCAGTAGCATTTGCGAGGATCACCAGAAATGCTCCACACGATTCCATGGCTCCTATGAGCTCCAGTAATGTGTGTTTTAAAGACCCCATTCTTATTTATAGAGTGGACATTTCCCATAGCCCTCCCAAAATTTTCTTCAAGATCATTCACTGTACCTGGAGTATAATATATAATTTCAAATATAATAATTAACCGAATGGAAGCCAGTTTTGTAATCGGATGGACCAATTGGTTACCCGAACTAATAATCCGCGTAATAATCCAAGGAATCCGATGTAATCCAATTGTAAGCCGTGGCGATAACACTCTTCTGGAGTGATCCACTAGTAAAGGTGTTCGCACAAGAAAATCCCATGCAGTGAGCTGGAGACTTCTCACGGACGTGCCGTCCGCGCGCGACACATAACGCCAACCAATCGCGTGCAACCTTCCGTGCTGCTACGCTCCGTGGCAGCACTTACCCAAGTGCGTTCCGAACTGGTGTAAGTAGCGACATGCTTGTGTGCGTCTCCACTCGGTCCGCAGCAGCACGACAGGTTGCACGCGATTGGTTGGCCTCATGAGTTCGTGTGCGGACGGCACGTCCGACGTCTCCAGCGCACTGCAACAGATTTTCTTGTGCGAGCACCTTTACAAGGAAGGTATCCCAGGTGTCCGTCGCCGATTTGATTCTGCCTGATATATGCTGTAGTACTCGAAAAACTAAGCGACACGTATTTTTTTTGTTGTCGGTAAAACATTTTAAGGGGGTGAAACAGCCCCTCAAAGATAGGAGTCGCAAGTGCGTGATGAAAGATGAATAACTTTTTTCTGACAGGAAAAAATTTGAAAAAAATATATTTTGCACATGAGACGAAAATAAAGTTGACGTGTTTCGCCGAAAAAAAAATTGGTAGAAAAATTAATGGGGGTAGCTACCCCTCAACTATTTTTATTTTTTGTCTATTATAATATATACTTTCACAGGAGAAAAATTTAAAAAGTATATATTTTGTACCTGGGACAAAAATAAAGTCGACGTGTTTGGCCAAAGAAGTTTAAAAAAAAATTAATGGGGGTAGCTACCCCTAAACACACTCCATTTGGAGTCTAGGATAATTACTACCGTCGATACATAAAGACATTTGGGAACATATTTCTGAAACGAAGGAAGTAAAATAAAGTCCATCCAACATAAATAGAACAATTAGGCGGGGGTGAACCATCCCCCAAATTATGTAGAAAATTGCAAAATAGGTCCGAAATCTAGCAAAAAAATCAGAAGAAAATACGTGTTGCACACAATGTGAGTCCCCGTTCCTGTAAATTTAGCAATTTTCAGCACATTTTTAAACATATGTAGGGGTGGTTTACCCCGTGTTATTTTTTTATTCATGTTGGATGGACTCTATTTCACTTCCTTCGTTATAGAAATAATTTCCCAATTTTTCTTGTGTATGGAATTTAGATATTATCATAGACACAAAATTAAAAGTGTTTAGGGGTAGCTACCCCCATTAATTTTTTTACAATTTTTTTTTACTGGAACACGTCAACTTTATTCTCGTATCAAGTGTAAAATATATTTTTTCTTCAAATTTTTTCCTGTGATTTTAGCAATTTTCAGCACAAATTTAAAAATATGTAGGGGTGGTTCACCACCTTAATTTTTTTTTTAGATTATTTACATTACATATTACATTATTCATCTTACATCACGAGGGAACTTTTACAGTTGGTTTGACCGAAATCAATTTTGTAAATAAACAACCGGAGAGTGTCCACAATCGGAGAGTGCCCGCAACTGGCGAGTCTCCCTATATAAAGTTAATCCAGAGTAATCCCTCTTCGCTAGACCGTAATTTTCAGAGTTGTTTCCCCCTTTTTTTCTCCTAAAGTGTGAACTCAAATTTAGTAGATTTTACTTACCAACCCATAGTCTGCCTTGCGGGTCGACAGTTCCGTAATTTATTCTATTGCCCGGGATGTGTAGGTCCACATATAAAAATGGGATCCTAGGAGGATGAACCTCATTTGCTCCACTATTCCAGTGGATTATATGTAATTGATTATGATCCCCCACCACAAATCTATCGGGATGGTCCTTAATAGGAACAGCAAAATACACGCGCTGTAAGTCTGTGAAAGAAATGATTATTAAAATTCGTCTAATTCGGTGCGTTTCACCTAAAAATAGGGTATCGAAGCCTATTAAGACGTAAATAAGTTGTGCAAACCTACTTCTCCGATACCTTTCCTTCCGTACTCACCCTACATGCCGCTACCCTCCCCTTCTTTCCCTTCTCACCCTCGCCTCCTCCAGACATTCTATTCTTCACCGCCCACACTTAAATCTTCGCTTCCAATCTTTTCCGTAATTTCTGCCTCATCTACCTTCCTTTCCCCGCTTGCCCTCACATTTCTCCCCATTTCCTCTATCCCTTCATTTCCTCTAGTTCCTCACCCCGAGGGGTAAACCACTCTCAAATCAGCGAAAAACGTTCAGTCAGTGTTCACAGATCAGGTGTTCGCACAAGAAAATCCGCTGCAGTGCGCTGGAGACGTCTCATGGACGTGATGTCCGCGCACGAACACATAACGCCAACCAATCGCGTGCAACCTGCCGTGCTGCTACAGTCCGTGGCAGCATGTACTCAAGTGCGTTGCGAACTAATGTAAGTAGCGACAGACTTGTGTGCGTCACCGCTCGGACCGCAGCAGCACGTCAGGTTGCACGAGATTGATTGGCGTTATGCGTTAATGCGCGGAAGGCACGTCCGTGAGACGTCTCCAGCGCACTGCAGCGGATTTTCTTGTGCGAACACCTATTGTGGGTGCGGGCGGCCCCCACCACGACTCCCGTGTGGGGGCAACACACGTAAACGCCGCGAGTCGGTGTGTCCCCACTCCGTCACTTGATTCCACGCTCCGCGGCAACGAAAATTTGTCGGTTCGGATGATTTCACTGTCTCCTTCGTGCTCTTTCGTTTGATTTCGGTGGAGGCTTGGGGTCGGGCACGAAGATGGGTTCGGCGTTGAAGCCGAGGGTTGCCGAGAATGCACGATTCTTAACTTGTAATTTCTCATTATCGGCGACTGGGCTATTTTCAAGATTTTTCAGCTTTTTCAGGTTTGGAGAACTGGAGAATTTGGAGGTTAGAGTAGACTTTTGTTTACAAACAGAGTTTGACAACCTCAAAAAAGCTGAAAAAGTTTTAAAAGATGATGATTATGTTTTTCAGGTATTATTATAGAATCTTTTCTAGTATAGGATCTATAGCAGCGTTTCCCAAACTGCTACCGCGGGTAGATACCCTACCGCTCGGTAGGGGGATACCACCCCGGGCCCGGTAGCTCGGTAGTCTTCGAGGCAGGCTCCCCGCTGCGAGCAGACGACTGCTTTCGTATATAGCCACGAATAACCCTTCCATTGTTACCAGATAACGACCAGTTAGAATAACTAAAATTATAAAGACATGGCTCAATTTAGTTTTAATTAGCTGAATGAAATCCGTGAAATAATTTGAGAAAAATGAAAAAAAAGTTCAAGAAAATCGGTTGATATCTGCACTAACGAAGGAAACATTTACAAATCTTGTGAATATATAAATGGGACCTCTCAGTGTAACAAAAGTGCGATAACTCTGGTAGTTATTATCCGATTTCCGTCTATCTTATTTGAACGTTTTTGTCATAATCTAACAAATCTAACGCAGTCCATTAAAGTTTAATTTATTATTATCTTACCAAATTTAATTTTCCTCAACCGGCTCTAATTCTCTAACAATGGGAAGGTCGCGGTAAGCAAGCATCCGCGTTCGAGTGACAGGCGTCCAGTTTCTCTCTTGGGTTCCAGTATTGTGAAAAAATTTGAGGGTGGCGACCCTACCGCTCCCCAGAAAGTGCGAAAAAAGTTTGGGAAACGCTGATCTATAGGGAATATAGTACGAGTTGCTACAGGTTTTCAAATTTGTAATATAAGGAATATATTATAAAAGAAAAGTTGAATTTAGATTGATAATGTATATCATTCTCAAACTTTAAGTGGTTTTCAATTTTGAAATTTTGTATTTCATTTTTTAATTGATTTTAAATATTGTGAATTTAGAATGATAATAATTTATATATATTTTTAATTCAGTAAAATAATCATCATTTCTTTTAGTGATATTTTCTTAAAGAGGCATAAAAACTATGAAAGTATAATCGATATTCATATTTTAAACCATTTTCAAAAGTTTTAAGACTTTTTTTCAAAAAGATTTATTTATCAAAGATTTATCAGTTTGTTTGAAAATTTAAATATTTTGTTGAAAATTCCCTTTTCCTTGATTGAAAATTAATTATTTCAACTGAAAATTTTATATTAAAATTTTACATTAATAAATCTTAAATTTCTGTGAGTTATTTTTTAGAGAAAGATTGAAAATGTTACGTACCCGAATTGAAACGCTTGTGATTCTTTTCCTTAACCGTTGATTTGGAACGATTTGATTCGTATGCGAATCATTTCATTCTATGCAACAAGAATCCTATGTTATTCATAATAAAAAAAAAATTCTATCGAAAGTTACACTGCGTTAAGCAGAATGAAGCTATGCTTATTTTAACACCGTCTACATATTTTTGATTTCAAAGAATCATGATTTTGGAGTGGTTTACCCCTCGCCTCACCCACCACTTCCCTGAGTTGTGCGTTGTGATGTCCTTGAAGTTAACACATATTCATAAAATACCCAACTTTTGTTTATTGGAATTGTTTGGTCATCGTCTGGTCATTTTTTAAAACCAAATTGAGGTGCTAAATTCAGGCTACAAAACAAATTTTAATTCTTGTTTTTAAATTCTTATACTAATCGTTTAGATGTCGTTTGGCCTCTCAAGAAGTAGTGTCCTTCTTTGGTCAGCCATGTCCTTAAATGGAATATGATGAGTCAGGCATCCTAACAAGAAAATTTCCAAGAATATCGAAAAAATTTGGATTATTTTAGTATTCGTATATTTTCAAAAGCACCCCGCACCAAATGTACAGAAAAAAAAGCCTTGAAATAAAAAATTGTAAAAAATTTTCTTCTTGTATTTTCGAACCTGCAAACTAAAAATTCGGAAGAAAAATGTCAGAACGAATTTTTCATTTCAATGCTTTTTTCTGTACATTTTGTGCGGGGTCCTTTCTAAAATGTCCACAATTTTTCAAATTATCAAAATTATCAAAATTTCCAAATTTATTAAAAGCCGTAAAATTACGAAAAATTCTGAGCTGTTCGAAATTTCGAAAATTATCACAATTTCTATAATTATAAAAAAGTCTCAATTTCAGAAATTTTAAAATATTCTGAAATTTCCAACATTACAAAAAAGACGTTTTTGTAAATCTTATTCAGAATCCTCAATATTATCTCAATCGAGTTGAGACTCAACATTTCTCTTCACAATTAGCCATAGAATACGAATAAAATATCACTTTTCAAAAACCAACACCATAAGTCTGTTTTATAGGGTCCCAAAGAAACCCCATAAGTGAAAAAATGGGTTTTGCGGGTTCTTGGCGCTAATTATCATTTTTTTGCGGTTTTTTCAATGCGAATTGCTTCTAATGCATGAAATATCACTGTATACTGAAAATTAGATATTTTCATGAATTGTTTAAACAATTTATTATTGTTTCTAGCCATTTTCTCATAGAATTGAGTTAGAAACACAGGGGTTTTTAAACAAATTTTCCACTTTTTTTTCCAATTTTCAATTAGAGGAAAGTGATAGTTCATCAATGTTAACAATAGTGATTGTTTAAACAATTTATTATGATTATTAATGATATTATATTTGAATAATGCTAGAAAGATGGTTTTGCTTTTTAATCTCTGGCTTTTTGTCCAATTTTCATTTGGAGTGAAGTGATAATAAATTCAAGTCGACAAAATAATTGTTTGAACAATTTATTTCAATTATTAATAATATTATATTTGAATAATCTTAGAAAGATTCAATTTTTCTTCCATTCCCTTTTCCCAATGCTGAAAAAAAATTAATTGAGAGAAACAAAGCTGTTTTACACAAGAGGCAGAAATTAATATTCAATTGTTTAAAAATATGTTGTGTTACCTTTCATTGATTATTACCTCACTGAGTGAAAAAAAGACAGAAAAGTAAGAATTGCCGAAAAACCGCAACTACCAGGCGCAATCGATATAGATAAAGATAGTCATAAACAATAATAATTTGTTAGAACAATTATTTTTGCTAAATCTAATTAATTATCAAGTCACGCCTAATAAAGAATGAACGAACAGTTGAAAAATTCCAGAAAAAACCGCAACATTCTACCAATTAAGCAAAGAGAATATTATTTGCAATGATAATAAATTGTTTAGAAAATCATTTTGTTGACTTGAATTCACTGTCACTTCACTCCACATAAAAATTGGACAAAAAGCCAGAAATTGAAAAAAAACGCATCTTTCTAGCATTATTCAAATATAATATTATTAGTAATTCTAATAAATTCTTTAAACAATTATTTTGTTAACTTGAACTATCACTTCCCTTTGATTGAAAATTGGACAACAAATGAAAAATTTGTGAAAAACCCGCGTTTTTATAACTCCATTCTATGAGAAAATTGCTAAAAACAAAAATAAATTATTTAAACAATTGATCGAAATATCTAATTTTCTGTATAAAGTAATATTTTATATATTAGAAACAATTCGAATTAGAAAAACAGCAAAAAAATCATAATTAGCGCGAAAAACTCGCAAAACCCATTTTTTCACTTATGGGGTCTCGTTGGGACCCTATAAAACAGACTTATGGAGGTGATATTTGAAAACTGATATTTTTTTCGTATTCTATGGCTAATTGTGGAAGAAAAATGTTGAGTTTCAACTCGATTGAGATAATATTGAGGATTCTGGATAAGATTTACAAAAACGTATTTTTTTCTTATGGGAAATACATGTTAAACTTCATGGGGCTTGCGGCACCCCTAAATATCATTTTTTTCAAAACAAAAAAAATGGATATATTTTCCGGTGGATTCGACCGAAACTATCAGGGATTTCCGCCCAGAGCTATGAAACCTTAAAAATTCTCATGATTAAAGATATAATAACGTAAAGACACCAGTGAGTGACAGTGTTAGTTTTGAAGAGTACACTATTTAACTTTTCACTGTTGTGTACGCCTTAATCACGATTTTTTTTTTGTAAGTATAAGTGAAGTAGTTATTTTTTATAATTAAAGCATGATGGCAGCAATATGCGCATTGCTTGTTAATAATTATTGATTTTTTTTGTGTTTCATACGAGTGGATGAGTGAGTGACACCTGTGCACCTTTGAATGACAGTTTGGAACCTTTTAGTGACAGAAACACGTGAGGGGGTTAAAAACCCCTATACTTTTAAGAAAATACTTTCAAGAAAATATGACTTGAGGAAAAACAGGATGATTTAAAGAATCAGATTGTTCGATGAAGATGGAAATTCATGTGCTCAAATTCTAGCAGGCGATTTGTTACTAGAACATAATTAAAAAGATCATGTTTAAAAATGCTCTTGAACTTCCGAGTAATCATATCCAAGCGTCTGCTTTGAAATTTTTCTCAACAGAAAATAGCCGTATGACCCGTGTGGCCGGTCAGCTCTCTGATTGTCAACAAAGTCGATCAACAGGAGTGCGAAATCTTTCGATCGCAATTTTGTTCCTCCAGTCCATTAGTTTCGCGTACTGGAATTGTCGTAAAAATGATATTTAGATCGAGTGATGCGCGAATTATCGCGAAATTTCGATTGGAGAAACTGGCAAAATGTGAAGTCAAGCTGAACTCTTGGAAATTGACAAGTGTACTATTTCGAGGTTATGGTGTACTGCCTCTGACGCTTTCCACGTCAAAAAAATCAATCTTGGCAGCCATCTCATCGATTTTAATGAAACGCAGTGTTGTTGTGGTACTTTATGGGCTTTTTGGCAGAAGGATTTTCAAAAATTTTGGAAATTCTGGGCGTGACGCCATTTTGAAATTTGGGGTGGTTTTTTTTTTTTAAATTGTAATATTTCCAACAATTTTTTTCGGATTTCAATGAAACTTATAGGCACTTTGTAAAACAAGATGCTGTTTTATATAAAATATGGAACAAAAAAAAATCTCAAAATTTTCACAAAAAAAAACTCAAAAAAATTTTTTGATTTCATTTTTGACAAATTTCGCTATTTTTTATTTTTTTTTGAGAATAATATTCCTTGTTTTTTTATCTTTCATTTCAGAAAAAAAACTTGACGGACACTCATCTGGTTCGCGAGCTATGAATATTTAAAGAACGACATTCCAGTCGAATGCTTGAGCTACGCAGCAGCTAGGCGGGTAGTGCAGACATTGTCATTACACAATGTACCGTTGAAACGCTGCAGTCTCAAGCATTCCTGTTTACTTAGTTATTTTTCTCTCTTGCTTAGAATATTTTCGCTTAGGAGCAGATTTTTGTATCTGAAATATTTTTGATGTGTCAGAAGCAGCAGAATATATTTTGCAACGGATTTGATGGCTATTGATCAGTATGAAGGAATGAAATCCTCTCGTACCATCAATTGTCTGAGCTTTCAGAAAACGATCGCTAAGGAATTTCGCATGATTTTCATATTCGCTTGTGGCACAAAAAATGAATTTCACTTTTGGCATAGCGCTGATGGCCCAATCGTACAACAAGAATGCCGTCGTAATCTGATTATCTAGTGGTCTTCGCAGACTCGCTGCTGTAGCTTCGCGCTTTAGTGTTCCAGATAATCCGTCACAAGGCCCTTTTCCATGAGAAGTGGCATAAAAATGCCATTCTCCTTTGATTTTGAAGTCTTCTTTGAAGTGCGCAAGATTAAGAAAATTAAATTTATTCTTATATTGCGAACCAGCTCCATCGGTGAAATGTATTAACTTCTCCACGTGATATCGACTTTTTAGTTCTGTGATTACTTTCTTTGAAAACAAATTGACGGCAGTTGCATCGTGGTGAAGGCAATCCGAAATAATCATGAAACTGTCGTGCACTACTTCCCCATTTTCTTTATGGTAAACAACAAAGGGGTGGATCGTTACTTGTGTCTGACACCAGTAGTGATTTTGGATTGCGTCCTGAATTACATTAGTAAAATTTTCACCAAAATCACATAAAACCAAAAACACTCCTGCTTGAAGGGATTGTTTGGTATCATCAATATATTTACTTTGAACCTTCGCTAGGAAATCATGTTTCAACAGATCAGGTTTTGTAATTTTTGTAATTACATGAACGTATTCGTCGCCGGAGTTTACAATAGTTTCTAACATTGAGCGCTCTGTGTTTGTCCATCGTTTGTACGTGACATTATCAATCAAATTTTTGTCAAATAATTCATGTGACTTTTCTGTTACTATTATTATACCAGGGCAATTTTTGCAATAATTTAAAAAGCAATCAGGTTTTGGGTTCTCGCATACCATGGTGCCTAAGGTGTCTTTATACGATCCGAGAAAATCATTTCCAGGTTGTGCATCTGCAAGCTCTTTCAGTCGTGCTCCAGCTATCATCAGTTTCATATTTTGATGAATTTTACACACACGAACTGAATGTGTTTCATTACCGCCCGCCAGAATGCATTCCTTTGGTCTTAATCCCGCGAATTTGGAAAACCCAACCTTACAGTCAGGATATCTCTCTTTATAAGCTACGTATAACTCCTTCAAATTTCCCAAGAGTAGTCGTTTCTGTTCATGTACCCAAACTCCATTCTTCTTTACTGACACGTAATCATTTTTTCCAGGCATTTGCCGACTAAAATCGCTGTGGCGATAAAAATTATGAACAAGCGTTTCTGCCTCTTCAGATAGTCTTTTTCCAAGTTTAGGATTAGGAGATGAACCGATTCCATGTTCGGTGTAAATGACTTTTGCCAAACGAGTCATATTATAAGGAACACTAAACGTGTGTTGTATACGCCGAATTTCCCAACTTCTTGGCAACATCGTTAAGAACTGAACTTTTTCTGATTTTTTTGTTGTTTCAGAGATTTTTTCTTTCAACTCCTCAACGAGTTCGTTTATTTCATTCTCGTTTTTGTTTACAACTTCAAATATTTTCTGCAGCTCAAAGTCTATAGCTTCCCTTATTTCTTGTACCTTTCGTTTTTGGGCTTTTATTGATCTTCGATCCTTCCGATTTTCAATTGGGGGAATTTGCAAAATTTCAAGTATTTTGTTGAGCTTTATTATTAATTTTTCATCCTCGGAATTCAGATACAAGTCTTCCACTTCTCCAGAAACCACGCCTTCTACTTCATTTTCGGATTCATTGCTGAGGTAATTTTCATTCTGATCTACTGGAGGAAGATCATCAATACGGGTCGGTAAAGAAGAAGGGGGTGGTGCAGAGTTTCCTAAAACAGCTTTTACATTGTGATTGGTTTTTGGGGGATGAAGACGACATGAATTGCATATAAGCTGCCCCTCTTTGGCTTCGTTAATATCTTTTCTTTTACAAAGTTCTTTTGTACTATTGCGAAGTACTGACATATTCAAATTTTTGCAGTGTCTTTTTTTACTAAGAGGATTACAACACCGAGAAAACGGAGCCATTTTACCTACTTTTTATAGTATTTTACAGCTAAGTATTTTTACAGACTTCGATTGAAAGTTTGAAATATAATAACGTATGTTCGATTAAGCCACTTATAAAGTTCACTCGAGAATGCTGTTACTAACTAATAAACTTGTCACTTATGGAAAACGCACTGTCAGTGAGAAATTTAAAGGTATATCCAATAACGCGATCACGTGTGGAAATCAATTTTTTTACAGACACTTATTAAAAGCTTAGAGAAACGATTTGTGTACACTACATGTAACTCTATTACTGCTGACTAAGGAATATCGTACTCAACTCTGTCAACAACAATAGTGTCCAAAAAGCATAGTAGAATTGTACATCAGTGTCTGCTTGTACCAAAAATTTGTTTATCAACACCGCTGGATTGAGTACACTAGTCCGAGACTGCAGCGTTGCATTGTTTAATAACAAGGTCTGCACTACCCGCTCAGCTGCTGCGCGGCACAAGCATTCGAGTGGAATGCCGCTCTTTAAATATTCATAACTCGCGAACCAGATGAGTGTCCATCAAGTTTTTTTCTGAAATGGAAGATAAAAGAAAAAGGAATATTATTCTAAGAAAAAATAAAAAATTGAAAATAGCGAAATTCGTCAAAAATCGACTCAAAAAATTTTTTTGAGTTTTTTTTGGTGAAAATTTTGAAATTTTTTTTTTATCCATATTTTATATAAAACAGCATCTTGTTTTCCAAAATGCCTATAAGTTTGATTGAAATCCGAAAAAAATTGTCGGAAATATTACAATTTAAAAAAATGTCGACCTCAAATTTCAAAATGGCGTCACGCCCAGAATTTTCTAAATTTTTGAAAATCCTTTCCCGAAAAACATTACCCATAAAGTATCACAGCAACACTGGGTTTCATTAAAATCGATGAGGTGGCTGCCAAGATTGATTTTTTTGACGTGGAAAGCGTCCTCTGTGAATCTAATTTGGAGACCTAACCTAACCTTCAAACGATTCACTGAGGCGCGACTCTAAGAACACACTTTTCAAAGATTTTCAAGATGAGAATGACCATCAAAGTTAGAAACAAGTTGAAAAGAACATTAAAGTTAACGACAATAACGTTTTTTTCACTCCAAACATGAATGATTCTCCTTGAAATACATTTTCCTTGATCTTGTCATTCATCTGTCCCTTTACGAATTCTCGGACTGGTGAATATTATTACTCATACTGAATCATTATATAAGTCTTTGCCCTCCAGAAAATTTCTTACCGACACATAAATTGACTGACCAAAATTTCACGCCTCATTTTGTACGTTATTTGTTAAAAAATAACGAAAATGCACAGACTCGCTTGTACTTGCTGAATGCTCTTCATACTTATAAAAGTGTAGCAGTGAGAGGTGCGCCCAGTGCTCCCAATTTTGCTCCCCAACCGCACTGCGCAGGCGTTTCTCCGAATTTCTGACTGGCTGCAGAGCGCGCGCTTATTTAAAATGTTAAAATATGCAAATTAATTGTTTTGAACAAATAATAATTAGAAAATGCATAAAAATACATCTTTCATTGCAAAATAAACTTTCACAATCATGGTTATAATAATAATTTGATTTCACTGCCTAAATCTTTCTTCGATGTCCGAAGGAAAAATGTGTTCTCGGCAGTAAAATCGAATAATTATTATACTCATGACTACGAAAGTATATTTCGAAATTAGCATCTATTTTTATGCATTTTCTGAATATTATTTGTTCAGAACAATCAACTTGCATATTTCAAACATCTTAAATAAGAACGCGCTATGCAGCTAATCAGAAATGCGGCGCGGCGCATGCGCAGTGCGGTTGGGGAGCAAGATTGGGAGCACTGGGCGCGCGTCTTGATGGCAGCATCGATTTTTGAATATTTTTCATACACTGCTTTCAGAATTATTCCCCGGACATATTTATATGTAATTTAATATTGGAGCATGCTACTTCTTACGAAGCCTTCATTTACATTCTGATTTCAATTAAATTGTTCAATAAATAATGAAATTCATTAAAGGTGTCACTTACTGGTCGCATGTCACTCACTGGTGTCTTTACCTTAATTGCAATAAGGAAGAAAAAAATGAAAAGGAGTTGAATACCTAAAACAGCGCAATAAAAGTTATCATTTGAATGATGCCAGGCACACAGTTTAGGAATAGTGATGTCTATCCAGAAGAGTTGGTTGTTATCCCAGAACAGACCGCCTGTAGCTCCCGATTGCGCGAGAAAAACTTGAGCCCTAAGGAATGAAATTTCCTTTAAATATGCAAACAAGGAATGAAATAATTTTAAAAACAGGATTGCTACAGTTCAGGGAGTTCTGGAAATTCCAGGAAAGTCGGGGAATTTTCTATTTTGTTACCAAAAGCTTCATTATTTCATTTAATGGTAGAACATTTATCTTCTTGGTTGAAAATTAATATTTTGGTTGACAACTCATTTCTTTGGTTGAAAATTAAATTATTTTATTTTTTTAAAGAAATCGTCAATTGCAAATTTATTATATTAACTGATTACTTGACTTTTATTTTTTTAACCCCATTTTTTCAACAAAATCCAACTATTCTCTTTAAACGAAATCTGCTTCGTTTGAGGATTCGAGTATTTTGTGAAAAATTTCATTCTTCAAAATTGAAAATTGATTGTTTCATATGAAAATTTCACTGTGTCGTCGAAAATTATTCTTCTCTGGTATAAAATTAATTTTCTTCGGTAAAAACTCACCTTTTGATTATTAATTAATTTTTTGGTTGGCAATTCGGCATTTCAGTGAAAGATGCATTAATTTAGGTGGAAATTGGTTAGTTTATTTTTCATGAAAATAATTTTTTAGCTGAAAATATAACTATTCCATTTTTGGTTGAAGATTTATCTTCTTTAGTTGAAAATTCATTTATTTTGTTCAAGAGGGACAAAGGTAGGAAAAAAAGGAATGTTTATAGTAAAAGTAGGGAGTGAGGAGGAGAAAAAGAAAATTATGGAGAACAAAAAATTATTGAAAGGAAGAAGGGAAAGAATTGAAGAGGATCTGACATGGAGGGAGAGGAAAAGGAGATGGAAAATAGACTAGAGAGCATGGATAGAGAGGAAAACGGGGCACATGGTATAGATAGGGAGAGACAGATTATGGATAAATGGGGAGGAATGGTTCTGGGACGAGGAATCAGAAGAAATAAGGAAGAAGGGAAAAAGAGTTGGGAAAGGTAGAAAAAAGAAAGACTCAAAAGAGGTTAGCGATCGAACAGAGGAGTTTCCAAAAAGCAAGGCAAGGGAAGGGATGGGATGCGAAAAACGTGAAAATAGCTTCCTGGAATGTGTCAGGCTTGAAGAACAAGAATGAAGGTTTTTGGCGGGAGTTAGAAAAATGGGATGTGATTATGATGAGCGAAACCTGGGCAGATGAGAAGGATTGGAAGGGGATGAAAAGGATGTTACCTGAAGGGTATGTGTGGACAATGCAAGAAGCAAGAAAGGAACACGTTAAAGGTAGAGGGATGGGCGGCATGGTCTCAGGGGTGAGAAAAGAACTGTCAGTAAAAGGGAGACCAGAGGAGGATAGGGAGGAAAAGGATGGAACAATGGTAAGAAGGATTATAATTGGAAAAGTCAAAATAGCGGTTATTTGAGTATATAGAAGAAGAGGAGAAGAGAAAGGTTGGAGAGTGATAAGGAGGTGGCTGGAGGAAAAAAAGGAAGAGTTGGTTTCGATAGGAGGTGACTAGAAGTAATAGGAGAAACAGGATGGTTCATATGTAATGGCAATATGAGAGAAGATGAGAAGGGAGAGAATCACATTTATAGGTAAGGGAGAAACAGTAATAGACTACATCCTGGCGGAAGAAAAAATGAGGAATATTATATGCAGTATGAAGGTGGGGAATGAGATAGGGTCCGAGCACTTC
>CAKNXH010001000.1:289417-439798 GCA_932178445.1 Andricus quercusramuli
TATATATATTCTACTAAAAATTCGTTTCTTAATGAAAATTTATTTCCAACTAAAATGTTAACTATTCAATTTTTGTGTTGAAAATCCATATTTTATATACGGAGACTCAACAATTTTGTTGAAAGTTCATGTATTTGGTTAATAATTCATCCTTTTCGGTAGAAAATTAATCTACTTGATTGAAGTTTCATCTTTTTGGTTGAAACTTCATTTTTTTTTTTTTTTTTTCTTTGAAAATTCAACTATTCTGATAAAAACTTGTTGTTTTGAATTGAAAGTTATTTCTTCAACTAAAAAATTAACTTCTTGATTTTTCTTGGAAGTGCATTTATTTTTTGAACATTTCCTCTCTTCTGGTAGAAAATGATTATTTTTTGTTGAAAATTAATTTTCTGTTTGTTAAAAATTAATTTCATTGGTTAACAATCTAATTAGAATTAATATTCTTGGTCGAAAATTCATCATTTTGTTTGAAAATTCACTTTTTTGCTTAAAAATTCTACTATTTTTAAAAACTGTTTGCATGAAACATTTTGTTTAACTAATAAACATTTATGCTTTGGAAAAATACAAAATAATCTTTGTTATTAAAATAGAGTTAGCTTTTGCATCAACATAATGAAAAATCAAACTCTAAAAAAAAACGCAGAAATAAAATTATTTTGTGAATTTAAACATGATTCATTGGAACATTCGAGATGCTTTAGTAAATTACTTAATCGTTTTGCCTATTTTTTATAATAGCAAATAATGGAAATTTTTCATTCTTGATAGAATATCTTCCTTTTTATTGGCACTATTTTTCCTCGCATTAGACAGCCGAAAAATATCTCTTATTTCGCTGCATCATCATAGTTCAAATAAAATTGTGGTGTTCAGTATTTCTTGCTGATAAAATAATCCTCAATATAAGTTTTAGTATGTAATAAAGATTTCTCTGTATACGAATTTAAATCGAACTACTTCTTATCGTTCGCACTAAGCCCAGAAAAATATATTTTATTTATGATATTATTGTCTTGAATATATATTCATACACCAAAATGATATGAAAATTTATTCAAACTATTAATCACATTCGTGGACTTTAGAATGAGATTTCAATCAAATTTAAATATGGGCGATTAAGGAAGTACTTTTCCTGTATTATGAAGTTAACTTCACAAAATAAAAAACATCGTTATTTGATTTAAAGTAACTTACCAATCATTTTTACAATCATCAAAAAACAATCTGCACTAGAAAATTTGTCAAAAGTCATATAAAATTCAACCATTTTTTCAAAAATTCGTCCTTTCTAGTTGAAAAATCAACTGCTTTGTGAACAAATTTGAGAAATGATTAATTCTCAAGGCTCTCTGGATTGGATCCGGGAAGTTTTGAAAAGAATTTGAATTCTGAATTGGAAAATGTATTGTTTTAAATTTAAGTAGATTCTAAAATAGAACAGGAATTTTTCAAATTTCAACAAATTCTGAGCTAGAACTGGAAATTTTCAAAATGAGTAAAAATTCTAGATCAAAATAGGAATTTTTCGAAAAATTATGATTCTGACTTTGAACGGAAAAGTTAAAAATTTGAATCAATTATGACTGATACAGGTATTTTTTGAATTCGAAACAACATGCTCTATTAGCTTATTCTATTGGCACGTGTTTCTCAATGATAATTAAAAATACAAGGTCATTGGTTCAAAACAAGTTTCATAGTTGTATGTCATCACACCACAAAAATATTATTGAGGAATTTGATATACATTGACTTTTCATTCACATTAAAAAATTTCGACTAATCTTCGAATGCAATTTTCTGTTCGAGATTAATCCTCCAGATCTGATTCAAATGCATGAATTCCAATTACCCAAGCTGCAAGAATCAATAATGCAGATAATGCAGACAAAACACATGAATTTTTAACGGCGTAGTTGAATTTTTAAGTAACAAAAAATCATAAATTTTCAATATGAAACGCTTAAAATCTCTAGTCCTTTTTAAGCTAAAAACTAATTTTTCAACCAAGAGTTCAACCTCTAACTGACTATAGTTGAATTTCCAACCAACAATATTAAGAAAAAGATCAATCTTACCGAAAAAAACTCAAATTTTCAACCAAATCGTTCAATTTTTACAAAATGATTCAGTTTTCAACAAAGAAGGAACCAGGAACCAGGAAAACTTGAAAATGTTATTTTTATCAAAAGTTGCATTTTTGGAAATATCCTTAAAGGAATCGAATATTTACATGTAAACCTTCATGAAGAGGTACTCCGAGAAAACTTCTGGTATCAAATGACAGATGACCCGCAATGTCATCTACATTTTTTTCAAGTCAAAGGTGAGACACTGTTTAAATAGCAAACGAGATGTTGCGCTTTCCAATACTATCTGAAAAGCGGATCTTGATTACACGCGCTTGAATTTGTCTTCGTGCGCAGTGCCGCTCATAATAGGCCTCTCTCAAATGGAAGCCACGGTTCAGTGGGAAGTTGCAATAGTAAACAAACGAGGCGACGACCAGGCAATGGCCCCAGACAAACGTGAGAACATCGATTTAAATGGTTGGACCAATTCAGGAACGATATCCTCACCTGTTGACAAAGAAGCTCACCAGCCCGAAGAGGATTCATGCAGAGGTTACATGACCGTTGAGTCAATATGCACCCGGAAAATGCTTATCAAATTCTCAGTCAATAATTAGAAGAACAAAATCCTCTAGCGAACATTCCACCCGTTCCAGCAAGATCACCTTTGCAGATAGCCGATAATACAAACATGAGAATTAGGAGATCTATCCACCAAAAGGTCTTTCTCAGGATGGTCAAATTAGCTGAAGCTAATACTGCTCTCCCCAATTAGCTCCCCGTAAATTTTAATCTCTGGAATTTAAACTGTGTAGTTTACGAGAAGGCGGTCTCCCTGCTGAGCGACAATAGAAGCGACGATACTTCAGTACGTCTGAGTAAGACTTGCGAGCGTATTGCACAACTTCAGCTTGAAATTGAAACGGGGATACGACATGCATCAAATATTCAGTGCGTGATTAGCTACATAACATCAAATAAGAAATCCAGTCCAAAAGTTAGGGCACCTGCTTGAAACTTAAGGGAAGCAAATCACATGCTTAACAAGTGTAAGCTATTGACCATCAAGCAGCACTGGACGCAAAAAAAAGATCCCTTCCAACAGCAAAACAGCGCCTTGAATGGCGAGTAAATCGGATTCAGAAAAATTCCACCTTTTCTACTCATCCTTCCCGTCTGTTCAGTAAAACGGCACGTGACGTTGAAAATACGCGTAGTCGAGAAGATATTCGAGCCTCATGGGAGCAAGTATATGGAGATACATATCAGCTAAATGAAGACGCATGAGATATATCGCTCTTTCGTAACTTTTGCCAAAGGCGAAAGTTCCAAGGTCCAGGGGAAGAGTGTGCACTAATTAATGCTGAAGAAGTGAAGAAACTTATCCCTAGAACTCAGAACTTTCTACCGCCAGGGCCAGATGAAATCAACCACTTTTGGTGGAAGAAGTTCACTTCTACGCACCAACACCTAGCTCGTATATTTACTAGCTTCTTAGATGGAGAACAACCCGTTCCGCAGTGGCTAGTCAAAGGACGCACGGTATTGATCCCTAAGACCGGAGATCTGTCAAGTCCAAAGAACTACAGACATTTCAAACATCGCATGAAATTTATTCGTTACACCCTCATCTCATCAAGCTCTAGACTTACTATCCGGTCACGATAGGAAGGCCCCTACAAAACGGCTGCACATTTTTGTAATTCAATCGTAAGAAAAAAAACACACGAAAACACAGCTCATACCATGATAAATCTTACTTTATGCGCTTAAGACAATTCCGCATTTGTTGATGTACAAAAATTGGTTTGGAAAATATCCTTCGAGAAAAGATGAAAACCGCCGTTTCCTCGTGTCACTACGTCCTTGCTGGACTTTCGATGACTATGCTGTTTTGAAGGGTCATTCGTATCGTAAACGGATAGTAGTTCATGACTGATGATAAGAAACCGTGTTCATTCGAGATCATGTGTTTTAGAAAAATAGCGATGATAAGAAAGGGCAATTTGCATCAGGCGTCCGACTTAGTTCATGGCTGATGATGAAGAATCGAGGTCATCCCACAGTGGGCCAGGAGACCTCGTTCCATGGCCAAAAGACGGAAAACACATCAAAATCTACAACAATGGACCCTATAGGGACACCTATATATGGTTTTTGAGGGAGCTGATTGTGAATCTGACGTCAGAATTTCAGGAAAATGAAATGACGAATTCAATATGGCGGACGAGTATTTGAAAAAATATTGGATCTACTTGAAACGCGATAGATATGATTTTCGAGGGCGCTGTTTTTGAATCTAGAGTCAAAATTGAAAGAATTGTTTGGCGCATCCAATATGCAGGACGAAATCGTAGACAAATATTTACAGAAAAATTTTGTGCATAAAATAAAACTCTTATGTCCTCAGTTAGCCTCTAATAATACTAGTTACCAGAATCTACCACGAGGAGATTGCAGTGCGTTCATGAGAATTTATTTAATTTTTGTTTCCTAAATTTCTCAAATTTTGATTTGTGCGGAGTGTTTTTTTGTTTGTTTAGTTTTCAATTGTGAATCATCACCATCCGATAACTCTTTATTGCCTGAAGTCTCAAATGTTTGATTGATACCTGGCAACTCAGCATCATTCAACTCGAATCTTGTTGCAATTCCGCTCGTAACTTGAAAGTTTGCATCACCACTTCCACAGGAATGCGACGCTACCGTATCAACTTTCAAACCTATCTTTATTAGAACTTGTTGCGCTGTCATTTCGAACACGAGATTAGAGTGGCTACAAAATCTATTGACGGGCTGGCCTTTCGTCAAACTTTTGTAGTGAATTTCCCAGAAGAACCATCAACCAAAAAATATTTTAGGTCAAGACTGCGATTCGCTGGCAACTCCAGGCTACGCAGGACAAGAAGAGGATCAATTAGATGCCTAAAATGAATGAATACCTGAACAGTTTTCACTTTCGGCCAAAGGCGCCGAAGGAACCCTTGATTGAAGAACAAGATAGTCTCTTAGTGGATCTTCATCTTCATCGATCATGGTTTCTTAAAGCAACCAATCCCGAAGCAACTGGAGCGTGTACGTCATCCGCTTCTGCTCCTTCTGTCCTAGAAGGTAAGCAAGAGCGGGAAATTCACGCGTGATAACATCGGACAACATTGTTTCTTGTAGTCAGGTCTCTAGCCGCGGATGACCTCACGTGGCAGACGGGACAGTTGGAGATGAAGGTTTTACTTCTGGATACTTTTTTAGAGCTACCAATCTTTGTAGAAGGTTAGGAGGAATAGTGTTGACGGATCAGATGGAGTGACCCCAAAAGAACAGCCTCTTGTCTTTGGTTCGCGATGAAATGAGCCTGATGCTGGCAAGCCGGAATCTTGTTGAGTTGGCTGATGAATCAAGCTTTCATACCTCGAAGACAGCCGAGTATGAGAATCATGAAATGGACTTTGTAGCGTTGGTATAGCCTGCTCAGCTAGAAAAGAAGTGCTGGACATTACGTCTGGTTTTCTTTCTCTTTTGCCGTGATATTACCATCGGCTGGTGCCGAGAATTCAATCACAGAAATGATTTTGTTCTTCAGATCTTGCAGGACAATATCAGGCTTCGTAGCACTGATACGTTGAGTGGTGGAGAAAGAGAAATCCTAGTAGATCTTACACTGATCATTCTCCACAACGGACTCTAATTCCCTTTGGGCGTATGACAAGACAGGCAATAGATCAACACCATAGAAGTGCCTAAGATGTTAGTATAATACTTTTAGAGCCGCATTGTGTCTCTCTATGTACCCGTAACGTGCATATTTAGAGCATCCACTGAGAACATTTCCAAGTGTTTCTGGCTCTTGCTTGCACGCTCGGCAGTTGCTATCGCTCACAGGTATATTCATTATGCGCTCGCGGTAAACTTGGGTTGCTATAACGCCGTCTTGACAGGCAGAAAGAAATCCCTCAGTCTCCTAAATCAATCCAGCAGACTTGAGAAACATGTTGGACAGACCCATCGAGAGCTCTTCTCTACGTATGATGCCGTAGAATTTACCATGAGGGGGCTTGTTAGCATGTTCTCTTAGTAGAAGCGTACGTTCTGCTTTCTGTATACGACTTCTGAGCACCAGAAATGTTAATGATGCTAGGTCATGTGTAGTGTCGCTGGAATCAAGTGAGAGGTCAAGCTCCTCTGCGGCCCTATGTGCGGCACGGTATAGAAACGCTGCAGCATTGCCAAATTCATGTTGATGCACGAGTCTCATAAGGGAATCCGTGCTTTTTAGAACTGAGCAAGCTGTAGCCAACACTGTTCTTCGATGAAGACACTCTGCGCTTAGCAAGCCTCTACCCCCTTTATCGCAAGGGAGATATATTCGAGGTATAGAAGATCTAGGATGAAGACTTCGTTGTATAGTCATCATCTTGCGTGTGCTTCGATCAAGTTGTTTTAACTCATCGACGTTCCATTTTACTGCAGTATAGGAACGGCCGGCATATTGGTCGCCTGGATCCTTATTCTTGCCAGATAATTCGAAAGCCCAAATTTTTCTGAGAATTCGGCAATACCTTTTTCCAAGGGCTTTTTGTAACTTACGCACATATTGGGTTTCCGCTGACGGTATTACAAGATATGTATATGTTTCACCAATAACTAGATGTTGAATGGTATTTCCGTCTATGAGTCGCACATCTTAATCGTCACGCGATGATTTAGTTTCTAGTCTTCCTTGGTGTAGGTGGACGCAGGCACACTTGTCTAGTCCAAAGCTCATGCGAATCGCTTTAGAATACCTACTTACTGCCTCGACAAGGATGTCAAGGTCCTCATTCGAGGAAGCGAAGAGTTTACGGTCGTCCATGTACAAAAGGTGGTTGACCTTATATTCTCTTCTGTTCGGTGGGCCACATAGGTATCCAGTGCTTCCGCTTCGGAGCACAATGGATAGAGGCAAGAGGGAGATGCAAAAAAGTATCGGACTTAGAGAGTCTCCTTGAAACACCCCCCTCTTATATGTGACATGGCTTTTAATCACTTGTCTTTTGTCAGATGTTATGACATATCTTGCCCTCCACAAGAGCGTAAGCTCTTTTATGCATCTCACTATTTTTGGATGCACCTCCATGCACTCAAGGAGCCTAATAAGTTGCTCATGCTTCGTGTTCTTGAATGCCTTGCGGTGGTCAATCTGAGCCATGGACAGATTGCGTCGATACCTGATCGAGTCCTGGGTAATACACCTGTCTATAAACAGGTTCTCTCTGCAACCTGCCAGGCCTCTCTTGCATCAACGTTGTTCAACTATTACACTCCATATCGGCTCGATAGATGTTAATATCCTCTCTTTGCGGATGCCAGTGAATACCTTGTAGCTGGTGTTTAAACAAGCTATGGGCCTGCAGTTCTTTGGACTTGACAAATCTCCGGTCTTAGGGATCAATACCGTGCGTCCTTTGACTAGCCACTGCGGGACGGGTTGTTCTCCGTTTAAAAAAGTAGTAAATATGTGAGCTAGAAGTTGGTGCGTTGAAGTAAACTTCTTCCACCTCGGAACCGCTTTCGCATTACTTCAAGGACATGTGGTTAAGGAGAATAAGCCATGCTTTGGCTTCCACTTTTGACTGCCAGCTTGGCGTTCTTCAAACCATCATTCAACCAGGATGCGCGAATCATCCTCAGTAGTGTTGTGGTCCCACTCAACGGGACTCAATGTGGGCTCCCGCTCGCGCTTCCCAAGTTTGGGAGCAGGAGTTTCCTCGGCTTCTTCCGTCTGTGTCTCCGTTTTTGACTAGTCGCACTCACAGATTTGCCGATCTTGCACGCGTATTCCTTCTTCATCTGTTATTTCGCGACCTCCTTCCCAACATGCATTATCGCGTCTTGATAGGAAGATTCTGCGTAGCCTAAGCTCATTGTCAGCTTTTCCATTAGCAGCTGTGCCTGCTTCAGTCCATCCCTGATAGGCATGAATATGTTTCGCTTCGTGCAGCAGAAATCTTGCATGCTGTCCAACACATCATCCAAATCAACATTGATTTTCCGAGCCTGCTCCATCCTTTCCTCCGCATTCCTTCGGTCTTGTCTGACCCACGACTTTTGACTGTCTTCCAGCACTTCCACCACATACAGATCTCCTCCCAACTTCCCTGATATACTCCTGTTTGGTTTTTCTTGATACTCCGACATTTTATTCAGCGTGGAGCAAGCAGCCAATCAGCGCCGTGCCGGGGAAACTCGCCTTGAGAAGGAGGGCTACGAGCCCGCCGACGACCATGCAGAGTCCTTCTTCGTTCGGCTGCCACGTGCCGAGTTGCAGTCGCGTTGTTTGCTCTCGTTTTTCTTGCTTTCGAACTCTCAACACTGTATTCGCGACAAGTGAAAGTAGCTTCAGTTTTCTTTATTAATCTACGATTGAGGTAAGGTCCTTTAAATTCAGGTAGGCGGTTGGCGACCTGATTTGGATGCTCACGTACACCACCTTTTGCTTCATGGTGGATTTTAATAATTAGAGTTTAGACCGGTGGACGTGAGGACCCGATGAAGTCTCCAATGGCATTGGTGCTTTTTCTTCTGTAAAATTATGTATTTTTTCATGATTAGTGGAAATCATGGGTTTCAGTGGCTTATCTTTTGGTGCAGGTTAATTACTTTCTTGTGAAGAGGGGGTTATAGAAATTCGTATTGTCGGCGTTACCGTGTGTTAATTTTCTGGACGCCGTATTGGCCTCATGATTTTATTGTTGCTCTCGCTACCGCCGATATTCGCACCGTGTGTAACTTCTGGGGAAACATAACCTCAAAATAGCTACCGTGGAATTTCTGGGGTTCGTCATTAATTAGTGAATTTGATGTTAGTAATCGGGTATTCCGGTATTCGCCCTTGGAGTGCCGGTCGAACGAATTAGCATCTCTATCTCTCATATTTTGTGATTGAATTTTCTTTTCGGGAAACCTTTTATTGTACCTAGAATTAACTCTCAGTAAATGTAAACTTGAATTAAACGGTAATTAGAGATCCCATTTATTTACGAGAAAGAACAACTTTGGCCACTGAGTTGCTTAGTTTGTAAGTACGAACCACCCCTTCTACCACCACTCTTTTGAGGGCTGAAGCAGCCCGGGCATAACCTATGGCCACTCCCAGCATTCGCTGAGTTTTTGCGCTTCCGACTGGCGCATGCACGCCTGGCGCCCAAGAACTTAATTGAGACTTGTAGGTTTGTTTGATAGATCTTTTAGGAGGATCATGGGCGTGGCCCAGGTAGAAGTCAGTAAAATAGAAACAAAATAAATTCTAGCTTACAAGATTAAGGAAGTTATTCTCATTTATAATATTTGAATCATCTCTTTTAAGCAGAAAAACTTTTTTCATCGACATAATTCAAAGTTGAAGCATGAATAGAGAAGACTTTTTTATCATAAATTTTAGAATAGAGTAATTATGAAAATTTTTGTAAAGAAAGCATAAAGCTGGGAAAGGGATAGGGTGCGAAGGAACGTTTCCCTTCCCTTTTCCAGCTCGCCAAATTATCATTTTGAATATAAAATTTTATTTGTCTGATTTGTCTTTGTATTTAAAAATTTTCTTGTGTTATTTTATAATTTTGTACCTTTTGTAAATTCTTATTTTCAAATTGATTAAAATGAAGACTTTGGTTTGTCTATTATTAAAAAAAAAACTTATGTAATGCAGAAATGAAATTTGAGAATTCAACTATTCGGTTGAATAATATTGCATTTTGTTAAAAATTCGTCTTTTCCTGTAGACAATTAATGTTCTTCGTGGAATAATCATCTTTCTGGTTGAAAATGCAACTGTTTGTTGAAACGTTAATATACTTTGCAGAAGATTCACCTATACTGTGAAAAATTAATTTTGGTTAAAAATTAATTTATCAACTGAAAATTGAGCTGTTCCCCTTTATATTGTAAATTCACGTTTTTCTGGTAAAAGTTCAACTATTTGTTCAAAAATTCATGTAGTTTGTTAAAAATTGCTTTTTCTTAAAAGGGAGAAATTTGGTAACTAAATAAAAAGGGATTCAAACTTCTGATTCAAATATCGACATTCTTTATTATTGACTTTGAAATTTTTTAAATACATTGTGTTAAAATTTATAAGAGAATAATATTTCGTATTTGAATCCTGAATTTGAAAAATCATTCATTCGTTTCTTGCTGCAGGAAAAAACTTGGATTTAAATGGTAGCGATAAGTCGGCCTTCCCACCACACCAAGGTCCTTGACCTGGAAAATAGCACCACCCAATAAATCGAAAGGTGGTTGTTCTTCCTCAGGATTTTCGAAACCATATCCTTTCGTTGCTATAAATAAAATATTCATGTGACGGCCTCCGAAAGTGCATCCTGTGACCTTTCGTGTAGCTACTTTAATAGTTCGATGCATGCTTTTCGTCCATGGATTAACTTCAATGACCTGAATAAAATAAAAAATGTCCTTCTTATTTAAACTATCATTTCTAGGGTTTCGTAGCCCCGGGCAGATGGACTAAATTAACCTCTTTTTTAAGGAACCTAATAGGCTACAAAACCCTTTTTTGTAGGCGCTCGGTGCCAACTTTGAATGATTTTTGAAAATATCTTTAAATATCCTTACTTTACTTTCTCCAAAAATAGGCACCCAGAGATAACCTCTTTTATCAATGGCCAGGTCACCCGGGACGCCTAATACTTGATGTTCTGTCAAGTCAAAAACTTCTTCTCTATCTGCTAAAAGATTGATTCAGTTACCAATTAAATTATGAAAATATACATTTCCATTGAATTTATCAATTGACAGGGTGCTTAGGCCTAAGATGGTCCAAAAATGTCTAAATTATCATTACAGTAAAATATCATAATTTAGACTTTGGAACAGAGAATTTTAGAAATGAAACAGAAATTTTGGAGAATAATTTCTATGCTGATTGCAAAGAAGGGAATTTCAGAAGAAAAATCTGTGTGTTCAGAATTATAATTCTTTTTCACAATTCGTTTTTTCAAATTGAAAATTAATTTTCTGAACGGAAAATTGAACCTTTCCATTTTTTTGTTGAAATTCACCTTTTTGTGAAAGATTAAACTGTACTATTGAAAATGCATATACTTTTATAAAAATGCACGATTCTGTTAAAAATTCAACTTTTTCGATGAAAAATAAATTTTCTTTCAACACAAAATTTAACTATTTCGTTTGGCTGATACGTTAGTTAGTACATATATGCTTAATGAATCATTTCCATTGGTTAAAAATTAATCTTTTCAACTGAGAATTCCCATTTTATAGTTAAAAATTTAACTTTTGGGTTAAAAATTCACGTAATTTGTTGAAAGTGTGAGCTTCTTGCACAAATTCAATCTTTTTGGCTGAAAATGCATTTCTTCGATTAGAATCGTTTCATTCTGTAGTTGAAAATTTTTCTTTTAACTCACAATTTAACTATTTCATTTTTGGTTCAAAATTTATCGTTTTCAGTTGATAGTTCAGGCACTTTGTTGAAAAAAATTATTTTTAGTTAGGAAATTTTGTTGAAACTTTGTTTTGTCTTTATGACAATTAAATTTTTAACTAAAAATGTTACTATTCCACTTTAGCTTTAGAATTTACATTTTTTCAAATTGAAAATTCACTTGTCTTGTTTGAAACTTGTATTGTTTGGCTGAAAATTCTGCTTTTTTGATATATAATTCATTTTTTGAGTTTAAAATTTAACTGTTTTGATGGAAATTAAATTGCAGAAAGGAAATTTCTTTCAAAATCCTAATTTTGTCTTGGAACAGGTCATGTTTAACATGGAGCGGAAACAGGGAATTTCTGTAAAGATTTACCATTTTCATTTCAGAACAGGAATTTTCCGTCACGAATCATTCTTTCACTTGGAATTGCTTGGAATAGAGAATTTTTGACCCGGAAGGGACATTTTTGTTTAAAAACTTACAAAGTTTTCCTCCATCAAAAGTGTAGGATACGACTTTTAATGACAGACCATCGATGTAGTAGCATTTGCGAGGTTCAGAAAAATAGTCCCACACAATTCCATTGCTCCTCTGAGCTCTCGTAATGTGTGTTTCAGTGGCCAGATTCACATTTATAGAGTAAACATTTCCTATAGGATGTCCATAATTGTCATCAAGATCATTCACTGTACCTGGAATATAATATATAATTTTAAATATAATAATTAACCGATTGGAAGCCACTTTTGTAATCCGATGGGCGATAACACTCGTTCGGAGTGATCCAGTACCAAGCGAAAGTCATTCCCCAGTGGATAAAAAAAATTAAGGACGTCCTTCAGACGTATTTTGGAACATATCTTTCGGACATCCAAGGGATGCTCTTGAGACGTCGAATGTCAGGACGAAAGATGTCCAGAGTACGTCTTCTGTCTTTAAGACGCCCTTAGGGCCTCTTTACGACATTGGATGTCTAAAAGACGTTGACTGGACTGACTTTGGCCTTCCTAGAAACGTCTCAAGGACATTCTTGGGATGTTCAGGGTATTGTGCTCACTGGGAGCTATTATATTTTTTGTTGAGAATTCATCTCTTGGTTTATATTCAATATATTTTGTTGAAAATTAAACAATTTTGTTGAGAATTAATAGTTTCTGATTGAAAATTCGTTAGGAAAATATTCTCTTCGCCTGAAAATTCAACTACTTGTTTGAAGGTTGAACCTCTTTCTCGAAAGCTTACCTTTTGGTTAGAGATGTATCATTTTATTAAAAAATTCAACCATTTTGATAATAATTGATCATTTTGGCTTGAGAATCTTAGATGGTCCGGAGTAAATCTGTATATAAAGTGAATCCAGAGTAATCCACCTTTGCTAGACCGTAATTTTCAGAGTTGTTTCCCCCTCGTAATTTTCCCCAAAGGCTGAACTCAAAATGAGCAGATTTTACTTACCAACCCATAGTCTGCCTTGCGGGTCGACAGTTCCGTGATTTATTCTGTTGCCTTCGATGTGTTTGTCCACAGATGTTAATAGGATCTTATCAGGATGATACACATCTGCTCCACTATTCCAGTGGATTATATGTACTTCATTACGATCACCCACCACAAATCTATCATGGAAGCCCTTGACAGGAGCAGCAAAATACACGCGCTCTAAGTCTGTGAAAGAAATGATTATTAAAAGTTAGTCTAATTCGGCGCGTTCCACCTGAAAATAGGGTTTCGAAGCCTATTAAAGGTGTTCGCACAAGAAAATCCGTTGCAGTGCGCTGGAGACGTCTCACGGACGTGCTGCTCGCGCACGAACTCATAACGCCAACCAATCGCGTGCAACCTGTCGTGCTGCTGCGGTTCGAGCGGTGACGCACACAAGTACGACGCTACTCACACTAGTTCGCAACGCACTTGAGTAGGTGCTGCCACAAACTGTAGCAGCACGGCAGGTTGCACGCGATTGGTTTGAGTTATGTGTTCGTGCGCGGACGGCACGTCCGTGAGACTTCTCCAGCGCACTGCCACGCATTTTCTTGTGCGAAAACCTTAAGACGTAAATAAGTTGTCCGAACCTACTCCTCCGATACTTTCCCTTCTGTACTCACCCTACATGCCCTACCCTCCCCTGCTTCCGTTCTCGTCCCCTCCCCCCTCCAGACACTCTATTCTTCACCCCCCACACTTGAATCTTCGCTTCCAATCTCTTCCGTCATTTCTATCTCATTTACCTTCCTCTCCTCACTTCCCCTCACATTTCTCCACACTTCCTCTACCCCCTCATTTACCCCTAGTTCCTCACCCATCACTTTCCTGAGTTGTGCGTTGCGAGTTGTGGACTGTGTGTCCGTGAAGTTAGCACATATTCATAAAATATCCAACTTTTGTTTAATGGAATCATCGTTTGCTCATTTTTTAAACCAAATTGAGTTGCTAAATTCACGCTGCACAACAAATTTTAATTTTTTTTTCAAGTTTGTCCGTATCGACGGACATACGGACACCTGACCGAAACTATCAGGGATTTCCGCCCATAACTACAAAACCCTAAAAATTCTCAAGATTAAGGATATAATAATTGTAATATAGAATAAAAAAATAAAAAGGAGTTAAATACCTAAAATAGCGCAATAATAGTTATTATATGATTGATGCCAGGCACAAAGTTGAGGAGTAGTGATTTCTATCCAGAAGAGTTGGTTGTTATACCAGAACAGACTGTCTGTAGCTCCCGTGAGGTAGAGAAACATTTCAGCCCTAAGGAATGAAATTTCTTTCAAATGTTCAAACGCGATATGGAATTATTTTAAAAACAGGATTGCTACAGTTCAGAGAATTCTAGACATTCCAGGAAATTCAGGGAATTTTCGGCAAACTGAAGTTGAAACTTGGAGGTCATCCACAAATGAACTGGTGTAAATAAAAAGTAGAGATATCTCGCAGGTGAGTGAAACGCAGCTATAGAAAATTGTCTAAAAGATTGGATATAATTTGACGTCTGTAAAAAGGAGTAATAGAACATTGGCAGTAAAAAGTAGACAACGGTTCTCCGGTCCCCACCACTTTCCCATCTGGGAGCAACACATGTAAACGTAGCGCGTCGGTGAGACGGTTCTGTTACGCGTTGCGTCGGCCATTCTCATCTTGAGTCGAAAATGCACGAGCACGAACCCGAGGCTCGGGCCGAGCCGAGCTCGCCCGACTTCACGATTTGGTTTGTTGGCTATTAGGAGGTTTAGGTTGATTTTTGCTTTCAAAAATTCAAACCTATAGGAAAAACTCCAATTACATGTAATAAAGTATATGGGATTTCAAGATTAGGTTAATAATATATATCACTTCCAAGTGGTTTCACTTTTCATCACAATAAATTTTATAATAAATTTTATAATAAATTTTACAATAAATTTTATAGTAAATTTTCTAATTAATTATTTATTAATTTTAGGTTAATGAAACTTTCATTAATCTTTTATTTTTCAATCGATTTTGAATATTGTAAAGTTAAAATGAGAAAAAAGCCAAAAAATTATTAACTCGACCTCATATGCTTTCTTAATATATAAAAACTTTACAAAACCTTCAATGTCTTGAAATATTTATCTCAACATTACAAAATTATATTTTAATTTTGAAATAATTGTAATTGGAACTTAATTTTGAATAATTGTAAAATAAATTTTGAAAAATTTATTTTATAAAGAAATATCTCGTGATTTTTGAAAGACAAAACAATTCTAAAGGTCAGTCTCTGTAGTATTTTTAATAACTAACGAACATATTTCCAGAAAATTTTCCTTGATTTTGCCCTGATAAGGTCAAACATGGTACAAAAAACTGTATAATAGTTGGTCATTTTTTAAATTTTACGACATTTTTGTACCACGTTCGACCTAAGAAGAAAGATTTCAGGAATCAAAATTATTAAAATATCTCAATTAGTTAGAGTTTGGCTGATAATTATATTTTCTGTTGAAATTTTTATTTGACGTATCTGAAATATTGAAAAATTTTGTGAGATTTTGCCAAGAATCCTATATGAAAATTATATTTATATAAACTCAAAATAAGCTGAAAAAAGTTTAAAAGTAGTTATTCGAAATTTATATTTTGTATACAAAAATATTTTCCTCCTTAAATTATAATTTTGATGAAATTTTTATTTTTTCTTCGTTGAAAAATTTCTTGATTTGAAAATATATTTATTTGGTTGAAATTTCATTATTCGAAAGTCTATATCAACTGATTTTAATTATAAATTAGAATTTTTTCAGTGAAAAAGCGATTGTTATATTTCTCGTTGAAAATTCAGCTTTTTTGGTTGAAAATTCAACTGTTTAGTTAAAACTTATATTTTTCGTTGGAATTTTGATTGAGGATTCGAGTATTTTGTAAAAAATTGCGTTCTTTAAAATTGAAAATTGATTTTTTCATATAGAAAATTCAACTGTCGTCGAAAATTATTCTTCTTTGGTAGAAAAATAATTTTCTTGGATGAAAATTCACCTTTTTGGTTATTAATTGATTTTTTGGTTGGAAATTCGTCATTTCAGTGAAAAATACAATAATTTAAGTGAAAATTGGTTAGTTTATTTTTCATGAAACTAATTTTTTAGCTGAAAATATATCTATTCCATTTTTGGTTGAAGATTTATCTTCTTCAGTTGAAAATTCATTTATTTTGTTCAAAAGAAGTATTGTTTGTGTTAAAAATTAAAATTTTTGTTTAAAATTTAAAACTTTTTGTAGAAAATTCGTTTTTTTCGGTTTAAAGTTGCAATATTCTGTTGGAAATGAATTTGTCTTTCGAAATTCATACTATTGTATTAAAGGCTAAAATTTTTGTAGGAATTTCGTCTTTTTTTTTTAAAGATTCCAGACTTTGGGGGACAGTTTTTTCTTTTTTCGTACAAAAAACATTCCTTGGTTGCAAATTTAACTATTTTGTTGGAGTTTCATATTTTTGGTTTGAAAATGAATCTGCTTTGGTTGAGGATTCATCTAATAGGTTGAAAATTCATATTTTTTTCTGTTAAAAATTCATTATTCTAATTGAGAATTCATTTATTTGGTCAAGGATTCAAATTAATTTGTTAAAAATTTTCCTTTTTTGGTACAAAATTAGTACTCTTGGTTGTAAATTTATCTTTTTGCTTGAAATTTCATTTCTTTGGTTGAAAATTTATACTTTTTGTTCAAAATTGTTTTTTTTTGTTGAATGTCCACGTTCAGGACCCTCTGGACACGAAAAACGAAAATCACTGTCCGTGATTACGATTATTAAAAAAATATCTACAGAAATGTCGTTAATTATTTTTTAACAATATGCGTAATTTTTGTTTAAATTGTGAAGAATCCATCAGTACCTGTAATTCAGTGATTGTGAATTCTATATTGTTGCAAATTTATCCCTTTGAATAGAAAATTCATGTCTTTGGTTCTGAATCAAATTTTTTGGTGAATAATACATTTTTCAGTTGAAAATTTCTCAATTTAATTCAAAATTCGTTTAGGGTTTTTGCAGATGGAATCTAATTTTTCTAAGTAAAAATATTTGATATCTATTCCAGTTTTGCTTGGACTACTCTTCTACTCTTTTGTCAGAAATCCTCTTTTTGGTTTTTAAATTATCTGTTTTGCTGGAGGATTGAAATATTTCGTTTCTTAATTGGAAATTATTGTTTTAACTGATAATTTGACTATTCCATTTTTTTAAACAATCTTTTTGTTGAAAATTCATGCAAAAGCATGCAAAAGCGTGGGGAGGGGCTTCGGGAAGAAATGAGGAAAGTTAGAGAGAAGTGGGAAGAATGGGATCTGGTGTGGCGGCAGAAAAAAGATTAAGTTTGGAAGCAGTTGGGTGATATTGAGAAAAATCGAAGAATGAGTGAGAAAGAGAGAAAATCCGATAGGGAGAAGTTGGCAGAAAGAGCGAGAAAGTTAGAAAGTAAGTCTAAGGATATGAAGGAAGGGGGTGAAGGGGCAAGAGAAGGAGAGAGAATTCATGAAATTAATGAGAACTTTATCCTAGAAAATGTGAGAATGAAATCAAGATTGAGAGTGTAGGAGAGGAGAATCGAAGTAGAAGAGAAGATGAAACGGAGTAGAAATATAGTGATTAGAGGACTGCAAGTGGATAGTGAATCTGGAAGAGAAGAAGTGGCAAAGTTGATGGGTGAAATTGGGGCAAAAGTGCACGTGAAAGAGGTAAATGGAGTGGGAATGAAGATTGAAGGTAAATCGCGTATGGACGTAGTGAAGATGAGGAATGAGGAAGCAAAAATTGATATCTTGAGAAAAAAGGCAGCTTTAAAGGGAAGGGAAGGAAGGATAGAAAAGGATATGACGTGAAATGAAAGAATTATAAAGTGGATGGTGAAACAGAGAGCATGGAGTGAAAGAGTGAAAGGGAACACGGTATGGATAGGGTAAGACAGCGTATAGCTGAATGGGAATGCATGGATATGGGATGATGAGAATGAAAAATTGAGTGAAGTGTGTAGGGAAGACCCGTGGCGACGAGAGGTAGAAGTGACTAAGGATATGAGCGAGCAGGTAATGGAAACATTAGAGGGTGAAAGGAAAGAAGGAGGAGAAAATCGATCGACGGGGTTTCCAAGAAAGTAGGGAAAAACATAAGGACGAAAGAAGGGAGAAAGGAAGGAAGAAAGAAGTGAGAGTAGCGTTTTGGAACGTATCAGGGCTAATGCATTAAGATGAAGGATTCTGGTAAGAGGTGAAGAAATGGGATGCAGTGCTGTTCAGTGAAACCAGGGTAGATGAGAAGGAGTGGAAGAGAGTGAAAAGGAAGTTACCCACGGGATATATTTGGCAGATGCAAGGGGCAAAGAAAGAGATAGTGAAGGGAAGAAAGATAGAAGGTATGGTGTCAGGAGTGAGGAAGGAATGTGTGAAAGAAAATAAAATAAAAATGGGATTTAGGGAAACGGATGGAGTAATAACGAGAATGGTGAAGATAGAAAAAAGAAAGGTGAGGATGGTTTGCGTTAATAGGAGAAGGGGAGAAGAAGATGGTTGGAGTGTGATTAGGAAATGGGTGGCAAAAAAGGATGATGAATTGGTGTTGATAGGACCTGATCTGAATGATAGGACGGGGGAACATGGAGAGGAAATATGGGATGAAGAGAGTGAGACTTTTAGAAGAAAAGTGAAACACAAACAGGTGGAACTGGATGGTAGGACTCTGTTGGGAATTCCGGGAAAAACAGGATGGTTTATTTGTAATGAGATTTTGGAAGGGGTTGAGGAAGACGAGATTACGTTTGTAGGAGAAGAACACTTCCCGGTCATTGCAGCGTTGAAATGCGAGAATTGGTGAAGAGAGGGAAGGAAGAAGGAGGGAGCGACAAGGAAAAAAGAAACGATGGATAAATGGGTATTTGATAAGCTGGGAGAATATACGGAAAGAATGGAAGAAGAGAATTTTTTGATTGAAGATGGGGGAGGCGTGGATGAGATCTTGTGTAAGATGAGGAGCAGGGTAGAGAAGATAGTGGAAGAAATTAGGCCAAATGAGGAAGAAAGAAGAGCGAAGAGAGGATGGTAGGATGTGAAATGTGTAGAGAGTAGAGAGCGCATAAAGTTATCGTTGATGAATAGGAGCAGAGGAGAGATAGACAAAAAGGAGTATAATAAAAGAAAAAGGGAACACGAGAAATTACTGGATGTCAAACAGCAGGAGGAGAAAGTGAAGTATATGGAGTAGGTAGAAAAAGCAATAAAGGAAGGAAGAGAATGTGGGGTGGTCAATAGAGAAAGGAGTGAATGGAAAGGAATCAATGAAGAGGTAAGTATGGATGAATGGACGGCATATTTCAAAAAATTGCTAGGAGGGGTGGACAGATGTATAAGGTCAGTGAAAATAAAAAATTGGTGAGTTAAAAGTCGGAGGAATTCAGGGAATTTCGAAATTGGGATTCTGTAGCAACCCTGTAAAGATTACATTAATTGTGCAGTAAAATTTTGTTTCCAATAAGGATATATAATTTATGTAATAAAATTGCAGAATGTTGTCAGATATTGAAAGTAGTAATACTTACACATATTCCTTAGGAGGGGAGGGAGCTCGGGAGGAACTTGCTTCCATACAAAGTACCGAAAAATGAAATGCGCTAAAAGCGCAAACAGCGAGCAGGATTATCATGGTTCGATGAAAATTTTTAATTGAATCTGTTCGTAAGAACTGCGAAAAGAAGGGCATTTATTTCGAATTTATACTCTCTGGTCTTGCAAAGAAAGAAGGGACGGATAAATAATCTCTTCCATTTTCCAGCTCTCTGCCAATAAAATCTTCAAGATTTTGAATTCGGCGTAAAAACGTGAATAATAACGCTACATAGAATGAAACTATCTTATTATGTAATAATCATTTCTGATATCATTCATTAAACAATGATACTTATGCTTTCAAAACTTTCAAAGAATTATAAATAAAATCAGAGCATTTTCTCCGCCTGGTGCGAATGAATAATTTTGCACCCCCCCCCCCCTTTCCCAACCCCTTAAAAAAAGCAAATTTCGCTGCAAAAAAGTATTTGAAAAATTTCACTGTTGAAAAAAATAGTTAAATTTTTGACAAAACAAATGAATTTTCAACCAAAAAAATTCATTTTTCACGGAAAAAGACTAAATGCCTATAAAAGAAAAAAATCAGCAGAAAATTGACTTTAGTTTTTAGTTGAGCAAATTAAGTTTGAATAAAGAAAACTACCAAGAAAAGACAAATTTTTAACCAAACGGATGAATTTTCAACTAAGAAACATACATTTTTAACAAGACTGGAAAATTTTATTTTTCAAAGAAATAAGTTTTTGAGCAAAAAAAAAAAAATTTCAGCGAAATAGTTAAATTTCAAACTAAACAAATGATTTTTTCACCAAAAAGGTTAAATTTCTATAAAAAAAATCTCGAAAAGAAATTTAGTTAAATTTACGAATTTTCAACCAAATATTTAAATTTTTGATGAAATTTTCAACCTAGTAGTTTAATTCTCATCCAAGAAGAATAATTTTCTAGAAAAAAAAGTACCAATTTTCAACTGAATAAATGATTTTGAAACTAAAACTGCCTGTAAAACTCGTCAATCTTTTTACGTTCCTTAAAATCGGTAGAAATTTCTTGAAATTTTGCCATTTTCTTTAAAATCTCTGAAATTCCTGAAATGTATAGAAGTCCCTAGAAGGCCCTTGAAATTTAATTATTCTCCATTTATTCCCTACAGTTTTCTAGAAATTCGTTATTCAACTACTAGGGCTATCGAATTGAAATAATTCAATTTTTAACGTTAAAATCTGTAAATTATTACATTTTGAACAGTTTCAGCATCGTCTTGTAAAATTAATGATTGCTAAACTCTTATTACTAGAACTAGAGTTCAATTCGAAAAATGTTAGAAATTGTGAAAACTTTGGGATTTTTATTTTTGAGACGGCGGATGTTATTTTAGCCAATCAGTGAAGAAAGTTGAAAATATTTTCATAGGCATATCATAGTTCAAATAAAATTGTCAGACTATTGCGTTCTTTGCTGATGAAGTAACCTTGAAGTTCTAATATTGTCGAAACATCTTGATGAGAAAAAATTCACAATTTCACCAAAAAATGATTGAATTATTTATTTATTATTATTTTAAGATTTCCACCTGCCCCATGAAATTTAACACCTATTTCCCATTAGGAAAAATACATGATTGTAAATTATTTAAAGAGAATATTACTAAAATAATTGTGAAGATTGAAACACTTATTTCTGTTATTATATCATTAAAAATAATAATAAATTGTTTGAGAAATTATTTCTGTTTAATTCAATTAATTATTGTCTTGATCTAATTGTCCAACTGTGCAAACAGATTTTTACACATTTTGTGTAAAAATTGCTCATGCTTTAGGATTCCTGAAAAGTAGAACAAATTTTATTTGAAACTTAAAAAGATGTATTTCCTTAGTTTGTTAAGAATAGTGTGAAAACAAAAGACATTTTTTTCAACCTGAAAACGTCCTTGGAACGTTCCTAGGACCTCCTTTGTCAGCCCAATCAATGGTCAGCCCAATGGTGGTTTAATACTGAGTCTTACTCTAGAAAACTGACAGTACAACTTCATATTCTTGGCTTGCCTTTTCCACCCGGTTTTGCAACTCCCGTTGTGTGAATTAACGCTCACGACTAGACAAGTCCCGAACGGCTATGATTTTAGAGCAGTACGCCATTATACGGAACTTCAACTACTTACTTAAATTGCTGAAATTAATTAATAAGGACTTACATGCTGAATTTGGTTGGCTAGGTAATCTAAGGGACAGGTATAGTAAATGAATGAATTGATTATTTATGTGGTTCGAAAATAAAGGTATCCGATTTATTTCTGGGGTCAAGCCACCCCAGTGGCTTACACATAACACGCCTAAACCGGCGGAAAATCTACATAAAGATTATAGACATGAAAAAAATGATAATCGGGGGTTAAGACTGCCCGATTTAAAACATCTATGCCCGCGACTCTCGTCATCACGCCCCCCAACCTACTGTTGGCGGAGCTTTGGGCAGTCGTTGAATCTATGCTCCACCGAGCCGCATTTTGCACAGGGCTTGGCGGAGGTCTTGCCCCAGTACTGAGGGGTGGGTGCCCTTTCGAAAGTAGGGTCTTCCCTCAACCTCCTTCTGACCCTTAAATCCGACTATATCCTTAATTGACTTATCCTCCGTAAGAATATAAGCGGTTCCGAAGTCTCTTACGGATCGAGCCCTCATCAACGTCTTGATCATTCGGGCGTTTACGAGTAGGTATCGCGGCTTAAACCATTTCGTCCTCCGGATCCCCTTGTGCGACCGGCTCCCCTTCCCCATCCGAGTCATGGATATCGAGAAGTTCCCGAACCAAGGCTGCCACCTCCTATAAAAGTGTGCCGGCTTCTTTACAAGATCTCCTACTTTGAATGTAACATCTCTGCAACCCCGTTTATAGTATTTGGATTGTCGCAGAAATGCCTGATCTTGATGTTTAGTGATTAAGTATTTTAGGTGAGTGAGCCTTGACATCCTAGTTGCCCAACCTTCAGCGTCGGATGGGGGCAACTCTGCCTCCCCCTCAAGAGAGCGTCGAAGCAGGTTCCTAGGCCGTGGCTCCCGTCCCATATTTAAAAATGCGGGTGTACACCGCGTGGTACTGTGCACGGGCGTATTGTATGCGAACATAAAGTCTTTCAGGTGCACGTTCCATTCCCGGTGATCCTGTTCTATGAATGCTACTATCATAGTATTAAGGACGCGATTAGTCCTTTCGACCGGATTCGCCTGAGCGTGGTATACCGGACTGAAAGAGCGGTGGATTCCATATTCCGTAGCCATCTCTTCGAAAGCTGCTTTTATGTTAGCAGCATTTGGCTTTCTTAAGGGGACTACCTCCACTCATTTGTTAGAAAGGTCCTAGTATACTACCAGATATTCATGAGCCTTTTTACTCTTTGGAAATGGGCCCATCACGTCCGTTGCAACTACAGCCCACGGCTCTTGAACTAAACGATGGCCCATTAAACTTTTCGCGCCCGATTGGTCCGATTTCGTCAGTTGACATGTTTCACACCTGTTGATGAAGGTGCTGATATCTTGAAACATCCCCGACCAATAGTAGCGCAACTTTGCTCTGTACAAAGTCTTCTCAATGCCCATGTGGCCGGATTCAGGGTTCTCATGTACTTCCCTCATCACGTTATTAATCTGGTCTTGAGGTACGACCAATTTCCAGGCATCCAGGTCTTCCGGAATGTCTTCTAATAGGGTGTTATTTTGGTAACTATAGAGCCGTCTGTCAACCACTTTCCAGCTCCTATACTTAGAAGGCATGTTGATGACTGCCTGACAGCGCCTCTCGTATCATTCGTCTTTCACAGGCTCTATCATGGCCAACTTAAGGTCCTCCACTTCTCCATAAAACCGCGGGAGTGCGTCCGGAACATGGTGCATCGCCCCTTTCCTATGCGCTACCTCGGAGTCATACTCGAACAGGTCGAGTGACCATCTTGCTAATTTGCCAGTTGGATTCCGAAGATTACAGAGCCATCTCAGACTGCTATGGTCGGTGATGACAGTAAAATGATACCCCTCCAGATAATACCTGAATTTATGAATCGCCCAGACGACAGCTAAGCATTCACGCTCCTTGGTGGAGTAATTACGCTCAGCCTTAGACAGAATTCTACCGTCGCTTCCTCTTGTTCTTCGCCCCAAATGAATGATTGATTTTTCTTGGTTAGCCGAGTTAGAGGCTCACAAATCCTGGCATAGTCTTTAATGAAACGCCTATACCAAGATGTTGCTCCGATAAAACGACGGACTTGTCTCAATCTAGACGGTCGAGGGTATTCTAATATTGGCCTTAACTTATCCTCATCGACGTTGAGACCTGTCTGATTCACTACAAATCCCAGATATTGGACTTGTAGCCTACAGAAGTCGCATATATCAGGGCTGAGAGTCAACCCAGCTTCCTGAACCCTTTGAATGGTTTTCTCTAACCAATAGAGATGTTCCTCGAACGTTTTGGTAATGACTAATATATCGTCCAAATACGCATACACGTGCGGCCTCATTTCCGGTGTCATCACTTTGTCCATTAGCCGCTGGAACGTCGCAGGTGCTCCCGCAAATCCGAATGGCATCCGCCGATATTGGTAGAGACCCTTTCCAGGTATGATGAAGGAGGTCTTCTCTTTGCTCTCCTGAGTCAAAGGAATCTGATGATACGCCTTGTTCAAGTCCAGCGTCGAAATATATCGGGCTGAATTCAATTTATCTAATATTTCTGTCATGAAGGGTAACGGATATGCATCCTTCTTACTTACTTCATTGACTTTTCTAAAGTCAATGCACATCCGATATCCTCCATCTGATTTTCGAGCCATCGCGACTGGATTACACCATTCGCTTGATGAAGGTCCTATGATGTCGTTGTCAATTAATTTTTAGGCCTCTGCGAGTAACGCCTTCTGGACCTTTGGTGACATGCGGTTATTCCTTTGTCTAATAGGAGAACTTCCCTGGGTGTCGACCATGTGCTCGACGAACTTAGCCGCAGGTAATTTATCCGGAGGTGAAGGAAGTACTCGTTTTAAGAATGAGTTGATTTCCCCCCGTTCCTCGTCCGACAAGGTGGCAATTCCTTTGCAATTCTCGGGCTTCTCCTTCGTCCACTACCACGAAAGAAAATTTTATAAGTGGCTCGTCAGCCATCCAAATTTCTCTATCTTTCGCGTACATCATAAGCCCAAATTCCTTCGCAAAGTCCATGCGTAACACACACAAGTCAGTAAGGCCTGATATTATACGGACTGCTATCTCGCGGGTCACACCTCCCAAACTGACGGAGATCGAAGCTTTAATGATTTTCAGCCCGTTCGCTTCCATGAAGGTATTCGTTGATCCCGTGTCCACCAATGAATAACAGAGTTTTTCGCCTATCACGACATCAGTATAGGGTCGTGCGGCTTTACCTCTACTTAGTTTAGGGTTGAACGATGCACCTGGATCTTGAATATCTCCTTCCAGATCATTCATGATCTGTTCCATACTACAATCAGGTTCTCCTGCGTTCTACTGAAATTTATTAGAGTCGTCGTCGACTCTCAAAGTCAGGTTAGGTTGATAAGAGTTGTCCACAACTCCTGAAGTTTCTATTCTGAATTGGCTCAGCTCATGTATAGCCGCATCTATGGTATCACGCCCATGCGAATTGTTGAGTGAGCTGCGCTATTTTTGGTTTTTGAATCGGCCCTGTTAATCACAGCCGATGTTGAATTCACTGAGTTGATGGGTGTTGAAGTTTTAGGTAGAGTTATCTCCGGCTGGTCTGCTGAAGCTTGGGTCAGCTTAGGAAAGAAGGGAGTAGCATCGACCCGTAGTATGCTCTCCCTTACTAGTTACCTTGGCAATAGGCGGAATCACAAGTGTTTTTGACTTGATCCGCCTTTCCGCAGTTGTGACAGAATTTATGCCACTTACTTGAACACTTTTTCCAATGATGATCCTCCCACTTACAATTGAAACAGGGTGGTTCATGTTTAGGTTGGATCCTGGGCTTACGACTCCGATCGGGAGACCCGCCTCTAGGTGATCCTTTTGATTTGTCCGAGTTCCTAGGTTCCTCCGCCTTTAAATCCCTATCTCCGGACGGCTTCTTACCTTTATTGGGCCCTTCCGAAGTTGATTTACCCTTATCTTGGGCGGTTTCCTTACCATCTCGGATCGTGACCGGGTCAAGGAGAACGTTTGCTAACTTTTCGATGGCGGAGTCGGAGCTTTCCTCTTTCACGATCCCGCCACCTGAATTTTTCTTAACCGGAGTGTAGGCGAACTCCGGGAAAAACGAGTCTTCCTTCCTAGTAGGCTGTCTTTCGGGTTCCATGGTGCTTAGGGTCCTTTCTGCGTCAGCTGCCAGGAACGCCAATCCATTGTAGTCGAAAAATTCGTGGCGCCTAACCAACCACTTTATGTCCGAGCGTAGACTAGTGTACGCCCTATCCATCTGCTCTTGTAGTGTCACGGGCCTTGAGAACCTCCGATATAGGCAGACACCATGTTTGGTGCGGTGGACCCGTTCTTTGGGAGAATGTCTTTGATATGTTAGGATTAAGCAAGTTTTGGTGGAAAATATTTTATTTAAAATTAGTTTAGGCTCTTTTTAGTGTAGTAAATAATTAATGCAATGATGAGGTTTAGATTGTTAATCATTACTGACTGAAGAAGGTCGTATCGGCTAAATCATGGTTCGGGTTTAATTCCTCTTGTACAAATTCACATATCAGCATTCATGTAATCATTATTCTTTAAATTTACTTGAATTTCATATAACCTTCTTTTAATATTAACTTTCGAAGTACTTTTCTCGCCCTCACAGGCCTGAATAAACCAAATAACGAAGCGGGTGGTAATAATAAAAATAATAATAAAAGGCGAGGCGGTAAAGGCCGTAATAAATCCAACGAAAATAAGACCGAGGACCAAGCAGTTCATCCCTCAAATAACCCTAATTCAAGCAGTACCTCGAAAAACACGTGTGCTGTACTAAGCCCTCCAGAGGTGCATACTCCCTCTGTACCACATTTGTTTGGTACACCTCCTGCTTTTGGCGCTTATCCGCAGTATTTTAATTATGGGTATTACCCCGGCTTTCCTCAGGCACAAATGATGCCAGCTAACTTCTGTTATCCTCCAGTGGGTAGCCCACGCTGTTGAAGCGTCGAATTTGTCAACCGCTGCTGTGGCCCCAAATGGGAGAAGTGCGAATGCTCAAGCGCCAGCCCCCTTAGTGTGCACTACCGCTGGTGGCACTTCAAGAGGGGAGCGCAGCAGCTGTTGGAATTGCAATGAGCAAGGACACTTTTCTCGTTCCTGCTCCAAATCTACAAAGGTTTTCTGCCACAGTTGTGGCCACCCGGCCAATATTCTACGAACTGTAGCTGATGTTCGGGACCTAGGTCGGGAAACGACTAAGGGTGAGTGACTCTAGGGTCCGATCACACCCCCTTTCGTTGTTAAGGCCCCTCAAATTTCGTTAGATAAAGTCAATACGGTACTGGATGAGCGGCGCCTGTTTATTACTGTTAGTATCGATGGTCGATCACTACACGGACCTACATAGGTAAGCCGGTCTTCGGGAAATTTTCGAGTTTGCTTGAGAAATCAGCAGATCAACCGCGTCCGGGTATTATGTACCCTAACGGGGTGATCGAGGAAACTGCCGGACAAACCATTTTACCACTTAAGTTTTTAGGTTTAAGCAAATTCTTGCAGATTCGTTTCGCACCAGCTGTTGATTGTGAAGTTTTATTTGGTCACGACTATACATAATTATTTGATTTCGACGTTAGGTTCAAGTCCCGTATTTGGAGAATAGGCAGCGGTATTCGGAGAACTTATCAAGGACAGAAAATTGGTTCTAAAACAAGCCTACCGCCGGAATTATCGGAAAATCGCGTAGAGATTGCTAATAATTCCTTGTCCAGTGAAGCCGTACAAGCCTGCGCAGGCATAACAGAATTAAAGCCAAGCTTCCTGCTACTCACATGGTGGAACACCATATTGACATCCAAGGACATACTCCCATTAGGCAAGCTCATCGGCGCCTTTCTCTCAAGGTTGAAGAATCATTCAGAGAATCTGCCCAAAAGCTGGAAGCCGAGGGAATAATAAGTCCTAGTAAAAGCGAATGGTGTAACCCAGTGGTAATGATCAGGAAGCCTGACGGAGATTATAGGCTTTGTATCGACTTTATGAAATTGAATGAGGTAGCCAAGAAAGATGCATTCCCTATGAGAAATATTAGCTCAATCTTAGACAAGCTTTCATCGGCGCGATATATTTCTAAGATTGACCTTAGTCAGGCATTCCATCAGATTCCTCTCTCCGATGAGTGTAAGGAATTCACAGCTTTCCCAGTACCGGGCAAGGGGCTTCATCATTACAATCGTATGCTATTCGGGTTATCGGAAGCTCCAGCAACGTTTCAACGACTGCTGGATCGAACGATAACACCAGAGTTTGAGCCCCATGCATTCGCATACATGGATGACATTATTGTAGTCAGCGAAACCTTTGAAGAACACATTTATTGGTTAGAGAAAGTCTTAGATGTGTTTATCAATGCCGGACTTACAGTTAATCCCGATAAGAGCAAATTCGGTTATAGTCAAGTAAGATATCTCGGATATTTGGTAGATAAGACGGGAATGCATCCTGACTCAGAGAAAACTGAGCCATTAGCCATTAGCGAGGCACACGACACGACGACTTCCGGACACTTGGGGGTTGATGAAACTTTCCAACGTCTGTCGCTGCTCTACTATTGGTCCGGAATGTTTAATGTCATAGCCAAATACGTCTAAGCATGGCAAATTTGCCAAAAGATGAAGGTGGACCACGCACGTCGGGTAGGTCTGATGGGTAAGCGGATAATCGAGCAACCTTTGTCGGTGGTAGCGGCGGATATGATGGGTCCGTTTCCACCATTTGGCGCGAGCGGGAAGGAAAGGACAAGCGGGGAGGACGCAGGAGTTCAGTTTCGTGTCGGCCATCGACTTGTGAGGAAATTTGTGGAAGGATTTTCGGAAATTGTCGCTTGCCTACCGGACGAGTTTATTTTTCCGGACTGGAGTTGTATTGACTGAAAGGAGAACTCGTGGATTTTGGAATCAAGGTAGGCGTCATTCCTCTGCTTCTTGTTTTGTTTTCCTGAGTTTGGATGAGTATAATGGTTGAGTTGGGTTTGTAAGTTAAATGTTATACTAGGAGGGTAATCTAGCTAACGCGGGCAGACACCATGTTTGGTGCGGTGGACCCGTTCTTTGGGAGAATTCCTTTGATATTTCAGAATTGAGCAAGTTTTGGTGGGAAGTATTTTACTTAAAATTAGGTTGAGCTCTTTTCAGTGTAGTAAATAATAATGCATTAATGAGGTTTGGATTGTTAATCATTACTGACTGAAGAAGGTCGGATCGGCTAAATCGTGGTTCGGGTCTAAATCCTCTTGTACAAATTCACACATCAGCATTCATGTAATCATTATTCTTGAAAGTTAATAAAATTTCATATTAACTTCTTTTAATATTAACTTTCGAAGTACTTTTCTCGCCCTCACAAATCAGCACGGTAAGTGCAAAATTTAAAATTACTTTTCTGTAAAGGCGTTGGCGCGGCCATTTAGGTAACGGTTCTCAGCTTACATTTGTTGTTATTTGTGGTGGAATATTAATTATTTTCTCGAACAATTCCTCTTTTTCAGTTGAAAATTGATGTATTCTGTTACATATTCGTCCTTTTTGGTAGAAAGTTAGTCACTTTCGTTAAAAATTCCTCATTTCAGTCGAAAATTGATTTCTGTTTTTAAAAATTTAACTATTTTATTAAAAATTCATGTATTGTATTAGAGATTCATATTTCTTAGTACAAAATTAATATTGTTGGTTAAATATCCATCTTCCTCTTTGTAAATTTAACTATTCCATTAAAAATTAGTTTCTTATTGAAAATTTATTTTCAACTGAAAAGTTAACTATTCAATTTTTATGTCGAAAATCTATATTTTATTTACGGAGACTCAACAATTTGGTTGAAAGTTCATGTATTCTGTTAATAATTCATCCTTTTTGGGTAAAAATTAATCTACTTCATTTAAATATTATCTTTTCGATTGAAACTTTATTTATTTTTTTTTACCTCCTTGATTTTTCTTGGCATTGCATTTATTTTGTGAACAATTCTTCTGTTGTGGTAGAAAATTATTCTTTTTTGTTAAGAATTAATTTTTTTTTCTCAAAAATTCATTTCATTGGTCAACAATCTAATTAAAATTAATATTCTTGGTCGAAAATTCATTTTTTTTTTTTTTGAAAATTCAGTTTTTTGCTTAAAAATTCTACTATTTTTGAAATTTTTTGTATGAGAAATTACTTTTTTTTTAGCTAATAAACATTTATGCTTTGGAAAAATACAAAATAATCTCTTTTATTAAAATAGAGTTAGTTTTTGCAGTAACATAATGAAGAATCAATCCTTCAAAAAATACGGAGAAGTAAAATTATTTTGTAGTTTTAAACATGATTCATTGGAATATTTTAGAGGCTATTGTGAATTACTTCATTATTTGGTCTATTTGTTGTAATAGCAAATAATGGAAATTTTTTATTCTTGAGAAAATATCTTCCTTTTCATCGGCACTATTTTTCCTCGCATTAGACACGTTAAAAATATCTCTTATTTCGCTGCATCATCATAGTTCAAATAAAATTGTTATGTTCAGCATTTATTGCTGATATAGTCACCCTAAATAAAAGTTTCATTACGTAATAAAGATTTCTCTTTATACGCATTTAAATCGAACTACTTCTTATCAGATTGATATCAAATTGGAATAAAATTTGAATATGGGCGATTAAGAAAGTACTTGCGCTATATTATAAAGTTATTTTTACAAAATAAAAAACATCATTATTTGATTTGAAGTAACACTTCTAAACATTTTCATATTTATAAGGACTAAGTAAATTGTTTATGATAAATCTCGTAAAATTATTCCATACCTATAACAATTCGTAGAAAATTAACGGACTCATTGGATTTTACATATTTTCCAATTTTTTGAAGATTGCAAGGGATTTCCAAGATATCAAAGAATTTTCAGAGATTTTCTGGATTTTCAAAATACTCCAGGGTATTGTGACGGATTAGCGAATTCTGAAAATTTTGAACTAAGTTAAATATTTCGGAAAATTGCGGGAAAGAATGAAAATTCTGGATTAGAACAGGAAATTTTTTAAAATAATTATAAGTGTGACTTGGAACCGAAAGTTTAAATAAATTCTGAGCTGGAGCAGAGAATTTTCATCAATTCTGAGCCAGAACTGGTGATTTTCGAAAAGAATAAAAATTCTGGATTGAAGGAGTGAATTTTTCAAACGCATTACAATTCCGACTTGGAACAGGGAATTTTCAAATTTGATGTTTTTTAATATTTCTATTTGAATTATAATTTTGTGTGGCAACCTGGAATTATTGGTAATGAATGATAATTTTAAATAAAGATAGGGATTGGGGAATTGGAGATTCGAATTAACGAAAACTCAACTAACCAATCATTTTTACAATCATCAAAAAACAATCTGCACGAGACAATTTGTCAAAAGTCATATAAAATTCAACAATTTTTTCAAAAATTCATCCTTTCTAGTTGAAAATTGAACGATTTTGTAAAAAAATTTGAAAAATGATTAATTCTCAAGGCTCTCTGGATCGAATCAGGGAAGTTTTGAAAATAATTTAAATTCTGAATTGGAGAAGGTGATTTTTTAATTTGAGTAGATTCTGAAATAGAATATGAAATTCTTAAATTTTAACGGATTCTGAGCTATAACTGGAAATTTTTAAAAAGAATTAAAATTCTAGATCAAAACAGGGAATTTTTGAAACAATTATAATTCTGACTTCCAACAGAAAATTCAAAAATTTGAATAAATTCTGACTGAAACAGGTATTTTTCAAATTGAAAAAATTATGAATTAGGACTGAAATTGTCGAACAGATTTAAAATTCTGATTCGAAACAGGGAATACAATTGGAAGTTTTTTATTTCAAGACTTTTTCAAAACATACAGACTGAAATTACTCTCAAATTGCATGTTTCTCAGTAAAATTTAGGCACGTGTTTTAGATAAAAGTTTCAAAAAGAAGGTCTTATAGAATTACCAGCAATAAACAACATGCTCTATTAGCTTATTCTATTCGCTTGTGTTTATCAATGATTACGAATAATACAAGGTAGTTGGTTAAAAACAAATTTTATAGTTGTATGTCGTCACATCACAAAAATATTATTAAGGAATTTGAGATCCATTGATTGAAACGAAAAATTTAGAATTGTGATGAATGGTCAACCAAGAAGATTCGTTTTCCCCAGGAAAAGACGAATTTTTCTCCAAAATACATTAATCTTTAACCTAGTAGTTGAATTTTTTAGTAAAAAAAAGCCTTCAAATTTCCAGTAGATTTCAACCAAAAAATTAATTTTTATCCAAGTAGTACAACTTTTAACTAACTATACTTGAATTTTCAACCAACAATATTTAAAAAAAGGATAAATCTTTTTAACCAAATACTTGAGTTTTCATCCAAATGGTTGAATCTTTAACCAAATGATTCAGTTTTCAACCAAAAAGATGAATTTTCAAGAAAAGATATTAGCTTTCTACAAAAAAAGCAATAAAACAGTTACATTTTCAGTTAAAAAAGATAGATTTTCATCTAAAAATCCATTTTCGGCAAAATAGTTAAACTTGACGTTGAAAAAATTAAGTTTTGATTTAAAAATACGAAATTTCAACAAACCAGTTGAATTTTTTACTGAAGAAATGAATTTTCTAACAAACGGTTGAATTCTCAATCTGAAGTGACGAATTTTTAACAAAGCAGGCGACTGAAGTAAATTTTCAGATTCCTTTCGCAGGCATTTGAACAGTTCGATACAATCTTCCAGAATTTGGACTAATTTTGATGAACTAAGGAAACTTGAAAATTTTCTTCTCATATAAGTTTCATTTTTGGAAATATCCTTAAAGAAATCAAATATTTGCTCGAGAACCTTCACGAAGAAGCACCCAGAGAAACCCTCTGGTATTAAATGGCAGATGACCCGCAATGCCATCCACATTTTTTTCAAGTCAAAGGCTTGGAAGGTTATAGAGTTGCGAGACTATTTCAACAGCAAACAAGATGTTTCCCTTCAGAACACTATCTGTAAAGCGGATCTTGATTAAACGCCCTTAAATTTGTCTGCAGAAGAAGCCTTTAATATCAGGGTAGAAATCATAGAGGAATTAGAAACGCAATGGAGACAGAACATTTGGTTGAAAAAGGGAGTCTTGTATCCAGAAGCAGAAGGATTCGTCATTGCTAGTCAGGACAGGGTGGTCAGCACCAGAAATTATCGCAACCAAGTGCTGCATGATCATGATGTGACAGGCATTATACATTAACATCTTGCCCCAAATTTAGACCTCTAGACAGAATAGATGCCTTTCTATAGATACATTCCAGTGCCTGTCTCAGAAAACGAAGATTACATCTTATATTGGGATGTTACTATCCAAACGGATCATCATACTTATGCCAATGGAACCAACATCATGATGCAAGAGAACAGAGGCAGAAGAATCTGAATCATCAACATTGCTTTTCCACATAAACGAAAATAGCAGGTAGCACATACAACAGCGAGTGACGTGGATCGATTCAATCTATTGTGATTTCAGCTACAGGCAATGTGCACACAAGATGCATTGAACATCTTCAACATTCAAGAGTCACCAGTGTACCGGAAGCAGGTCAGAAGGCTGTTTTATCTAACACCTCTCGTATTGTAAGAAAATTTTTAGACCATCAGGAAGCAAGCGACTAAAACCCTAAGAACTGGTGGATGTCAGCTCTCAGAAAGCATCCAGAAGCGAATGCTGTTTTTTCCAACGATCGTCTAAGGACAACAGCCGTAAGAAACAAACTCAAACTACACCATGTTCTGAATTTGGTACCTACAATATTATTGCAACAGATTTCAGTGCATCGGCTTAAATCAATTGATATCATCTTCATCTCATTAGACACTTGACTTAGTCCGTGGCTAATGCGATAATGAAAAACCGTGTTCGCCCAAGAACAAATATAAAATAATAATAATAATAATAATCGATGTGGTGTAGGGATGTGGCGACCGCATCGCCCGAGAGCTCCGGCTCTTGCAGTCAGCCGCGTTGCTTTGGGCTAACTTCCCAATGCAACGAATTATGCGGTTACGACACAAGTATCGCGCAGTGCCACCCACAATAGGCCTCTCTCGGATGGAGGCCATGGTTCAGTTGGGAGTGGCAATAGGAACGAACCGAGGCGACGTCCAGGCAATGACCCCGGACAAACGCGAGAACATCGATTTAAATGGTCGGACCAACTCAGGAGGGACCTTCTTACCTGTTGGCAAAGAAGCTCACCGGCGCGGAGAGAATTCATGAAGAGGTTACATGACCGTTATGCACCCAGAATATGCTCATAAAACGCCTCAGTATTCAAGAGATCAGGTATCCTTCTTGCGAAAAAACGGATATGAAGCTCTTTATCAACAGGAAGAGGAGCAACAGCCTCCAGCGAACATTCCACCTGTTCCAGCAAGACCACCTTTGCAGATAGCCGATAATGCCAACAAGAGAAGTAGGATATCTATCCACCAAAAAGTCTTCCTCAGGATGCACAAATTAGCTGAAGCCAATACTGCTCTCCGCGATTTGCTCCCCGAAGATGTTAACCTCTGGAATCTGAACTGTGTAGTTTACGAGAAGGCGGTCTCCCTGCTTAGCGACGATAGAAGTAACGATACTTCGGTACGTCGGAGTAAGACACGCGAGCGTATTGCACAGCTTCAGTTCAAAATTGAAACGGCGAGACGGCATGTATCAAATGTTCAGTGTGTAATTAGCAACATAACATCAAATAAAAAGTTCACTCCAAAAGTTAGGGCACTTGCTCGAAACTTGAGGAAAGCAAATCACACGCTGAACAAGTGTAAAATGTCGACCATCAAGCAGGACTGGACGCAAAAGTAAGATCTCTTTCAACAGCGAAAGAGCGCCTTGAACGGCGAGTTAATTAGATTCAGGAAAATTCCACCTTTTCTACTAATCCTTCCCGTCTGTTCAATAAATCGTCATGTGTAGTTAAAAATCCGCCTAGTCGAAAAGAGATTCAAGTCTTCTGGGAGCAAGTATATGGAGATACTTATCATCTAAATGAAGATGCTTCTGATATATCACTCTTTCGTAACTTTTGCCAAAGGCAAAATTACAAGGTCCAGAGGAAGAGTGTCCACTAATTACTGCTGAAAATGTGAAGAAAGTTATCGCTAGAACTAAGAACTTTTCAGCACCAGGGTCAGATAAAATCAACAACTTTTGTTGGAAGAAGTTTACTTCTACGCATCAACATCTAGCGGCAAGTCAGGCGTAAAAATCTGCCATACCTTGAGGAAGGTTTCGTTTGCTAGTGGCTGAGTGAAGGTACACCCGTTTGACGTCTCCCTTTACGAGACGCCTCCACCCGGAAAGACCGTCCATCAGTTCGAGGAGCGGAGAGAGAGAGAGAGGGCGGATGTGGTCGCCGAGTGCAGCATTGCTTATTATTTTGTGTGTGTGTGTGTGAGAAGGAGGAGGAATGAGGATGTGGATAGGATGAGGTTGTAGGCCCGGAGATCTAGGTAAGGAGCTCCTAAGCGAGGATTGACTTGACGAAGTTCATATGTTCAAAATTGTAAGTTTCGTCGAGAAGAATCTGCACCCCGGAATCTTTTCGACGGCGGAGAATTTAATAGCGACGAGGAGAAGGTCTCTGGCGTTTGATCGGCGCAGAGTAGAAGATCTTCGTCGCCCGAACTCGGGTTGATGGCGGTTGCTGGTCGAGCGGGAGACTCGAGGTGAGGCTCCTCGTTATGCTCGGATGATGAGTTGACCGGAGCAGCTGGTGAGAATGGGCGAGCTATCTCCGCGCCACGAGAAAATCCCGAAGATTGAGGAAATCGTGCGTGGATGAAATTGCTCACGCATTATCGAATCCTCCAGTTGCGGTGCTTCTGTTCAACTCATCGATGAACTCAACGAGAAAAGCCTGCGTCTCATGGTATGCTTTACTGCTGCCATCCCAGAATTCGCCACTAATTTCGAAAGGGCAATCGATGTCAGAGACTGACTCACTATGTGGAGGAGTGCTCTTGGTGGTTCGGAACCCACCTTGAACTGTAGGTGCCCCTCCCACCACCAAATAAGTGTGTGGGGGGTGTGTAAAGAAAAAGGGAAGCGATACATGAAAAATGTAAACCCTTAGGGGACACATCAGAAGCTTCCATTCCAGGTAATCCGAAGTTCTTCAGGTCCGCTAAACCGCATTTTGAGGAATTTTTTCTCTCTCAATTCTCAGTGTTATTAGTGAATTCTTATATTTTTGAAAGGGAGAAATTTGATCACTGAATAAAAAATTGATTGAAACTTTTAATTCAAATATCGAAATTCTTTATTATTGGCTTTAAAATTGTTAAATACATAGTGCTGAAATTTATAAGAGAATAATATCTCGTATTTGTTTATGGAATCCTGAATTTGAAAATTCATTCATTCGTTTCATGCAGGAAAAAACTTGGATTCAAATGGTAGCGATAAGTCGGCCTTCCCACCACACCAAGGTCCTTGACCGCGAAAATAGTACCACCCATGAAATCATGAGGTGGTAGTTCTTCCTCAGGATTCTCGAAACCATATCCTTTTGTTGATATGAATAAAATATCCATGTCAGGGCCTCCGAAAGTGCATCCTGTTACCTTTCTTGTACCTACTTCAATGGTTCGATGCATGCTTTTCGTCCATGGATTAACTTCAATGACCTGAATAAAATAAAAAATGTCCTTCTTATTTAGACTTTCATTTGTAGGGTTTCGTAGCCCCGGGCAGATAGACTAAATTAACCTCTTTTTTAAGGAACATAATTTCAAAAAATAAATGAAAATTTATTTTCATTTTATTTTGAAATTTTGTTTGAAAAAAGTTCTTTGAAAAAAATAAAATAAAGTTTCTTAAGAATTTTGGGAAAAAAAATTTGTTTGAGGTTCTCAAAAAACTTTGTTTGCAGATTTTTTTCTACAATTTCATTAAGACTCCATTGAAGTCCTAATAGGCTACAAAACCCTTTTTTGTAGGCGCTCGGTGTCAACTTTGACTGATTTTTGGAAATATCTTTAAATATCCTTACTTTACTTTCTCCAAAAATAGGTATCCAGAGATAACCTCTTTTATCAATGGCCAGGTCACCCGGGACGCCTAATACTTTATGGTCTGTCAAGTCGAAAACTTCTGGATCGGCTGAAAAATTGATTTAGTTACCAATTAAATTACGAAAATATACATTTCCATTGAATTTATCAATTGACAGAGTGCTTAGGCCTAAGATGGTCCAAAAATTTCTAAATCATAATTTTCGTAAAACATCATAATTCAGACTTTGAAAAAGAGAATTTTAGAAATGAAACAGTAATTTTGGAAAATAATTTATATGCTGATTGCGAAGAAGAGAATTTTAGAAGAAAAATCTGTGTGTTCAGAATTATAATTTTTTTTCAAAATTCGTTTTTTCGAATTGAAAGTTAATTATTCTTCTTGTTTGACAATTCACCTGTATTGTGTTGAAAGTTCATGTACTTGTTGAAAAAAATTTTGTTTAGTTAGGAAATTCGGTTGTAACTTTGTTTCTCTTTATGAAAATTAAATTTTTAACTAAAAATGTTACTATTCCACTTTAGCTTTAGAATTTATATTTTTTCAAATTGAAAATTCACTTGTTTTGTTTGAAAATTGTCTTTTTTGGCTGAAAATTCTGCTTTTTTGGTATATAATTCATTTTTTGGGTTCAAAATTTAACTGTTTTGATGGAAATCAAATTCCAGAAAGGAAATTTCTTGAAAAATTATAATTTTGTCTTGGAACACGTCATGTTTAACATGGAGCGGAAACAGGGAATTTACGTAAAGATTTACCATTTTCATTTCAGAACATGAATGTTCCGTCAAGAATCATTCTTTCACTTGGAATTGCCTGAAATAGAGAATTTCTGAAGTGAAAGGGACATTTTTGTTTAAAAACTTACTAAGTTTTCCTCCATCAAAAGTGTAGGATACGACTTTTAATGACAGACCATCGATGTAGTAGCATTTGCGAGGATTAGAAAAATAGTTCCACACGATTCCATTGCTCCTACGAGCTTCCGTAATGTGTGTTTCAGTGGCTAAATTCACATTTATGGAGTGAACGTTTCCTATAGGATGTCCATAATTGTCATCAAGATCATTCACTGTACCTGGAATATAATATATAATTTTAAATATATTAATTAACCGAGTGGAAGCCACTTTTGTAATCCGATGGACCACTGGGTTAGCAGAACTAGTAATCCGTATAATCCAAGGAATCCGGTGTAATGCAATTGTAAGCCGTGGCGATAGCACTCGTTCGGAGTGATCCACTACTAAGCGGAAGACATTCCCCAGTAGGAAAAAAAATTAAGGACATCCTCTGTCTTTGAGACACCTTTAGGTCACCTTTTCGACATTGGACGTCTTAGAGACGTTGACTGGACTGACTTTGGCCGTCCGAGGAACGTGTCAAGGACCTTCTTGGGATGATCATAGTTTTGCGCCCACTGGGAACTATTATAGTTTTTATTGAGAATTCATCTCTTGAACCTCTTTCTCGAAAACTTATTTTCTGATTAGAGATGTATCATTTTATTTGAAAATTTAACCATTTTGACAATAATTGATCATTTTGGCTTGAGAATTCCACTAGACCGTAATTTTCAGAGTTGTTTCCCCCTCGTATTTTCCCCAAAGTCTGAACTCAAATTCAGCAGATTTTACTTACCAATCCATAGTCTGCCTTGCGGGTCGACTGTTCCGTGATTTATTCTGTTGCCTTCGATGTGTAGGTCCACAGATGTCAATAGTTTCATATCAGGATGACGCGCATTTGCTCCACTATCCCAGTGGACTACATGTATATAATTACGATCACCCACCACAAATCTATCATGGAAGCCTTCAACAGGAGCAGCAAAATACACGCGCTTCAAGTCTGTGAAAGAAATGATTATTAAAATTCGTCTAATTCGGCGCGTTTCACCTAAAAATAGGGTTTCGAAGCCTATCAGGACGCAAATAAGTTGTCCAAACCTACCCCGCCGATACTTTCCCTTCCGTACTCACCCTACATGCCCCTACCCTCCCCTGCTTTTCCTTCTCACCACCGCCCCCTCCAGACACTCTATTCTTCACCTCCACGCACTTGAACCTTCACTTCCAATCTTTTCCGTAATTTCTCCCTCATCTACCTTCCCCTCACGTTTCTCCACACTCCCTCTACCCCCTCATTTCCCCTAGTTCCTCACCCATCACTTCCCTGAGTTGTGAGTTGTGGACTGTGAGTGGTGAACTGTGAGTTGTGATATGACTTGTAGGCCGTGTGTTGTGAGTTGTATACTGCTGTACTGCTGTGAGTTGTGATGTCGGTGAAGTTAGCACATATTCATGAAATATCAGAATTTTGTTTAATGGAATGGTTTAACCATCGTTTGGTCATTTTTTAAACCAAATTGAGGTGTTAAATTCACGCTGCACAACGAATTTTTATTTTTTTCTTCAATTTTTATAATAATCGTTCAGGTGTCATTTGGCCGCGTTTGGAAACTAACTTTTGACGTTTGAACTTCGAAATTCTGTGAGTTATCGAATAAAAAGTTCATTAGCACCATACTCGCATGCGGCGCACTCTCAAGTAGTAGTGTCCTTCTTTGGTCAGCCATGTCCTTAAATGGAATGCATCCTAAAATTATGAAGAAACATCTCAGTTTCACAAATTTCGAAATATTCTGAAATTTTCAACATTGAGTTGTGAGTTTCCTGAGTTGTGAGTTGTGAGATGCGAGTTTTGAATTATGAGTTAGGAGATCCCCACACTTCCCTTTCTGTGGAAAAGTACGATCGACGCACGTTCAAAAACCTGACCGAAACTATCAGGGATTTCCGCCCAGAGCTACAAAACCCTAAGAATTCTCACGATTAAAGATATAATAATTGCAATAAGGAAGAAAAAAATAAAAAGGAGTTGAATACCTAAAATAGCGCAATAAACGTTATGATCTGATTGATGCCAGGCACAAAGTTTATGAGTAGTGATGTCTATCCAGAAGAGTTGGTTGTTATCCCAGAACAGACTGTCTGTAGCTCCAGCAAGCAGGAGAAAAACTTCAGCCCTAAGGAATGAAATTTCCATCAAATATGCAAACGAGGAATGAAATAATTTTAAAAACAGGATTGCTACAGTTCAGGGAATCCTAGAAATTCCAGGAAAGTCAGGGAATTTTCGGCAAACTGAAGCTGAAGCTTGGAGGTCATCCACGAATTATACAACGCATTTTCTAACATTTTCAGCCCCCCTCCCCCTATGCAAGATACCGACCACGCATATGACTTCCGTTAATTAAATAAACATAAGGCCTCAATGAATTCAGATTTATAAAAGCAAACGTGTTAATATAATTTTATAATTTTTCATTTTATAATCTGTTTAGTTGAGTGTTCAGCTTGTGTCTGAAAATTTTTTTCATTGTTAAAAATTCGATTATGTGGTTGGAAATTTAACAATTTCGCGAGAAAATCATTTTTTTTGGTTGGAAATACAACTTGGAAATTTATCATTTAAATTAAAAAATAACTTTTCAACTGAAAATTCAACTGTTTTTTCATTCACTTTTAGTGTCAAAGATTCAAGTACTTGGTTGAAAGACATGGAAACTCAATTATTTTATCAAGAATTCGTTTCTTTATTGGAAATTCACTGTTTCAACTGTGGGTTTGTGGATAAAAGCGATGAGGGGGATAAGACGGAAGACAATAAAAGATCAGGGGAAGAAGACGAGTATGAGCAGGGATATGAGAAGCTGCGGAAAAAGTTTAAAAAAAAGTCTTCACCGGAGAGGAATAAAGCAAAAGGGAAAGTCAAGCTAGAGAGCCTGGAAAATCTAATTAGAGGGTTAAGAGAGGAAACGAACCGAAGTCTGAATGGCGTGCAAAAGCGTGCGGAGGAGGTTTGGGGGGAAATAAGGGAAGCTAGAGAGAAGTGGGAAGAATGGGATCTAGTGTGGCTACAAGAAAAAGATAAAGTGTGGAAGCAGTTGGAGGATATTGAGAAAAATCAAAGGATGAGTGAGAAAGAGAGAAAATCTGAAGTCGAGAAGTTGGCAGAAACAGTGAGAAAGCTAGAATGTAAATCTGAGGATATAAAGGAAGGGGATGAAGGAGCAAGATAAGGAGAGAGAATGAAAGAAATGAATGGGAACGTTATTCTAGAAAATGTGAGAATGAAATCAAGATTGAGAGAGTTGGAAAGAAGAATCGATGTAGAAGAGAAGACGAAACATAGTAGAAATATAGTGATTAGAGGATTTAAAGTGGATAGTGAATCAGGAAGAGAAGAAGTGGAAAAGTTGTTGAGTGAAATTGGGGCAAAAGTGCACGTGGAAGAGGTAAATGGAGTGCGAAGGAAGGTTGAAGGTAAATCGCGTATGTACTGTGACGGGGTAATTTGTACCCCGCACAAATACAGCTGAAATCTTCAAAATTCGGTGCCAAAACTGATTTGACTGGTGATATGAGTTTTGAGTCACGGATCAAACCCACGAACTGTCTGCGAACAGTATTATACTAGCCGTGAATATAAGAGTCCACGGCTAGTATTTCAAAGAATTCTAGTATTTTATTTTTTTTTTTTTTGTGAGCTTAAAAATCACATAAAACTTCAAAGATTGTTAAAGTCATAATTAAATCGATACTATTATTAGTAATTTGTATAAACTCACCTTGACCTTATATACAATTACACATCACCTGTCAAACTAGGGAGGTTAGGTCATCAGACCAGAACCACAAATTGCTAGACCACGGGTTCCAAGTGCCTTATTATATTTTATTTTAATTTCTCTTGTTCTCTTTGTTATTCCATATTCAACTCGGGTGGAAGGGTGGATCAACCACCCCCCACACAACAATAACAACAACTGTCAGATTGTACGGGATTGGCGGTATCGGATGTCTGCTGTCGCCAAGAACTGAGAAGAGGAGATTTTCCTGGCGCATGCGTACTGGACGGGAATCCCACACGTGCAAGAGCGCTCGGAAAATTAGGAGCAAGCGGCCATGGAGACTTTGCGTGCTGACCTAAGGCAGCCCCACCCCTGGACCATCGACTAGCGGCAGACGATGAAGGCTTGCCTGGCAGATAACGCAGGTGGACTGTGCGCCACCACGTAGCGGGGTTACGAACTTGGCGGTTGTCCTTTTTCCTTCGCTCGTCCTCTCACTCTATAGTTCGACGCTCGTACTCGGGTGGCGCTCCGACTGCTATGAGAGAGAGAACGGAGAAGCCACTCTTAAAATTCTCATTCGTGATTCTGAGCTTAAAGGTTACACCTCGCCGTCTGGTAACCATACGGATCTTGAACCAAAAATTTATTGTGGAATACCAAGGAAATAATGAACCATCATGAGCGGAATGAGAGGACGAGTCCGTGGTGGCAGGATTCTGCCAGGTGGGTCCCCATTTTATTAATCTTTCCTGGCTTGTTCTTTATCGTAGCCTTCAATTCATCTCGCGTTTCAACCTCGTGTGGCGAGTCAGTAGACACACGCCGTTGAAATTTGTAAATTGCTGACCTCGGTCATGGTCAGGACACTCAGTAGCGTCAGTGAAATGTTATTATATAAAATGTCGGGTGTTTAACTTGTATTGGTTTTTGAGTGGGACGTATGTCCACTAGTCGAAATGTTAGCCATGGCTTGGTTAAGGGCAATAAACTATTAATTCCAGTTCAACTCATTTCCAGGGGGGGGGGGGCACTAGCCCACTCGTCTCAGAATAGGGAATTGATTGTATTCTTATGAATTGAAATTCTCATAATTAATTATACAGTTATTCAAGTTAGATGTTGCATTTCAATATTTTCACCTCTCAATGCGTCATCCCCGTACTCCGCCACTCTACTGGAGTTATCGGGCACACAATGCTTCTTTGAAAAGATTACTCATTATTTTGGTATTTTGGTAGTTTTAAGGTTAGGAAAACTATCTGGCGCCCTTCAGGCATCTCTTGGACTCATTCTGAGTCCAAGTTTCAATTGAAAAGATTAAAAATTAAAATAATCAGCAAATATACCCTTATAGTACATAGTGAAAGTGAGAAATGAGGAAGAAAAAGTTGATATCTTGAGAAAGAAGGAAGCTTTAAAGGGAAGGAAGGATAGAGAAGGATATGACGTGGAATGAAAGAATTATAAAGTGGATGATTAAACACAGAGGATGGAGTGAAAGAGTGAAAGGGAACACGGTATAGATAGGGAAAGACAGGATGTAGATAAATGGGAATGTATGAATATGGGATGATGAGAAAGAATAATTGAGTGAAGTGCGTAGGGAAGGCCCGTGGCGACGAGCGGAAGAAGTGGAGACTAAGGATATAAGGGAGGAGGTAATGGAAACAGTAGAGGGTGAAAGGAAAGAAGGAGGAGAAAATGGAGCGACGGGTTTTCCACAAAAGTAGGGAGGGAACATAGGCACGAAAAAAGGGAGAAAAGAAGGAAGAAAGAAGAGAGAGGAGCGATTTGGAACGTATCAGGGCTAATGAATAAATATGAAAGACCTGGGTAGATGAGACGGAGTGGAAGAGAGTGAAAAGGAAGTTACCCAAGGGATATATTTGGCAGATGCAAGGGGCAAAGAAAGAGATGGTGAAGGGAAGAATGAAAGGGGGTATGCTTTCAGGAGTGAGCAAGGAATTGGTGGGAGAAAAGAAAATAGAAATAGGATTTGGGGAAATGGATGGAGTAATAACGAGAATGGTGAAGATAGAAAAAAGAAAGGTGAGGATGGTTTGCGTTTACAGGAAAAGGGGAGAAGAAGAAGTTTGGAGTGTCATTAGAAAATGGGTGGCGCAAAAGGATGACGATTTGGTGTTGATAGAAGTGATCTGAATGCGTTGACGGGGGAACAGGGAGGGGCAATATGAGATGAAGAGAGTGAGACTTTCAGGATAAAATGGAAACACAAACAGGTGGACCAGGATTGTAGGTTCTCTGTTGGGAATTCTGGGAGAAACAGGATTGTTCATTTGTAATGAGAACTCGGAAGGGTTTGAGGAAGGCGAGATTACGTTTGCAGGGAAAGGGTGAACAGTGATTGACTGCATTGAGGCCGAGGAGAGGATAAGGAGGCTGTTGAAAAGAATGGAAGTAGAGAACGAAATAGGGTTAGAATACTTCCCGGTCATTGCAACGTTGAAATGCGGGAATTGGAGAAGAGGAGGAAGGAAGAAGGAGGGAGTGACAAGGAAAAAAGCAAAGATGGGTAAATGGGATGTTGATAAGCTGAGAGAATATACGGAAAGAATGGAAGAAGAGAATGGTTTGATTGAAGATGGGGGAGGCCTGGATGAGATGTTGGCAGGGTAGAGAAGATAGTGAAAGAGATTAGGCGACGACCTTTTGTTAAAAATTTGAATATTTATCTGAAAATTTGTTTTCTTTTGCTCAAAAACAATCCTTAAACTCCACATTTTTGTTTAGTTGAAACTTCATGTATTTTGTTGAAAATTAGTCTTCGTTGGTAGAAAATTAATGTTCTTCGTTGAAAGATAAGCTATGTATTTAGTTACAATTTATCTATTTTGTGGAATATGTAACATTTTTTTCTTTGTAAAATTTTTATAGTATGAAATCTTTCAGGACCCTTCCCCACCCTCTTTTTAAATCGTCACACGTAATTTTCTGATGACCCCTCATAACAATCAGTATGACTGTTGTTTCGAAAAATCTTCAAAATAAATTTAGAACCAACAATTTTTTTGCATTAATATTATTGATGCATTAGTGTAAGGTTGTTCTTATATCCGGAGGAAGAATGTATAAGGTCAGGGAAAATAAAAAATTGGTTAGTTACAAGTCGGAGAAATTCAGGGATTTCGAAATTGTGATTTTGTAGCAACTCTGAAAATATTACATTAATTGTGCAATACAATTTCGTTTTCAATAGAGATATATAATTTATGTAATAAAATTGAGGAATGTTGTCAGATATTGAAAGTAATAATACTTACACGAGAGTATGAGGGGTGTGTGCTTGGGGGGGAGGTCCCGCCGACCTCCGCGGAGCTCGTCTCATACAAAGTACCGAAGAATGAAATGCGATAAAAGCGCAAACCGCGAGCAGAATTCTCATTTTCACAAAAAAAATTAATTAAATCTTTTCGTATGAACTGCGAAAAGAATGGCATTTATTTCGAATTTATACTCTCTGGTCTTGCAAAGAAAGAAGGGGCGGATAAATAATCCCTTCCATTTTCCATCTCTCTGCCAATCAATTCTTCAAGATTTTGAATATTCGGCGTAAAAACGTGATTGATTAGACTACATAGAATGATGCAATCTAATTATGTACTAATCATTTCTGATATAATTTGTTAAACAATGATACTTATGCTTTCAAAACTTTCCAATAATTATAAATAAAATCAGAGCATTTTCTGCGCCACGTGCGAATAAATAATTTTGCGCTTCTACCCCCCCCCCCCCCCCTCCCCTAAAAAAAGCAAATAGCGGCGCCAAAAAATATGTGAAAAGATTAATTTTCTAATAAAAAAGAATAAGTTGTAAGAAAATACATGAATTTTGTACCAAAAATTTTAATAGAATACATGCATTTCCAACCAAAAAGGTTAATTTCCTACAAAAAAAGTCAAAACTTTCAACAAAATAGATAAGTTTTTAAAAAAGATAAATTTTCCACAAGAAAACAGAATAGTTCAATTTTCAGATAGCATATCATAGTTCAAATAAAATTGTCAGAATATTGCGTTCTTTGCTGATAAAGTAACCTTGAAGTTCTAATATTGTCGAAACATCTTAATAAGAAAAAATTCGATATTTCCAAATAAAATGATTGAATTCCTATTTAACGATTTTACATATTAAATATAACAAAATAAATTCGCAATTTTATCAATTGAGAAAATGAAAAAAATGTTAGTTATTCAAATAAAGTTAGTTTTGCATCAATATAACAAAAATTTAATCCTTTAAAATTATGCAGGCACACAATAATTATTTTATAAGTTTGAATAATATTAATTGATATATTCGAGATCTTGTAGTCATTTTTTCATCATTTCGTATATTGTTTATGATAACAACTATTAAATTTTGTAATAAAAACAGTTGTTTTTTTTTTTAGTTGAAAATTCATGTATTTTGTGAAGATTTTCTGTTTTTGATGAAAAATAAGTCTTCTTTGTTGAAAATTTATTTATTTATGATCATACATAATTTTTGTTCAAACAATTTTTGTTGTTGCTGCAAATTGAACTAGTTGTTGAAAATTTCTTTCGGTTTGTTTTAAAATTCATTTACTTTCTGAAAAATTGTCTTTTGTGGTACAGTATTTATAATCTTCTTGAGAGATTTGTCTTTTTGGGTGAAGATTTATTTCTTGGGTTGAAAATTCTTTTTATATAGTTAAAAATTAGTTTTCATTGCTTTGAATTTTGAAAGCGTCATCAAATTTTACTACATGAACTTAGAAATCATCTCACTGAAACAACATGCTCTATTAGCCTATTCTATTCGCACTTGTTTATCAATGATAACGAAAAATACAAGGTAATTGGGTCAAAACAAGTTTTATGGTTGTATATCGTCACTTCACAAAAATATTATCAAGGTATTTGAGATCCATTGATTAAAACGAAAATTCTCGAATTTGGATGTGTTTTTAAATGATTTTTAACGTGCAGATGCTCCTACGCTGTGGGTAATTCAAAGTCGGCCAAATAGGGTGGATTCTTTTTGCTGTGCGTAATTTTTCATTGATATTCAAAATTTCCGGCTAATCTTTGGCTGAAATTTTATATTCAAGATTAATCCTCCAGATCTGATTCAAATGCACGAATTCCAATTATTCAAAGTAAAAGATTCAAGGGAAAAGAAGTCCTTAATGTACGGTCCAGCCTAGGTGGATTATTCCTGATGAATGTTCAACCAAGAAGATTCGTTTTTCCCAGGAAAAGACAAATTTTTCTACAACATACATTAATCTTTAATCAAATGGTTGAATTTTCAAGTAAAAGAAGAAACAGAAATTTTCAATAAAAATGGAATAGTTATGTTTTCAGTTGAAACAATTAATTCAAGAATTCAATATGAAACGCTTAAAATTTGAAGTTCATTTCAACCAAAAAATTTTTATCCCAGTGGATCAACTTTTAACTAACTAGAGTTGAATTTTCAACAAACAATATTAAAGAAAAAGATAAATCTTTTTAACCAAATACTCGAATTTTCAACCAAATGGTTGAATTTTTAACTGTCCCGTCCGCCGCGCAAGGTCATCCGCGGCTAGAGACTTGACTCCAAGGAACTGTGTTAATCGATAGCATCTCGCGTAATTAATAACAAATAATCCTGCAGGACCGACTATGGCTTTAACCACGGTTTTAACCTTTACGCGAAGGACATTTTCTGAACAAATTTTTGTTCATAAGCAAATGGGGGCTTGTCTCAAGCTGCTGTTTTGGAGGGTTCTATGTATCGAGAACGGCTGATGATAAAAAACCGTGTTCACTCGAGATCAAGTTTAAAAAAAATAGCGATAATGAGGAAGGGCACTTGGCATGAGGCACTTGACATAGTCCCTGGCTGATGATGAAGAATCGGGTTCATCACACAGTGGGCCAGGAAACCTGGTTCCGTGGCCAAAAGACGGAATCAATATCAAAATCTACAACAATGGAATGTAGGAATACCTATATGTGATTTTTGCGTGACCTGATTGGGAATCTAACGTCAGAACTTCAGAATTACTGGATCTACTTGAAACGTCGTATCTGAGGATTTTGAGGACGCTGATTTTAAATCAAGAGTCACAGTTCCAAAGAACAAAATGAGGAATTCGATATAGCGCCTTTAATTATACTGGTTACCAGAATCCACCACAAGGAGATTGAATTGCGTTTATGAAAATATATTTAATTTTTGATGGGTAGTGGGGGGGGGGGCATATACAGTGCGTGGAGGGGGTGCTCCTGTTCTGGATGTGGCAACGAGGATGTTGATTGTGTTCTTTAGGTCTCCTTGATTCGGAAAGAGGAAGGCCGAGGGAGAGGCAGGTTCCGGTGGTAAGGAAGCAAAAGACGATGAAGGTAGGAATGGAAGGGGTCCTGCCTAGATGGACTGGTTGGACGGGGGCGGTCTCGGCGTCTTATTTCCCTTGGACCTCGCGGCGAGTCAGGCGTTATTCCTTGAGGAAGGTTTCGTTGGCTAGTGGGTGAGCGAAGGTACACCCGTTTGATGTCTCCCTCTACGAGACGTCTCCACGCGGAAAGACCGTCCATCAGTTCGTGGAGCGGAGAGAGAGAGAGAGAGAGATTGAGGGTGGATAAGGTCGCAGAGTGCAGCATTGTTTATTATTTTGTGTGTATGTGGGAGGGGGGGATGGAGATGTGGATAGGATGAGGTTTTAGGCCCGTAGACATAGGCGGGGAGGTCCTCAAGCGAGAATTGACTTGAGGAAGTTCATATGTTCAAAATTGTAAGTCTCGCCGAGAAGAATCTGCACCCTGGAATCTTTTCGACGCCGGAGAATTTAATAGCAATGGGGAGAAGGTCTCTGGCGTTTGATCAGCGCAGAGTAGAAGATCTTTGTCACCCGAACGCGGGTTGACGGCGGCTGCTGGTCGAGCGGGGGACTCGACGTGAGGCTCCTCGTTATGCTCGGAAAATGAGTTGACCGGAGCAGCTGGTGAGAATGGACGAACCATCTCCATGGCACGAGGAAATCCCGAAGATTGAGGCACTCGTGCGTGGATGAAATTGCTCAGCGAAGGTAGAGGCACGGATGGTGGTACCCGAAGTGCCCAAGGGTGAGGCGGAGATTCGTAGCAGTCTAGGTACTTGGTGATACTACCCGTCGAGGTTTCCGATGTCGGACTTCAGCAAGTGATATTCTTTGGCGCGAACACATGTCGCGGTTCGTGTATGAAGCTATTTACTATTAACGTTAACGGCAGTGTCCGATTATTAGCGGGTCTCTTCGCTCGCGGATCACGCGTCCCTTCCCTCCCTCGGCGAATATCCAAAAGTTTCTAAACCCCGGTCTGTATCAATCCCGGAGCCTCCGGATCATACGCGGGAACGGCGGCCCGACGCGCTAACTCCTCGGCGGCCCGACGTTCACGATCTGCTGCTGCCCTACGTTCGCGTCCTTTCGCGACTCGAAGTTCTCGCTCTTGAGCCCTTCGACGGGCTCGTTCCGCGGCAGCACGGTGCACTCGTTCTTTGTTGTCGAGCCATCATTCAACAGCCAGACGTTCGCGTTCTTTCGCGGGTAAGGAGGCCTCGGTGGCCTGACGTAACCAGCGGGCGTGCCTACTTTTGTTTGGACGCGTATGTTTCTCCTTCTCTGACATGAAGAGTCTTGTTCGGTTCGAAACTGACGCGTACAAAACAAATCCCGTATCGAACCCCGCACCGACGATGAAACTGATGAATTTAGTAACGCCCGAGAACCAGAAACGATACGAGAAAATAAGACGATGAAATCTATCCAGACGAACGCGCGACGAACGGAGTGAGAGTCTCACGGGCCTCGAATTGCCCCTAAATAACGTAATGAAACTAGCCCGGGAAGGCTGGCACTTCCATTGTTAAGAGAAATATTATCGGAGGTACGGTGTACTAGCTCTAAACAGGCCAATGCCAGGTACCCCAGAGCGAAAACCGGGAGAAACTCACTATTCACTTAAACTCTCCGCGAATCACTTTATCCGACGAAAAAAATCGAGCAAGCTCCAAAACCTCGATAGCTGTCTCGTCGCTGCTCATCCGTAGTTACCTCAGATACGACCACGCGGCGTAAAATGAAACTTGCGAATCTGAGGAAGAAAAATATTCGAATCGAAGAACCGATGTTTTAAAATTCCGAAGGCGATCAATAACACGGAGGAGAAGGATACTAAGATTGTAGAACCGATGTTTAGATTCTGAACGCGTGTAGAGATGAGTACTTGTGTACACGTACATCAATCGTTTTATTGTTGCATATGGTTTTCCAGCGGGGGTTTGTTGATTATTATTTATATCCAATTATTTCCCACAGATTTTAATGTTTTCTAACTTAATCAATACTTTCATATTTATCTCTTTGAGGATTAAATGTGTCCCGCCAAATACCCAGAATTGTTGAAGATTTTTGGAACATTTTGAGGAGCAAAATAACTTTCGGAAATGTTAGTAAAATTTGCCGGTTGAGCTCCCCGGCTTAAGTACCAGTGCGTCTGAGAGAGAAGGAAAGTGAAAGAAGAGAGAGGAAGCTAGTATAGATGGGAGGAAAGAGCATGCGTTAGCAAGACAGAGATAGATATTTGTGTACGTCCCCGGCGTGCCTCAGTATGAATTCGAAGGCAGCGTAAATACGGTGGTAGCACGTGAGCGTAAGTTGTTTACATGCGGCCGGGAAATTTTCCGGCGTTCACAGGTTCATTAAGGCGGACAGAAAGCTCAGGACAATACAATGACTTACTAAGGGTGAGCAAACACGGCATTTTGAAACACCGAGGGATCGTTGATTTGTCACGCAGGACCTTCACTTAAATTTCCTTTCGAAAACTTGAGCGAAATGTCACGTAGACAATTGCTTTGATTTTCCGGGATTCTCTATCAAATTATCTGACACACAACACATCATTATCCGATAACTCTTTATTGCCTGAAGTCTCAAATGTTTGATAGATACCTGGCAACTCGAGTAGGTCTAGACCGAGCGCCCGTGCTGAGAGGTCGTGTTTGTTGTCGCTCTTGCTTGTGCCGGGAGTTTCAAGTGTTTGGCTTGCGTCGAAAATCGTGCCATCTTATTATTGTAAGAGTGGAACGGGGCCGGTCTACCACGCACAAAACTTATTATTTTTAACCAATTTTATGTGCAATACATCTCCGTATTCCGTTCTTTTGTGTTTGCACTTCTTTGGATGAGATAACTTCTCCTCACTCGTGATCTGTCATGGCAACCTTCGAACAGATGCAGAGCTTGATGACCAGCCTGGAAGACAGGATGAAAGACGTAATACATGGTGTAGAGAAGAATATCATAGAGAATACCAGCTTAAGCTTACAGAGATGTGAAACTAGAATAGATGCAGCAAAAAAAGAGAACGCTGAGCTCAGATTGGAGATCGCTAAACAGGCACAGCAGTTGGAAAGGCTTACCAGAAGGAACAATTTAATGCTTTTTTGCATGCATGATAACCTGGCCGAAACACCATTTTTGCTAGAAGAAAAATTCCGTAATCTACTTGGATCCGAAATGGACATAGTGCTCAGTCGGGAGTCTCTTAATGGAGTTCGGCACCTCGGACAATTCAACTCTAGCAAATCGAGGCCTGTCTCACTTCCACTTGCTTCAGGATCGGTAAAGCATTTAATTTTACAAAATCTATCAAAACTCAGAGACACGAATATTTTCATCGAACATGATTTGGATCAAGACTCTGTTAAGATCCGTAAAACTTTGATCCAGGAGGCAGCTGAATTAAAAAACGCCGGACTACAACCACGGCGTATAAGTGGCAATTGCCTTAAAATTAACAACAATACCTACAGTTTGGAAGATTTAGCCACAATGAGCCTAGAGAAAATAGTGAGTAATAATTATCCAAACCACGAAATTCCCAATATTGAGAGCTCTGGGAGTTCTGTAAACATTAACATGGCAACTGCATTTGACACACGGAATCAATATTATGCGACGTCACAAGAGGTTGTAAACAACGAAGCTGACCCATCTGTATATGTAAGCACTGCTGCAAAGCCTGACGCACAGCTGGACGAGACAATTTCTGACAGGTTACATGCTGGCACCTTTAAATCTGGCCAACTTGTATCTTCAAGGAAAAGAAGAGGAGATTCAAAGGACGCGGGCTCTCTCAACAAATATGTTATTGGAGGATATTCTGTGAGACCTAGACAGCAATTAGACTGACTCGAGGGTCCTTCTTCATGAATGGTAGAAGCTTCAAGCTCTGTTTTTATGGGTGACTCATCTTTGCAGGGAATCTACAATCGTACGCAAAGTTTCAGTGTTTGTTACTGGAATACCAGTGGATACAATAACTTGTGCAACCTAGATGAAAAGCAGAAGGCCTACTTAACAAGTCATTATGTAATTTGTTTAGGTGAGTCATGGCTTTCAAACACATCTGTAAAGTTGCCGAAATTTCTAGATAGTTACACCCCTTACTACGCTGTAGCTACTAAAGAAATAAGTAAAGGTCGACGCAGTGGGGGTTTGATTACTTTAGTTAAGAAATGTGCAGATTATTCATATTGTGAAGTAGAGGCCAGTAATCTATGGTTGTTTATAAAACTGATCTTTAAAAATTCCTTCATTCTGTTTATCGGCAATATATATTTTCCTCCATCAGCAGAGTCTGAATTTTGTACAGAGGCACTTAAAAATGTTTTATTTTCTTTAGACAATACGAAGACGCATTTGTTACTGGTTGGTGATTTTAATGCTCGAGTAGGTACCCTAAGTAGCATGTCTGATAAAAATTTTTAACAATTCTAATTTATTCCCAACTAGATCGGCTTTGGATGTAAAAACTAATAAAAGAGGCATAAAACTGGTAGAGTCGCTTGAATCTTGTAATTTAACTCTCTGTAATGGTCGTACTTTTTCTGACAATCTTGGCCAATACACTTACATAACGAAAAGAGGTTGTAGCACTATCTATTTGTGTTGGCTAAGTATTGATTGCATTAACTTCGTCAATGATTTCTCTTTCTACAATATTTTAGATCAATCCAGTCATTTACTTATTGCTATAGATTTCAATATATTGCTCAAGGACTCTGGGCTTGGAGAGTCTTCCATTTCTAGAGGTATGTCAACACTTATAGAATGGAAAGACGAGGGAGCAGATACTTTTTATAATTCTTCATCACAGTCACCGCTCATCTATAATAACAATGTAAATTACGACGCTGCTCACTGCTAGATTGTCAGCATGGGCAGAGGCTTGTGGGTTGTTGCCAGAAGAGCAGGCGGGTTTTAAAGCAGGGAGGGGCTGTAGAGATAAGCTGTTTACACTCTATTCGGTAATAAACATGCACTTCGCTACCAATACTAAGGACTATTGGTATGTCATATTCGTCGATTTCGAAAGGGCATTTGACTCAGTCAACCATGCTAAGCTCTGGTCCAAACTGCACGACCTTGGTGTAAGTGGAAAAACCATTAGGATTTTGATTTCTTTGTACGACAACGCAAGTCTAAGAGTCAAATGTGCTGAATCTCTCTCGAACAAAGTCGAAGTAACGCAGGGAGTCCTACAGGGCAACAGCCTCAGTCCACTCCTCTTTATCCTGTTCGTAGCTGATATTGTGGATCTTTTTATAAAGAAAAGAATTAAGGGTGTGAAGCTGAGTGAGGTTAGGTCCCTGATTATGCTTCTTTTCGCGGACGATATAATTATTTTTGCTACATCTTAGCATGACGCTCGTGACAAATTGAAAGTCTTGGAGGATTATTGTGATCTAAATCGCCTTAAGCTAAACCCAAAAAAAAAACAAAGATCATTCCATTTCGTAAAACCGGTAGATTGAAAAAACTACGCACACTTATGTGGAAAAACTTAGATACAAGTAAAAAGTACAGCGAAACACTAAGAGTGCGTGTGTGTCCGGCGGCTCACGCAACTCAGGTAAAGGCCCATTGAGAAAATTAGACTTTTGGCTATGGAGCCGGGTCTCCTTACCGAAGATGTTCACGCGTTGGCGTCACAGTAGGGCTTGAGCTTTCCTCTCATAACTTTGATAGCTATATTGGCTATAGTATCGCTACTAACAGGGTTTCTCATTACGACAGGCAGAGAGCAAAGAGGAAAGGGACTACAAGGAGTAACAAAAACCTATAATATCCATGAAGATGACTAGCAATATATATCGTCGCTGGTCGCATTCTGCGGAACGTCAGGGCGGCTATAGTGTTTCCGCTCGGGGTGGCAGCATGTAAGACGGTGGTGGTGAGCTGCGTGATGGACATCGGCAAAAAGTGGTAAGAAGCAGGACGTCAGCTGCGCCTGTGGAGGACGTTTCGGCTGTAAGCCCCCAGCTGAACACTCCCACAGGAATGCGACGCTATCGTATCAGGTTTCAAACTTATCTTTATCAGCACTTGTTGCGCTGCCATTTCGAAAACAAGATGGGAGTGGCTACACCATCTCTTGAAGGTATGGCCTTTCGCAAAACTTTTGTAGTGAATTTCCCAGAAGAGCCATCAACCAAATAAGATCTGAGGTTAAGACTGCATTCCGCTAGCGTCTTCAGGCTGTGCAGGACAAGAAGAGGATCAAGTAGATGCCGGAGATAAACGGAGTCGTGATTAGATGTAATTTCCGGCCAAAGGCAACGAATGAATCCTTGGGTAAAGAACAAGGTAGTCTCTTAGTGGATCTTCACAATAAACTGTCAATAAGCTGGACTCGCACTCTGGAAGAGTCTCGGTGGCCCATGCGGTGAGCACTTGCCTAGCAAGGGAGTTGTTCATATCCGGACAGTCGTGGGACCGGTACCTCTAGAAAGAAGGTTCTCTAAGTACATAAGGCTGTTGCTCTTGGTGGTTCGGAACCCATCTTAAACTGTAGGTCCCCCTTCCACCACCAAGTAAGTGTGTGGGGGTTGTGTACAGGAATAGGGAAGAGATGCAAGAAAAATGTAAACCCTTAGGGGACACATCAGAAGCTTCCATTCCAGGTAATCCGAAGTTCTTCAGGTCCGGTAAACCACATTTCAAAGAGTTTTTTCTCTCTCACCTCTCAGTGTTATTATTGAATTCTTACATTTTCAAAAGGGAGAAATTTGGTCACTAAATAAAAAAAGTAATTGAAACTCTTAATTCAAATATCGAAATTCTTTACTATTGGTTGTACAGTTTTAAAATACATAGTGCTAAAATTTAGAAGAGAATAATATTTCGTATTTGTTTGTGGAATCCTGAATTTGAAAAATCATTCATTCGTTTCTTGCTGCAGGAAAAAACTTGGATTTAAATGGTAGCGATAAGTCGGCCTTCCCACCACACCAAGGTCCTTGACCTCGAAAATAGTACCACCCAAGAAATCATGAGATGGTATTTCTTCCTCAGGATTCTCGAAACCATATCCTTTCGTTGCTATAAATAAAATATCCATGTCAGGGCCTCCGAAAGTGCATCCTGTTACCTTTCTTGTACCTACTTCAATAGTTCGATGCATGCTTTTCGTCCATGGATTAACTTCAATGACCTGAATAAAATAAAAAAATGTCTTATTTAAACTATCATTTGTAGGGTTTCGTAGCCCCGGGCAGGTAGGCTGAATTAACCTCTTTTTTAAGGAACATAATTTCAAAAAATAATTGAAAATTTTTTCTCATTTAATTTTGAAACTTTTTTGAAAAATGTTCTTTGAAAAAAATAAAATAAAGTTTCTTAAGAATTTTAGAAAAAAATTTGTTTGAAGTTCTCGAAAAACGTCGTTTGCACATTTTTTTCTATAATTTTATTAAGACTTCATTAAAGTCCTAATAGGCTACAAAACCCTTTTTTGTAGGCGCTTGGTGACAACTTTGACTGATTTTTGGAAATATCTTTAAATATCCTTACTTTACTTTCTCCAAAAATAGGTATCCAGAGATAACCTCTTCTATCAATTGCCAGGTCACCCGGAACGCCTAATACATCATGGTCTGTCAAGTCAAAAACTTCTGGATCTTCTAAAAGATTCATTCAGTTGCCAATTAAATTATGAAAATATACATTTCCATTGAATTTATCAATTGACGGAAAATTGAACCTTTCCATTTTTTTGTTGAAATCCACCTTTTTGTGAAAGATTAAACTGTTCTATTGAAAATGCATATATTTTGATAAAAATACACGATTCTGTTGAAAATTGAACTTTTCCAGTGGAAAATAAATCTTTTTGAATGAAAATTGATATTTTTGATTACAAATTTAACTGTTACATTTTTTGTCAAATCCATCTTTTTTTCAAGATTCAACTATTTTTTTTGAAAATTGGAAAAAAATTGGAGAGGTGGAAAATTTGGTGACGGATGGAATGGTAGACGAGCACAAATGGGCACGTGCACAGTTGTACCCTTCTCTTGAAAATTTATGCATTTTCTCGAAAATTCCGCAGATTAGTTTTTTTCTTGTTTTGCTCAGAATTACCTTTCCGGTTGAAAATTCATTCGAATATTGCACTTTTTATTGAAAATCCACTTTTCAAATAAAAATCAAACTTTCTGGTTAAAAATGGATGTATTTTGTTGAAAATTCACCTTTTTTGATACCAAATTGATGTTTTTTTCTTGAAAATGTATCATTTTAGTTATAATTTATTTATTTTAGTGAAGAAATTGAATATTTTATTGAAAATTTCAATCTTTCGTTGAAAATTCATTTGTCTCATTCAAAATTAATTTCTTAAACTAAAAATTCAACTAATTCCATTTTTTGTTCAAAATCTATATTTTTTGTAAACTAAAGATTCAGAAATTCATATATTATCTTAGAAATTTCATATTTTTTCGGAAAAAGGCAAACTGGTGTGTTGAAAAAACGTTCTTTAGAATTGAAAATTGATCATTCTTCTTGTGGAAAATTTAATTTTCCGTTTAAAAATTAATTCTGTTTGGTTTATAATTAGATTTTTTAATTGAAAATTTCACCATTTTATTTTATGTTGAAAATTTATCTTCTTTTGTTAAAAATTCAAGTATTTGGTCAAACATTCATCATAATTAATTTCTCTACTAAAAATTGATATAATTTCATTTTTTGTGGAAAATCAATCTTTCATTGTTAAGTATCGAATTTTTATAAATTCATGTATTGTGATGAAAATGCAGCTTTTTTGGAAGAAATTCATCTTCGTGTCATATCTTTTGGCTAAAAATAAACACGTTTAGTTGAAATATAATATTTTTTGGTTAGCAATTCAACCCTTTTGTTGTAATTTTTTTTCCCGTTGACAATCAATAAATTTTCAATAAATTTTTAACTAAAAATTTTACTATTCCACTTTAGCTTGAGAATTTATATTTCTTCAAATTGAAACTTGTTTCGTTTGAAACTTGTATTTTTTGGCTGAAAATTCCGCTTTTTTGGTATATAATTCATTTTTTGGAAATTTCTTGAAAAATTATAATTTTGTCTTGGAACAGGTCATGTTTAACATGGAGCGGAAACAGGGAATTTCCGTAAAGATTTACCATTTTCATTTGAGAACAGAAATTTTCCGTCAAGAATCATTCTTTCACTTGGAATTGCCTGAAATAGAGAATTTCCGACCTGACAGTAACATTTTTGTTTAAAAACTTACTAAGTTTTCCTCCATCAAAAGTGTAGGATACGACTTTTAATGACAGACCATCGATGTAGTAGCATTTGCGAGGATTGGAAAAATAGTTCCACACGATTCCATTGCTCCTACGAGCTTCCCTAATGTGTGTTTCAGTGGCTAAATTCACATTGATAGAGTGGACATGTCCTACAGGAAGTCCAAAATTGTAATCAAAATCATTCACTGTACCTGGAATATAATATACAATTTTAAATATAATAATTACCCGAGGGGAAACCACTCTCGTACACGGAGAAAAATGGATGGTCAAAGTTAGAAAGTCAAAATTTACAGAGCCAGTCATTCCTTCTATATGGTCGAACGGTCTTTCCAACATTTTTTCGACATAGTCAGAAAGATTCTTATTTTATGGCCAGTCTGACGATTATAAGAACACCAGACTCACTATCAGGGATAACTAAGGTATCCCTTTCGGTATGGTCAATATGTGGATCTTTTTTTTCACTCATTTCGACCATTCCCGAAGGACTAGATCAACCATCTCATATGCTCGATTGCTCGACGTTTGCGCGCCAATCATGCGCGTAAAAATTTGTAGGTTACCGGGTATTGCTAATTGGTGTTTGGTGCCAATTTGCATAACGGACGCGTGGACCGCGTGCTGCTGATAATTAGCGATGAGTAGTTTTTAAGTATTCGCAAGTATTACTAGTGCTGTGCTTGAGGTGTTTCTCGAGTTATTCCCTAGTGATGAGATTTTAAACGATCGAATTTGTAAGTATCTATTTTATATAATTATCTGACATTCCAAATAGTTGATACTGTTATTATTTTTTAGGTTATATTATAATACAAGCTGAAAGTCATTTTTGATTATTTAAATAATCACTGAATATTGTAGCATTAATTGTGTAGTTTAAACTTGATTTTTAATTGTGAATTTTACAATAAGACTTTATCTTCCAGTTGTCACCCATTCCACATTTAAATTCGTGGAAAGATAGATGGAAGGGTCTAGCTCATAAGTGAAGCTGATGGAGAGCTGGAACTATGGGGAAAAAATTATTCAAATATTCAGAGGTAATTGTCATCAATTTTATATTTTAGAACTTCACTCATTTGGCTGAAAATTAATCAGTCAACTATTGGGTTAAAAATGTATGATTTTTGTTGAAAATTTATTTTTGGGTTTAAAAACTAAATGTGTCAAGTTAAAATTTAACTATTTGATTGAAAACTGACCTTTTTCTTGAAACTTCATATTATCGGGTTGAAAATTCCATTATTTTTGTATAGAAAATTCGTCTGCTTTGAAAATTCTACTGCTTTTTGAAAGATTCATCTTTCTTAATTTAAAATCAATTTTTCACAATGAAAATTTAAGAATATCATTTTTTTTAAACTTAATCTTTTTAGTTTGAAAATTTAACTAAATGGTTCAAAATTTATTTAGTTTCTTACAAATTTCTTTTTTTGGTGGAAGATTCATAATTTTAGCAGGAAATTTAAATATTTAGTTGGAAAATGAACTTTTTTAGAATTTCGCTTTTTTGCAGTAAGAAAGTTATTTCTTAAACTGAAAATTTAACTATTTGGTTGAAAATGAACTTTTTGGATAACATTTCATATTCTTCGCTTGAAAATTCTACTATTTTATATAGGAAATTCGTCTTTTTGTCTTTGAAATTCAAAAATTTCTTTGGAAAGACAACTGTGCCGTAGAAAAGTTAACTTTTTTGTAGAAGATTACATAGTCTTTTTTTACAAAATAATTTTTTAAATGAAGTCTATTTCTTAAAATGAAAAGTTACCTGTTCCATTTATAATTAATTTCTTTTTCATATTTTAGAACTTTACTTATTTCTTTAAAAATTAATGTGGTTTTTCAAAAATTCGTCTTGTCCTTTTGTAAAAAAATTAATGTTGATTGAAAAGTCAACTATTTAGTTAAAAATGTGTGAATTTTCTTGAAAATTTATTTTTGGGATTTAAAACTAAATGTGTCAAGTTAAAATTCAACTATTTGATTGAAAACTGACCTTTTTGTTGAAACTACATATTATTGAGTTGAAAATTCCATTATTTCATATAGAAAATTCGTCTGTTTTGAAAATTCCACTGCTTTGTAAAAGATTCGTTTTTCCTAATTTAAAATTAATTTCTACAGTGAAAATTTAAGTGTTTCATTTTTGTTTGAAAATTAATCTTTTTTGTTTGAAAATTTAACTATTTGCTCAAGTTTTTTGAACAAAAATTTAATTCTCTTGTGGAATATTTGCTTTTTTTTTTAATAAAGAAGTAATAGTTTTGGATTAAAAATTTTTTTTTTCATGATAGAAAAGTATACTTTTTGTGTTGAAAATCTATCTTTCTTGGTTTAAAAGTAATTTGTTTGTAGAAAAATGGATAGTCTATTAAAAAAATCGTCTTTTTGGCATGAAGATTTAACCACTTGATTGTAAATGCAACTGTTTGTACTGATTGAAATGCAACTACCTAAAAATTCATATTTTTTGTTGAAAACAAACTATTTGTTAAGAATTCATCTTTCCAAGATGTTAATTCAATTGTCTTCTGAAAAATGCATATTTTTCGTGTAAAAGTGTAACTCTTGTTTATTTTAGAATTCGAAAATTTGGTTGAAAATGCAAAAATTTTGTTCAAAGGGCATTTTTTTGATCAAAAATTCAAGTGCCTTGTTGAAAATTCTTTTTTTTTTTCAATAGCAAATTTGTAGTTCTACTTTAAGATTTATCTTTTATGATAAAAAAGTCGTATTTTTGGTTGAAAGTTCACCTTTTCTGGTTGAAAATTAACTTTTTTCTTCAATATTCGCCACTTCTGTTTAAAAATTAAATTGATTCGTTGTTGATGCTACTGTTTGGTTACCAATTATTATTATTTATAAAATTCACTATTTGTTCAGAAATTTATATTTTTTCATTTAAAATGACTTTTTGTTGAAAATTTAAGTTATTTGTAGAAGAAACTATTTCGTTAAAATTATTATCTTTCGTTGAGGTTTAATCTATTTTATTTGAAAATTCGACCATGTTGTGGAAAATTAGCTTTCTTCTTGAAAATGTATCTCTTTTGATTGCAAGTTCAAGTACGTTTGGTTAAAGTTTAAACATTTTGGTTTGAATATTCGATCATTTGGTTGGAAATTCATTTTGTAGTTTGTAATTTAAATATTTGACTAAAACTTCAATTACATTTTCAAAAATTCATCTCTTTTGCTTGAAAGTTTTCAGCTATTTGCTTGCAAATGCAAATGTTAGAACTATTCTTCATTTAATTCAATTAACTAATTGAAAATTAATCTTTTGGGCTAGAAATTCAACAGTTTTCTAAAAAATTAGACTTTTGAAATTTAAAACTCAGCTCTCTTGTTGAAAATATGTCTTGGGGTTGAAAATTCGTCTGTTTTGGTTAAAGTTCAACTATTTTGTTGAGAATGCAATATATTCAGACTTGAGATCTTGTGCGATTCATAACATCCTTTATAATTTTAAACGACTAATCCGACTTTTTTAAAGCCTTCTAGTCAATTTGAGCCCTGGAATCAAAATCAAAACTAGTGTGTAGCTACTTTTTATCCTATTAAAGATTCCGTTCTCCTACCTGACGAATTTCGACCACGGCTTATAAGTATTTACAACAAAACGTGGGCACCTTTGAAGAATAAAAGAAAAACTGGTGATTGTGCATTTCCGAACGAGCAGCATTTTTAAAGGATAATGACATATTCGACAACATCAAGCTCTTTCCGGTTTTGCGAGTACAGTTTGGATACAAACTGCTCTTACAAGATTTTGATGAAAAGTATTTAGCAAAAAGAAATGCATTATACGCAGTGTGATCACGCACAAGGAAATCGTCAGGCAAGCGAAAGTTGTGAGCGTTAGCTGTTTAAGTGCGTTAAATATTAAATAATTAATAATATTTAATAACTCATTCCATGTCATATGTACAATGTTCGACCGTAATTGCGTTAAATTACAGATTTAGTTTTAACGAAGGCTGCAACGAAATTGTGATTTATGAAGGAATCTCCATAGGTATATATTAAATATAGCAGTGACTGTTTTATCATAAAAGTTATATTTATATTCATGCTCCTAATTCTCAAAATAAAACTGTGCATTTATAATCACCATTTTTAGCGAACTTTAACCTATTCATCATTCATTTAAATATTTCGTTTAGTTTTAAGGTTACGTCAGGGTTTATCATTTTTGCAATCCATATATTGTTTTTGAATACGCTATAGAATATGTTATACTCTACATCTGAATTACTATGAAATTATGCTAATTACATATTACGATGACTTTTATTAATTGATGAATAGTCAGGAGTATTTCCATACCAATCTTCAGTAAAAACTACTAATTCACAGAAAAAACGTTAAAAATTAAATTCATAAAGAATTTTTTCTTACTAATTTGTTTTGTTACGATTTAGTATTACAAATTAGTAATTCTTTATTGAAGATTATTATCAGAATGCTTACTATAAATCAATTGATAAAGGACTCCCCAGTGTTTACAGAGTGGACTTTCATACTAGTCCAGATTAGAAAATCAAATCAAATTTTTTTATTAATTTTCAAAAATAATATGAAAATATATATTTGGCTCTTAGAAATAGTAATTTTAATCGTATCAGATTTTTGAATCGACCCTCTGCAATAATCGAATTTGCCCTTCTAAAATATACATTTTGAAATTCCGGGATAATCTAATCAACCATTCTCAGCTGATAGAATCGACTGTATTGCGATAATCAAAGCGGTCATCCGAGGTGTCCAAACCGACCCTTCACAATGACCAAGTTAACACTTTGAGAAAATCGAATCGACCATCTCAGACCATCGAGTGGTCTGTCTAGAGACAATCATATCAACCCTTCAGCATGATCGGGTCAGCTTTCTTGAGATGACCGATTCGACCGTCCGAAATGATCGAGTAGGCACTTTGAGATGGTCGATTTGAACCTCTTGTTTCAACCTTCTAGAGATAACCGCTTTAGCCATATTCAAGGGCTGTCCTATAGTTGACCCTGCAATATGGCCGGTCTGCACATCTAGAGGGCCAAACAGACCTTCCATTTTTCTCCGTGTAATCCGCTGGACCAATGGGTTAGCAGAACTAATAATCCGTATAATCCAAGGAATCCGATGTAATCCAATTGTAAGCCGTGGCGATAACACTCGTTCGGAGTGATCCACTACTAAGCGGAAGTAATTCTGCAGTGGGAAGAAAATTAAAGACGTCCTTTAGACTTATTTCGGAACATATCTTTTGAACATCCAAGGCATGCTTTTGAGACGTCGAAAGTCAGTACGAAAGATGTCCTGAGAAAGTCCTCTGACTTTGAGACGCCTTTAGGGCATCTTTTCGACATTGGATGTCTGAGAGATGTTGACTGGACTGACTTTGACCGTCCTAGGAACGTCTCAAGGACCTTCTTGGATGTTCATGGTTTTGTGCCCACTGGGAACTATTATATTTTTTCTTGAGAATTCATCTCTTGGTTTACATTTAATATATTTTGTTGAAAATTAAACAATTTTGTTGAGAATTAATAGTTTCTGATTGGAAATTCGTTAGGAAATTATTCTTTTTGCCTGAAAATTGAACTACTTGGTTGAAGGTTTAACCTCTTTCTCGAAAATTTATGTTCTGATTAGAGCTAGACCGTAATTTTTAGAGTTGTTTCCCCCTCGTATTTTTCCCAAAGTCTGAACTCAAATTCAGCAGATTTTATGTACTTACCAATCCATAGTCTGCCTTGCGGGTCGACTGTTCCGTGATTTATTCTGTTGCCTTCGATGTGTAGGTCCACAGATGTCAATGGTTTCATATCAGGATGATGCGCATTTGCTCCACTATCCCAGTGGACTACATGTACATAATTACGATCGCCCACCACAAATCTATCATGGAAGCCTTCAACAGGAGCAGCAAAATACACGCGCTTCAAGTCTGTGAAAGGAATGATTATTAAAATTCTTCTAATTTGGCGCGTTTCACCTAAAAATAGGGTTTCGAAGCCTATTAGGACGTAAATAAGTTGTCCAAACCTACTTCTCCGATACTTTCCCTTCCGTACCCACCCTACATGCCCCTACCCTCCCCTGCTTTCCCTTCTCACCACCGCCCCCTCCAGACGCTCTATTCTTCACCTCCACACACTTGAACCTTCACTTCCAATCTTTTCCATAATTTCTCCCTCATCTACCTTCCCCTCACATTTCTCAACACTTCCTCTATCCCCTCATTTCCCCTAGTTCCTCACCCATCACTTCCTTGAGTTGTGCGTTGTGAGTTGTGAACTGTGAGTTGTGATGTGAGCTTTAGGGTGTGTGTTGTGAGTTGTATACCGCTGTACTGATGTGAGTTTTGAGGTCCATGAAGTTAGCGCATATTCATGAAATATTCGAATTTTGTTTGATGGAATGGTTTAATCATCGTTTGATGATTTTTTAAACCAAATTGACGTCTTAAATTCACGCTGCACAACAAATTTTAATTTTTTTTTTTCAATTCTTATAATAATCGTTCAGATGTGATTTGGCCGCGTCTTGGAACTAACTTTTGACGTTTGGACGTCGAAATTGTGTGAGTTATCGAATAAAAAAGTCATTAGCACCATACTCGCATGCGGCGCCCTCTCAAGTAGTAGTGTCCTTCTTTGGTCAGCCATGTCCTTAAATGGAATATGATGAGTCGGGCATCCTAACAAGAAAATTTCCAAAAATATCGAAAGAAATTTGGGTTATTTTAGTATTCGTATATTTTCAAAATTTCTAAAATGTCAAAAATTACTAAAATTTCAAAAATTATTAAAAGCCGTAAAATTATGAAAATTTCTAAACTGTGCGAAATTTCTAAAATTATAAAAACGTCTCAATTTCACAAATTTTGAAATATTTTGAAATTTTCAACAATGAGTTGTGAGATGTGAGTTTTGAATTATGAGTTAGGAGATCCCCACACTTCCCTTTCTGGGGAAAAGTACGATCGACGCACATACGGACACCTGACCAAGAGTATCAGGGAATCCCGCCCAGAGCTACAAAACCCTAAAAATTCTCACGATTAAAAATATGATAATTGCAATGACGAAGAAAAAAATAAAAAGAAGTTAAATACCTAAAGTAGCGCAATAAAAGTTTTCAGTTAAATGATGCCAGGCACACAGTTTAGGAATAGTGATGTCTATCCAGAAGAGTTGATTGTTATCCCAGAACAGACTGGCTGTAGCTCCCGCTTGCGCGAGAAAAACTTGAGCCCTAAGGAATGAAATTTCCTTCAAATATGCAAACAAGGAATGAAATAATTTTAAAAAAAGGATTGCTACAGTTCAGGGAATTCTAGAAATTCCAGGAAAGTCAGGGAATTTTCGGCAAACTGAAGTTGAAGCCTGGAGGTCATCCACAAATTATGTAACGCATTTTCTAACATTTTCAGACCCCCCCCCCCCCCCCGCCCTATGCAAGGTACCGACAACGTTGAGAAGTCATGTATTTTGTCTTATATTCGTCATTCAGGTTAAAAAGTCGCTTTTTATACAAAATTAATTTTTCAATTAAAAATTAAACAATTCCACTTTTTGCTGGAAGTACATCTCTTTTTTATAGAGTTTCAATTAATTTGTTGAAAATTTATGTATTTCGTGAAAAACTTCGCTTGAATGGTAGAACATTTATATTCTTGGTTGAAAATGAATATTTTTGTTAAAAACTCATTTCTCTGGTTAAAAATTACATTATTTTATTTTTTTAAAGAAGTTTTCTATTGAAAATGTATTTTGTTAACTGATTACTTGACTTTTATTTTCTGAACCCATTTTGGGGAGAGTTCTTTTCTTTTTTTGCCCAAAAAACATTTCTTGGTTGCAGAGTTAACTATTTTGTTGGAGTTTCCTCTTTTTGGTTTGAAAATGAATCTGTTTTGGTTGAGGATTCATCTGATAGGTTGAACATTTTTTGTTGTTGTTGAAAATTCATTATTCTAATTGAGAATCCGTTTATTTTATTTAGAATTGAATTAATTTGTTAAAATTTTTTATTTTTGGTACAAAATTAGTCTTCTTAGTTGCAAATTTATCTTTCTGGTTGAAAGTTCATTTCTTTGGTTGGAAATGTAATTATTTAGTCCAAAATTCATCCTTTCTGGTAGAAACTTAATCTTCTAGACTGAAAATTTATTTCTTTGGTTGAAAATTCAAGCTTTTTGTGTTCAAGATTCGTTTTCTTATTGAATATTAATTTTTCTTTCTCATCAGAGAAGGAGTTAATTTGTTTCCACCAGTTTTTGTCAAATATCAACGTTCTGAGACCCTCTGGACACGAAAAAAAAAAATTTGACGATGGTGTCTGCCTGTATGTCTGTATGTCTGCATGTATGTATGCCTGTCCGTTATGACGATTACTTTTAACAGAATTTTTCTTGATTGGCCTTTGGTACACTCTTAGTGTCGAGAACTGAAGGTCATTTTGTTAGCCAGCTATTTTGGATAAAAATTCAAAAAGTTACAGCATTTTTAAAATTTCTGTTACTATTTTTTTTTAAGATTTAAAAATTATATGTACGGCAATTTGCATTATTCGGAAATTCGAACAATTTATTTTCACGACTTTTTTTAATTAAAAGAAAATTAGCAGAGTTATAGCATTTGCAAAATTCAGAAAAAACAGAGATGAAAATTTTATGCCGAACGATGCACGATATCAAAAAGTCAAGAAATCAAAAACGTTGCTTTTTGAGAATACTATAAGATTATTACAAAATATTTTCGAATTTAATATCTATTCCAGTTTTGCTTTGGAAATTTATTTCTCTCTTTAGCTGCAAATTTACTTATTTTGTTTGAAGGTGGTGTTTTCATGTCGAAAAGTTGAATATTCTACTCTTTTGTTGAAAAATCCTCTTCTTGGTTTGAAAATTATCGGTAAGTGGCATTACCTAAGGAGTCATTCAAAAATTTTGTTAGACGATTTGGGAGAGAATATTGAAAGATCTTACGAATTATATATTTTTTTCAAGGTATTACTTTTGTTTAAAATTCTTCTCTTCAGTTAAAAATTGATCTTTTGATTCAAATTTAATTTCTTTGGTTGAGAATTTGAGCGTTTTGATGGAAATTTGTTTTTCAAATTAAAAAATAGCTTTTCATCTGAAAATTCAACTGTTTTTCCATTCACCTTTAGTGTCAAAGATTCAAGTATTTGGTTGGAAGTGATGGAAATTGAATTATTGTATCAAAAATTCGTTTCTTTATTGGAAATTAATTTTTCAACTGATAATTTGACTATTCCATTTTATTAAACAATCTTTTCGTTGAACATTCAACTATTCGGTTGAATTGAAATCTATTTCGTTTGATGATTCAGCTATTTTGTAAACAATTTCGCTTTTTGAAATTTTGAATCAATTTTTTCTAGGGCTTCCATTTCCGTTACCGAATGATAAAGTACGCTTGTTTGTTTCGTGCTATCTTTTTTAGTTTTGGCAATAAGCTTGGAGGTGTGATTGAGGCGAAATGTGCTTAGGGAGGACAGTAAAGTGAAGGGATTGTGTGGAAGTGTGGGGAGGCAGTTTTATAAGGTTAAAAGGTTCAGGAGGAAAGTTGAAAGTGTTAATTTGGGGGTTAGTTTTAGAGGACGGAAAAGTGAGAGAGAAGATAGGGGACAGCAGATCGGTAAAATAGGGCAGCATGTCTGTCGTGAGGAGTCCAGTGAGGCCCGGCAGAGGGCAGCATCAGGTAGGTAATAATCCCGGACCTGATGATCTCACTGAGACCGGCGAAACAGGTAGGGGTAAAGGTGATGACGTAGATACCGATGATGGCGAGTATGCTACGCCATGGAACTTCAGGTGTGGAGAGAAGGAAGTGGGACTATCTGACAGGAGGCCTCGAGGTAGGCCGTCAAATCGGGAACTGCTGAATGGATCCAGACCTAGTAGTTTAGGATCCACACAACATTTTGATGAATGGAGACAGGGGGAAGGGTTTGTGGATAGAAGCGATGCGAGGGATAAGACGGAAGACAATAAAACATCAAGGGAAGAAGACGAGTATGTGCAGGGATATGAGAAGCTGCGGAAAAAGTGTTTAAAAAAGTCTCCACCGGAGAGGAATGAACTAAAAGGGAAAGTCAAGCTAGAGAGCCTGGAAAATCTAATTAGAGGGTTAAGAGAGGAAACGAACCGAAGTCTGAATGGCATGCAAAAGCGTGCGGAGGAGGTTTGGGGGGAAATAAGGAAGGTGAGAGAGAAGTGGGAAGAATGGGATCTGGTTTAGCGCCAAGAAAAAGATAAAGTTTGGAAGCAGTTGGAGGATATTGAGAAAAATCAAAGGATGAGTGAGAAAGAGAAAATTGAGAAAGAAAAAGTGAAAATCTGATATGGAGAAGTTGGCAGAAAGAGTGAGAGAGCTAGAATGAAAATCTGAGGATATAAAGGAAGGGAATGGAGGAGCAAGAGAAGGAGAGAGAATGAAAGAAATGAATGGGAACGTTATCCTAGAAAATGTGAGGATGAAATCAAGATTGAGAGAGTTGGAAAGGAGAATGGATGTAGAAGAGAAGACAGAACGAAGTGGAAATATATTAATCAAAGGATTGAAAGTGTATAGTGAATCAGGTAGAAAAGCATGGGATAAGTTGATGGGTGAAATTGGGGCAAAAATGCACGTGGAAGAGGTAAATGGAGTGGGAAGGAAGGTTGAAGGTAAATCGAGTATGTACATAGTGAAAGTGAGAAATGAGGAAGAAAAAGTTGATATCTTGAGAAAGAAGGAAGCTTCAAAGGGGAGGAAGGATAGAGCAGGATATGACGTGGAATGAAAGAATTATAAAGTGGATGATTAAACAGAGAGCATGGAGTGAAAGAGTGAAAGAGTGAAAGGGAACACGGTATGGATAGGGAAAGACAGGATGTAGATAAATGGGAATGTATGAATATGGGATGATGAGAAAGAAAAATTGAGTGAAGTGTTTAGGGAACGCCCGTGGTGACGAGGGGAAGAAGTGGAGACTAAGGACATAAGGGAGTAGGTAATGGAATCAGTAGAGGGTGAAAGGAAAGAAGGAGGAGAAAATGGAGCGAGGGGGTTTCCACAAAAGTAGGGAGGGAACATAAGCACGAAAGAAGGGAGAAAAGAAGGAAGAAAAAAGTGAGAGGAGCCATTTGGAACGTATCAGGGCTAATGAATAAAGATGAGAGACCTGGGTAGATGAGAAGGAGTGGAAGAGAGTGAAAAGGAAGTTATCCAAGGGATATATTTGGCAGATGCAAGGGGCAAAGAAAGGGATGGTGAAGGGAAGAATGAAAGGCGGTATGCTGTCAGGAGTGAGGAAGGAATTGGTGGGAGAAAAGAAAATAGAAATAGGATTTGGGGAAATGGATGGAGTAATAACGAGAATGGTAATGATAGAAAAAAGAAAGGTGAGGATAGTTTGCGTTTATAGGAGAAGGGGAGAAGAAGAAGTTCGGAGTGTCATTAGGAAATGTGTGGCGAAAAAGGATGACGAATTGGTGTTGACAGGAGGGATCTGAATGCGTGGACGGGGGAACAGGGAGGGGAAAGATGGGATGAAGAGAGTGAGACTTTCAGGAGAAAATCGAAACACAAACAGGTGGACCAGGATGGTAGGTCCTCTGTTGGGAATTCTGTGTAAGGAATTAGTGTAAGGTTGTTCTTATACCCGGAAGAAAGAGGTATAAGGTCAGGAAAAATAACAAATTGGTCAGTTACAAGTCGGAGAAATTCAGGGAATTTCGAAATTGGGATTTTGTAGCAACCCTGAAAATATTACATTAATTGTGCAAGAAAATTTTGTTTTCAATAGAGATATATAATTTATGTAATAAAATTGTAGAATGTTGTTAGATATTGAAAGTAATAATACTTACACGAGAGTCTGAGGGATGTGTGCTCGGGGGGGAGGTAACGCCGACCTCCGCGGAGCTCGTCTCATACAAAGTACCGAAGAATGAAATGCGCTAAAAGCGCAAAACGCGAGCAAGATTCTCATGACTCGAAGAAAAATTTCAATTAAATCTTTTCGTAAGAACTGCGAGAAGAATGGCATTTAGTTCGAATTTATACTCTCTGGTCTTGCAAAGGAAGAAGGGACGGATAAATAATTCCTTCCACTTTCCAGCTCTCTGCCAATAAAATCTTCAAGATTTTGAATATTCGGCGTAAAAACGTGATTGATTAGACTACATATAATGATACAATCTTATCATGTACTAATCATTTCTGATATCATTCGTTAAACAATGATACTTATGCTTTTAAAACTTTCCAAGAATTATAAATAAAATCACAGCATTTTCTGCGCCACGTGCGAATAAATAATTTTGCGCTTCTACCTCCCCCCCTCCCCCACCCTAAAAAAAGCAAATAGCGCCGCAAAAAAATATTTGAAAAATTTTACCGTTGAAATAGCAGACTTATTGCTCATTTGAACAATTCATAATAGTTTCAATAGTATCATAAATTTTGATTAATTCTCTACTGAGAAAGAATAAGTTTTAAGAAAATACATGAATTTTTGACAAAAAATTTTAGTTTCAAACTGAATTTTCAACGCAGTAGTTGAATTTTCAACCAGAAAATTTGACTTTCTACCAAGGAAAGACAAATTTTCAACCAAATGGATACATTTTCGACTAAGAAAGATACATTTTCAACAAGAATAGAATAGTTAAATTTCCAGAGATATAAGTTTTTGAGCAAATAAAATTGGTTTTCAACGAAATAGTTAAATTTTAAGGTGAGCAAATGAACTTTTCATCGAAGAGGTTAAATTTCTATAAAAAAGAATCTCGAAAAGAAATGTAGCTAAATTTTTAGTTACAAGTATTAATTTTTAATTAAAAAAAAATGTAACCAAAGAAATGAAATTTTAATCAAAAAGATTAATTTTCTAGCAAAAAGAATAATTTTTAAGAAAATATTATACATGAACTTTCCACTAAAATTTTTAATTTTCAAAGGAATTTCCGATGTAATAGTTGAATTTTCAAACAAAAAGTTTAATTTTCTACCAAGGAAAGACTATTTTTTAACCAAATCGATGAATTTTCATCGAAGAAACATAAATTTTTAGGAGATCCGCTTGAGCTGCGGTAGCGTAAGGACGTGTTTTGGTAGAGCTCCTCAATACCTTCATCGTGACTATATGTAATTGTACTGTAATACTGAGACTCTAAATTATTTCCGTATCATAGTTTTTCCGGTATATTTGTTAAGTGTTTCGTGCTGTGGTGCATCTTATTTTGTGAGTGTCATTACCCCCTATTTCACTCTTTTACCGCGTAACCTGATGTGTTGTTTTGTGCTGCCTTATATTCATGACTGAGTGTCTACTTCTACATACTTGAACTTTCTTCTGTGAACCATCCCTAAATATAAACAATGGCAGGTGAAAGCATGCCGTTGCACGAATCTATTGATAAATTAACTAAAAGAATCGAGCTGCTCACATCTTCTCATGCTGAACTGCGCAAGGAGGTCCAAGCTATCAATGATAACAGCAAAACTATTTCCTCGGAATTTACAAAAATACAGAAAAGACTCTCTACAACAGAGAATGAAGTAGCGATCCTTCACCAACAGGATCGAGCAAAGAACATAATTCCCTACAATTTACTGGATGACGAGGAACACAGCAATGACATCATCTCCTCAATCCTTAATTTATTCCAGAAGATCGACTTGAAAATTCCTGCAACCGCTCTCACTGACGCGTTCAGACTTGGGAAGCAATGGAATGGACGTCCAGTTATCATCAAATTCAACTCTTCCCGATGGGTCAGATCCATCTTTAAAAAAATTCCCGAATTACGGGAGCTAAATCTCTCAATTATCAAGAGAGATAGGTACTTCTTGATTACGTACGAAAGCTCAAGGATTCCGGACATCAGGCATATATAAGGAATAACAAATTGTTGGTGAATGGCAACACTATTCATCAGGAAGAAGTTCATTCTCTGATTCAGTAGAACGTGGCTGATAACGATCAAAACTTTCTAAAGGATGCCAGAGAAACACCTCTCAATGATCTTCAAACTCCTAAGCAAAAAAGAGGCCGCCCCCCTAAGAACTCTTCCCCCAAAGAACTTGGGCAAAACCTTGTCAACAAACGACTTGACATCTACTTCTGCGGGGACCCCCCCAAACACCTCTCAAAGCAGACGAAATACGCGTTTGCTTCAATCGAAAACTGACGACTGCAGGCCAAATAATTCAAGCCCAAGCAATCTGGTGAAAGCGGCAATGCAAATTGGCCCGAGAAATCAAATTGACCCTTTAAAGTAGCAACGAGAATTCCACGAAGAAGATACGTCTCAAACTCCTGTCATCAACATAAACGATTCTGGTGCTCCAAGGCTTATCTTTTGGAACGTTCATGGACTTGCTAATGTCACCGATTTTGAGAATACCCTTAGCAATAACGACATCCTGTGTATATGCGAGACGTGGTTAACAGCTGATACGGTAACACTTCTTTGTTTTCTCAATAACTTCCAAGCAGTTTGTTGCCCAGCGACCAGATGCGCTCTATATGGTAAAGCTCAAGGTGGTCTGCTTATTTGTTGCAATAACAATTATCTTAAGCTCGACATGATCGTATATAATGACAACTATATTTTTGTAAAAATCGTGTACGTATATAGGAGGCGATTTTAACTGCAGTGTTGCTAATTTAAACCAACTAGACTCTGCGATTGTGTCTAACAAGGCTTTCTCTGCTAATCGAAGCTCTAGGGATAATTTCATGAATAGAAGGGGCAAGTTATTCGTCAATTGCATGGAAAAAACGATTCAGTCTTACTGAATGGCCGTTCTTCTAGCGACTTTCCAGCGCATTTGACTTTCGAAGGGGCTACAGGAACTAGTGTAATCGATTTAGTATGTTGCTCTAGCGGTGGGTTATGGTTGCTGGCTGATCTCAAGGTCTTACCTATTATGACATTTTCAGATCACTACCCAGTTTCAGTCAGTCTAGACCACTATTCTTCCATCTCGTATCTCAAACCTCTTAGAAATAAAATTTCAAAAATCCATTTCGACGCGTCTAAATCAGCTGAATTGTAAAGAAGAAAAGGCCTCTGGCTCCGATCTCGTCAATTAAAGTTTTTAAAAAAAGGCTTCCTGAAAATTGGCTACACTATCTCGAGATTTTATTCAATCAAATCATGACTATTGAAATAATGCCTAGCTCTTGGGGTCAACTAACAATGTCCATGCTGTACAAGAAAGGAGACATACATGATCCTTCTAATTATAGACCCATAACACTGGTAAATTGCATAGCGACAATTTTTACGCAGATACTTTGCAATCGGCTGACTAAATGGGTAACTGATGCGAATTTAATTCCAGAATCACAATCGGGGTTCACAAAAGGGAAGAGTTGCCTAGACAACTTATTTACCCTTATTTCGCTAATACAGATTCCTCTCAGCTATCCCAATAGTTCAGTCTATGTTGCTTTCATAGACTTCAAAGGTGCATTTGACTCTGTTTGTCACGGAATGTTGTGGCAAAGACTGCATGAGCTGAGCACAAGTCCAAAGATGATTAACATTATCCGTAATTTCTATAAATCTGCATCTGTCTGCATCAGGGCCGGCAGTGACACGACATCTTCTGTCAAGGTCACTCGAGGCGGCATGCAGGGGGAGGTTCTTAGTTCCCTTCAATTCATACTCTTTACTAGTGACTTCAGCGATTTTCTCTTGAACCAAGGATGCAGGGGCCTTTCCATCAATAGCAAAACAGAAGTGCAAACGCTTGATTATGCAGATGATATTTTACTTCTCGCTGATACTCCAATAGAACTCAGTAAAAAATTAGAAGCCTCACGATTGTACTGCGCGCAAAAAAGACTAACAGCGAATGTCGCCACAACGAAAATCATGGTCTTTCAAAAAAATTCTCCAAAGAAACCGAAATTCAAATATTTCAAATTTGGAGAAGAAAAAATTGAAGTTGTCAATGAATATATATATTTGGGCCTCCCAATAACCAGCTCCGTATCATTTACCGCCGCCGCAAAAAAATTTGTAACTTCTGCAAACACGGCTGTTGGAGCGACAATAAAAACTGTTCATGATACGAAAGCAGACTCGTGGCCGACTTACGATAAATTGTATCGAAGCCTTTGTCTAAGTACGCTGTTTTATGGATCCCAGATCTGGAGCGTCGGTCACCTGAACTAAATCGAGAGAGTCCAGCTATCGTTTTTCAGAAAATTATTTTTTTCAAGCAATACTCCCAACTACGCCGTTCGATTGGAGGTGGGAGTGTTGCCCCTGTCCCACCGGGTCTTCTGTTTGATATTGTCTTGGCTACAAATTAAAACTTTTTTTGGAGACTGTGGAATGATCAATACATGGCACTCTCTCTCTCTCTCGACGTCCTTGGGACTGACGCGAACGATCTTCGGTAAAATCAGAAGCTCTTTTTATGTAATCGCGACCTACGATGCTGTGAGAAATCAAGAAGTCTTCAAATTTACACTGCGAACTATTGCACTGCAAACTGGAACACAGTCTTACTTACTTCAGCGATTGCCGATGTTCTTGAAACGTATTTTTGCTCAGTTCAGACTATTGAACAAAAACACGTGGCAAAAATATACATTAGAAACTGATAATTTGATCTTCCCCTCGGTTCCGAACTGTGTGCATTCTGGAAACTCGGGTTTGACGGCTCCTTGCATATGCTTGTCATTTGTTAGGCTTATAATCACATTCGCAGTAAATACTTTTTAATGAGTAACAATGAAGATCCAAGGAATGCCTGGTTAACTATCTTGTCATCTCACGACTCTAACACCGTTAATAAATTTGTACAAATGCTTCATGAAATTTCAAAATTGCGTGCGCATATCTTTTATACAAGTTGTATCTCTTAGAAATTACGCGCCACATATATGTATGACTGTTTTACTACTGTTTTTATTAATTTACTCTCGGATCTTGCACAGACCGATTGGTCACTAAAAAGTGTTTTGATTCATCTATTTTTGTGTGTAATTGATGTCAATTTTGTACCTGTGTTTCAATAAATCTACTACTACTGCTACTACTAACATACAATTTCAACAAGAATAGAATAGTTAATTTTTCAAAGAAATACATTTTTAAGCGAATAATATAAATTTTCAACAAAATGGTTCCATTTTAAACTAAAAAAATGAATTTTCTATCGAAAAGATTAATTTTCTAACAGAGAAATAATAATTTTAAAGAGAACACATGAATTTTCAACCAAATATTGACATTTTTAATGGAATTTTCCACCTAATAGTTGAATTCTCATTGAAACAGAATAATTTTTTACCAGAAAAAAAAGACAAATTTTTCAACAAAATAGATGCTCTTTTATCAAAAAAGATCATTTTTTAACAAAAAATAGAGCAATTTAATTCCCAGTTAGAGAAAGATGTTTCATGCTGAAAAATAATATATTGTATTATTTATTTTCTTCGCTTTGTTTTGTTCATTTCTAGTTTATTTTGAGTTATTGTTGGATTTAATATTACATGCGACCTTCGTTTGCAGGCTCTCAGGATGGTTCCCAAAATTGCCATATTCTTGGAAATTATTTACCTTTGTTTTCTATGCTCGAGTCTTTTATTACTGAAAATTATTTTCGAGTTGATTTAATTAATTAAGGGATTCATTATGAAAGGGAAAGTGATGAGACGGCCCATAAAAAACCTTGGGAAGTGAATGATCCCTGTCCTATTGAGAAAGTTGAAATTTTCTTTTCCCTCGGTCTTGCATCAATAAAATTTAATTGAGAGAGGAGAGGGTAATCCTGGGAGTCTGCATAGAAAAAGAAAGTTTTAGTATTAATTCGAACGCGAAAAGAGGGAGGTCTCTCCGAGAAATTTTGTATTTGAGTATTAAGACATTTTGAAGAATATACCGTGAAAAGTAACCGCAAAAATGCAGTCTAAGTCATTACGAAACCGCTATTTTCCCTCATAAAAAAATTATATATATACATACAGAATATACAACATACCGAGTGAACTTAGTTGCTAGCTCGGAGGTTTTGTTATATACGAAACAAAGAAGTTTTTGAGCAAATAGAATAGATTTTCAACAGAATAGTTGAATTCTTAAACAAACCAATAATTTTTCTACTAATAAGATTACATTTCTATGAAAAAAATCTCGACAAGAAGTTTAGTTACATTTTTAGTTTGGGAAATTAATTTTTATACCAAAAAAGAAAATTAGGAAAGAATGCTTGATTTTTCAAACAAATATTTACATTTTGAATGTGATTTTCAGCCTAATAGTAGAATTTTCAACCAAAAGAATTATTTTTCTACCACAAAAAGACAAATTTTCAACAAAATAAGTTTTTAAGCAAATAAAATGATTTTTTAACAAAAGAGTTGAATTTTAACAATGGAGGGTTGCTACAATTTTATTACTAAAACTAGAGTTCAATTTGAAAAATGTTTTAATTTTATTTATTTATTTTTTTTATTTTTAGGACGGCGGATCTTATTTTAGCCGGCCAGTGAAGAAACTTGAAAATATTTTTATAGGCATATCATAGTTCAAATAAAATTGTCAGACTATTGCGTTCTTTGCTGATAAAGTAACCTTGAAGTTCCAATATTGTCGAAACACCTTAATAAGAAGAAAATCACCATTTCCAAATAAAATGATTGAATCATTTATTTATTATTATTTTAAGATTTTCGCAAGCCCAATGAAATTTAACACCTAATTCCCATGAGAAAAAAGACGTTTTTGTAAATTTCATTCAGAACCGTAAATTTTGTTCAGAGAACATTTCTCTTTACAGTTAGTTCTAGAACACAAATAATTACTTTACGAATACGAATCCCATAAATTTGTTTTATGGGCTACCAAAGAAACCCCATGAATGAAAAATAGGGTTGTGGCATATTATAATTTTTTAACTTGTTTATAATCCTGCATAATCTTCTTTGTCTTCATAGTCTTCTTTGTTGTAAATTTATTTTTTTATGATCATACATAATTTTTGTTCAAACAATTTTTGTTGTTGCTGCCAATTGAACTATTTTGTTGAAAATTTGTATCCTTCTGGTTAAAAATTTATTAAATTTATTTCATCAGTATTTGTTATTTTCCGATTTGTTATTTGTTAAAAAATTGTTATATGTGGTGGAATACTAATTATTTTCTCGAAAAATTCCTCTTTTTGGCTGAAAGTTCAACTATTTGTTGAAAACTTATTTTCGTTCGTTTTAAAATTCATTTACTTTCTGAAAAATTGTCTTTTATCTTAAGGTATTTGTAATCTTATGTTCAGAGATTTGTCTTTTTGGTTGAAGATTCATTTCCTTGGTTGGAAATGGTTTTTTATAGTTAAAAATTAATTTTCATTACTGAAAATATAACTATTTCATTTTCCGCTGAAAATGTATCTTTTTTAGTTGAAAATTGACGTGTTTCGTTACATAGTCGTCCTTTTCGGTAGAAAATTATTTTATTAAAAATTCATGTATTGTAATAGAGATTTATATTTTTCAGCACAAAATTAATATTCTTGGTTAAATATCTATCTTCCTGTTTGAAAATTTAACTATTCTATTATGAATTTGTTTCTTATTGAAAATTTATTTAGAACTAAAAAGTTAATTATTCAATTTCTGTGTTCTGGTAGAAAATTATTCTTTTTTGTTAAAAATTCATTTAATTGGTTAACAATCTTTGTTACTAAAATAGAGTTAGCTTTTGCATTAACATAATAAAAAATCAAACCGTCAAAAAAGACGCTGAAATAAAATTATTTTGTGAATTTAAACATGATTAATTGGAATATTCGGGATGATATAGTAAATTACTTCATCATTTGGTCTATTATTTGTAACAGCAAATAATGGAAATTTTTTATTCTAGAGAAAATATCTTCCTTCTTATTGGCACTATTTCTCCTCGTATCGGAGACGTAAAAAATATTTCTCATTTCGCTGTATCATCATAGTTCAAATAAAATTTTTATGTTCAGCATTTCTTGCTGATAAGGTAACCCTGAATAAAATTCTACTAACATTTATTTACATAATAAATATTTCTTTTTATGCGTATCTAAATCGAACTGCTTCTTATCGTTCTCGCTAATTTCAGGAAAATGTATTTTATTTATAATATTATTGTGTTGAATATATATTCATACACCAGAATGATATAACATTTTATTCAAACTATTAATAACATTCATGGACTTCAGAATTAGATTGAAATATAACTTAAATATGGACGATTAAGAAAGTACTTGTCCAATGTTATAAATTTAACTTCACGAAATAAAAAAAAAAATCGTTATTTGATTTAAAGTAACATTTCTACACATTTTCATGTTTATAAGGACTAAATAAATTGCTTATAATAAATATCGTAAAATTATTCTATACCTATCACCATTTAAAAATAAACTTTATGATTTATCAATCAGTTTAACAATTACAATAGAAACCATTCGCAGATTTGAAAGGGTGCACGGTCATAAAAACCTGGAAAAATCTTAATGCACCTAAAAAGACTCTATAATTCCGAGAACTTTTTTCAAAGATATCAAAAAATTTTCAGAGATTTTATGGATTTTCAAAATACTCCAGGGTGTTGTGGCGGACTAGCGAATTCTGAACATTTTGAACTAAATTAAATATTTCGGAAAATTTCCGAAAAGAATGAAAATTCTGGATGAGAACAGGTTAAAAATAATTATAAGTGTAACTTGGAACCGAAAATTCGAAAATTTAAATAAATTCTGAGCTGGAGCAGAGAATTTTCGAATTTTCATCAATCCTGAGCCACAACTGGTAATTTACGAAAAAAATCAAAATTCTGGATTGGAGGAGTGAATGTTTCAAACGCATTACAATTCTGACTTGGAACAGGGAATTTTCAAATTTGATCTTTTTTAATATTTCTATTTGAATTATAATTTTCTGTGGCAACCTGGAATTTTCGTAATGAATGATAATTTTAAATAAAGATAGTGATTAGGGAATTGGAGATTCAAGTTAAAGAAAACTCAACCAACCAATCATTTTTACAATCATCAAAAAACAATCTGCACTAGACAATTTGTCAAAAGTCATATGAAATTCAATAATTTTTTCAAAAATTCATCCTTTCTAGTTGAAAATTGAACTGTTTTGTAAACTGTTTTGTCGAATTTGTCAGACCCCGTTTAGTTGCGCGGGGGTAGACGGGGAGCGGGAGTGCGTTGAGATTGGGATGCTAACCATGCATCCAATCCTCGCATGCCCTGGGGCAAATTGCGCTGACTGGTGGGGGGACATTTTGTCCCCCTTAATGAGTTTCATCCACGCAGTCAGGCCGTCCATGTACAGAGACAGAGGTGAAAGAGGGGAAGAGATATGCGACGAGTGCGTCGACTTTGTTTGGTTTTGTGGGGGGGGCGGGGGTTGGGAGGAAGGGAAGTGTGAAGGAAGTTGGGAATGCCCGAAAGCCTAGGTGTTGTGGTGGCCCACGGACGAGTTCACCCACCCGGAAAGGGGGTGGAAAAAAGGGGCGACGCGAAACATTAAAGTTTCTATGCGATTTTGTCCTTACGATTAAATCACAAAAATGTGCTGCTGTTTTGGAGGGTCGTTTGTATCGTGAACGGATAGTAGTGCACGACTGATGATAAAAAACCGTGTTCACTCGAGATCAAGTTTTAAAAAATAGCGATAATGAGGAAGGGCACTTGGCATGAGGCGCTGGACATAGTCCCTGGCTGATGATCAAGAATCGGGTTCATCACACAGTGGGCCAGGAAACCTGTTTCCGTGGCCAAAAGATGGAAAAAACTTCAAAATCTACAATAATGGAATGTAGGAATACATATATGTGATTTTTGAGGGACCTGATTAAGAATCTAACGTCAGAATTTCAGGAAAGTTAAATGGCGCATCCAATATGGCGGACGAGTATTTTAAAAAAATTATTGGGTCTATTTCAAACGTCGTATCGAAGAATTTTGAGGGCGCTGATTTTAAATCTAGAGTCACAGTTCCAAAAAACAAAATGACGAATTCGATATAGCGCCTCTAATGATACTAGTTACCAGAATCCACCACGAGGAGATTGCAGTGCGTTCATAAAAATGTATTTAATTTTTGATAGTTTGTTGGTGGGAGATGTACAGTGCGTGAGGGGGGGGCGGTCCTGATATGGATGAGGCGACGAGGATGTTGACTGTCTCCTCTATGTCTCTTTGATTCGGAAAGAGGAAGGCCGAAGGAGAGGCAGGTTCTCCGGTGGCAAGGAAGGAAAAGTCGATGAAGGTAGGAATGGCAGGGCCCTGCCTAGTTGGAATGGCGTCAAAATCTGTCATACCTTGAGGAAGGTTTCGTTTGCTAGTGGCTGAGGGAAAGTACACCCGTTTGATGTCTCCCTTTACGAGACGCCTCCACGCGGAAAGACCGTCCATCAGTTCGTGGAGCGGAGAGGGAGAGAGAGAGAGAGGGTGGATGTGGTCGCCCAGTGAAGCATTGTTTCTTATTTTGTTGGGGGGGGGGGGGAATGAGCATGTGGACAGGATGAGGTTGTAGCCTTGGAGACCTAGGCAAGGACCTCCCTAAGCCAGGATTGATTTGACGAACTTCATGTGTTCAAAATTGTAAGTTTCCCCGAGAAGAATCTGCACACCGGAATCTTTTAGACGGCGGAGAATTTAATAGCGACAAGGAGAAGGTCTCTGGCGTTTGATCGGCGCAGAGTAGAAGATCTTCGTCGCCCGAATTCGGGTTGATGGCGGTTGCTGGTCGAGTGATATTCGTTGGCGGAATCACATGTCGCAGTTCGTGTATGAAGATATGTACTATTAGAGTTAACGGAACAGCCCGATTGTTAGCATGTCACTTCGCTCGCGGATCACGCGTCCCTTCCCTCCCTCAGCGAATATTGCAAATTTTTCAAACCCCGGCATGTATTAATCCCGGATCCTCCGGATCGTACGTGGGAACCGCGGCCCGACGCACTAACTCCTCGGCGTCCTGAAGTTCTCGCTCTTCAGCCCTTCGAAGGGCTCGTCCCGCGGCAGCACGGTGAACTCGTTCTTCGTTGTCGAACCATCGTCCAACAGCCAGACGTTCGAGCGGATAAGAAGGCCTCGATGGCCTGGCGTAACCAGCTGGCGCGCGTACTTTTGTTTGGACGCGATAGTTTCTCTTCCTCTGACATGAAGAGTGTTGTTCGGTTCGAAACTGACGCATACTAAACAAATGCCGTACCGAACCCCGCACCGACGATGAAACTGATGAATTTAGTAACTCTCAAGAACCAGAAACGATACGAGGAAATAACACGATGCAATCTATCCAGACGAACGCGCGATTAACGAAGTGAGAGTCTCACGGGCCTCGAATTGCCCCTGAATAACGTAACGAGACTAGCCACGTACCCCAGACTGAAAACCGGGAGAAACTCACTATTCACTTAAACTCCGCGAATCACGTTATCCGACGAAAAAAATCTTACACAATCCGAAACCTCAATAACTGTCTCGTCGCGGCTGATCCGTAGTTACTCCGGATACGACGACGCGGCGTAAAACGAAACATGCGAATCTCAGGAAGAAAAATATTCGAATCGAAGAAGCGATGTTTGAAAATTCCGAAGGCGATCAATAACACGGAGAAGAAGGATACTAAGATTGTCGAACCGATGTTTAAATTACAAACGCGTGCAGACATGAGTTCTTGCGTACACGTACATCAATCGTATTATTATCGTATATATTTCTCCAGGGGAAGTTTTTTGTTAATTATTCATATCCAATTAATTCCCATTGATTTTAGCATTATCTAACTCATTTAATATTTTCATATTCATCCCTTTGAGGATTTAATGTGTCCCGCCAAATACCCCGAATTATTTTAGATTTTTGGAACGTTTTGAGGAGCAAAATAACTGCCGAAAATGTTAGTAAAATATGCCGGTTGAGCTCCCCGGCTTAAGTACCAGTGCGTCTAAGAGAGCCGGGAAGTAAAAGAAGAGAGAGAAAGCTAGTATAAATGGGAGAAAAGAGCGCGCGTTAGCAAGTGAGAGACGGATACTGGTGTACGTGCCCGGCGTGCTGCCGCATGTAATCTAAGGGAGCGTAAACACGATGGTAGCACGTGAGCGTAAGTTGTTTACATGTGGCCGGAAAATTTTCCGGCGTTCACAGGTTCATTAAAGCGGAACAGAACATTCAGGATAATGCAATGACTCACTTAGGGTGAGCCAACTCGTCGGTTTGAAACACCGAGGAACCGTCAATTTATCACGTGGGACATCCTCATTCGATAACTCTTTATTGCCTGAATTCTCAAATGTTTGATAGATACCTGCCAACTCGGCATCATTTAACTTAAATCTTGCTGACATTCTGCTCGAAACATGGAAGTTTGCATCACTTTCATATTCGAAAGATCGTGCACTGGCCATTAGAGATTTTTCGTCTGATACTAGGATATTTTTAATAAGTAAATTCGGTTTAGATGCAGTGTGATGAATTGTCGCATTCAAATCATTATTCACTATGATATCAATAATTTATCTTCCATTAAATGTCGACATTATATATAATATAACCCTATTTAATAAAAAAAAAAATTCAACTTAAAAGAAATGTATATTCTGTTATATTCGACAATATTTCGAAGCTATGTAAATACTGGAAAACAAGTCAAAAGTACAGCGAAACACTAAAAGTCCGTGTGTGTCCAGCGGCTCACGCAACTCAGGTTGCGAGAAAATTACCGAGAAAATTAGACTTTTGGCTATGGAGCCGGGTCTCCTTACCGAAGGTGTTCACGCGTTGGCGTCACAGTGGGGCTTGAGCTTTCCTCTCATCACTTTGATGGCTATGTTGGCTGTATTATCGCTACTAACAGGGTTTCTTATCACGACAGGCAGAGAGCGAAAAGGAAAGGGACAACAAGGAGTACCAAAAACCTATAATATCCATGAAGATGATTAGCAATATATATCGTCGCTGGTCGCTTTCTGCGGAACGTCAGGGCGGCTATAGTGTTTCCGCTCGGGGTGGCAGCATGTAAGACGGTGGTGGTGAGCTGCGTGATGAACAGGTGGATCTCGCGGGGATTCCCGGAAGAGCTACTATCCAGCTAGAACATGGGCAAAAAGCGGCAAGAAGCAGGACGTCAGCTGCGCCTGCGGAGGACGTTTCGGCTGTATGCCCCCAGCCAACTACCCCCACAGGAATGCGACGCTATCGTATCAGCTTTCAAACTTATCTTTATTAGCACTTGTTACGCTGCCATTTCGAACACGAGATGGGAGTGGCTACAACATCTCTTGAAGGTATGGCCTGTCGCAAAACTTTCGTGGTGAATTTCCCAGAAGAGCCATCAACCAAATAAGATCTGAGGTTAAGAATGCATTCCACTAGCGACTCCAGCCTGTGCAGGACAAGAAGAGGATCAAGTAGATGCCGGAGATAAATGGAGCCGTGATCAGATGTCACTTCCGGCCAAAGTCATCGAATGAATCCGTGAGTAAAGAATAAGGTAGTCTCTTAGTGGATCTTCATAATGAACTGGCCTTAGAGTGACCAAGCAACATCTTGTTGATCAATTAAGATACATTAGACGACGCCACCTTATATTCGGGGTGAAAATAAGTAACATAAAAAACAGGTCCGAGAACAACCAGCATTATCGAATCCTCCAGTTGTGGTGGAAGAGGAGGTTCATTTGCCCGTGAGACAAGACGCTATGGATGATCGGCAGACGGATTTGGGAACTGTAGCTAAGCGACTTTTTTCATTTTCTATAGTGGTTAAGCTTTCAGCCACCGAAGCTTGCCCCTGCTTCTGTTCAACTCATCGATGAGCTCGACGAGAAAAGCCTGCGTCTCATGATATGCTTGACTGATGCCATCCTAGAGTTCGCATATTTAGAACCATCTATGAGCAACGACCTGCCAAAATCTAGAGACAGCAAAGACTTTCTTCTGTTATTTGGCAGCTTGAACATCGAGACACATGTGCGAGGATGATAAGCATAAATATCAGAGTCCGGTCTGCTAACAACTACACTCCAAGAAAGGTATCAGTTCCTCCATGGAAATTTCCACGTGAAGGCGAGATAAGTGAACTTAAAGAAAAACTAAGATGGTTGCACGTAGTACTAATTTCGAAAGGGCAATCGATGTCAGAGACTGACTCGCTAAGTGGAGGAGATCATTTGCCCATATAACATCAGTTCAAGAACGTCTACGAACTTGAAAAAAGTGATTGACTATCTTCAAGAGAGGCTAATGGTCCTGTCAGCATGGATGCAACTACTTGGGAGAACAGGCACGAGAAGGAATTACACTAGGACTTTCTCAGCTGACGAATAACGTTTCTATCGCGGACTTGTAGATGGAGAAAACGATACGTGACATGATGTGGTTATGGCGTCGAAGGACGCCATTTGTTCATATTTTTTAAATTTTGAAATCAGTATCAACACTTATTTATTGCATTATATTATTATCTACATTTTCTCTGGCTAATCATTATCTTCAATGAAGTGTCTTGTTTGCTTCCTCATAGAGGAAGCTTTGTCATGGTAACATTTTCAAACATTTTCAAATTCATTTATTTAAACCTTCCTCAATTTAAAAATGTCTGAAACAATATTCTTAGCAATTGTCCGGCTGTGTGTGTGTGTGCGCGCGCGTGTGTGTGTTTGTGTATGTGGATGTGTGTGGATGTCACGCTTTTTTGTAAACACGATAACTAGAAAACGGTTGTACATAAAGTGAAGAAATTTGGAGGGCTTATTTTCCTCACTAATGTTTCGAAACTGACCAAAGGATGTCTAACTCCTCTTCCAAATCTTTCTTCTTTTCCTGTTCTTTCTTCTTACACATCAATCTAAACCCCTTCCTCATTTCTACGTATTCCTCCCTTCTCGCATTACCATCTTTCCACTTCTTGTACTCCCTCTTCACCTTCCTTTTCATCTTTTTACATTCCCTATCCCACCACGGCTTCACCATTTCTTTCTTCTTCTTTCTAAATACCTTCTTTTGTACACACCCTTTCACCTTCTCTTTCAGATCCTGCCTTATCTCTTCCACCAACTCCCCTCCAAAACGTACCTTTCCTTGCGGCTCCTGATACTTCTGTATCGCATCTCTCCTCCACGTCACCCTCTCCCCTATCGAAACTTCTTCTCCGCCTTGTCTTCCGCCACCCTCACCTCTTATCCACAGACTTAATGGCTGATGGTCTGATTCCACCCTCCCCTTTACTGCGAATTTTCCCTTCTCCTCCCATCCTTGCATATTCATGACCACATAGTCCATCGCCGATACCCCCACCTTACTTACATATGTGTATTCTCCCTCTTCGTCCTCAGTTGCCATACCATTCGCCACCGCCCAGCCTCTATCCTCCATCCAGTCCCTTAGAATCTCCCCCTCCTCATTTATTATCTTATCCTTCGACTTTCTTTCGAAGCTATCCCCTTCCCTGTTCATGCAGTCTAAAGTAATACTATGCAATCCGGAGAATCTTACAATTAGGTAATCCGGAGTTCTTCAGGTCCGCTAAACCGCATTTCAAGGAGTTTTTTCTCTCTCACCGCACAGTGATTATTAGCGAATTGTTACATTTTTAAAAGGGAGAAATTCGGTAACCGAATGAAAAATTGACTGAAACTTTTAATTCAAATATCGAATATCTTCATTATTGACTTTCAAATTTTTAAATACATAGTGTTAAAATTTATAAGAGAATAATATTCCGTACTTGTTTGTGGAATCCTGATTTAAAAATTCATTCATTCGTTTCATGCTGCAGGAAAAAACTTGGATTCAAATGGTAGCGATTAGACGGCCATCGCGTCACACCAAGGTCCTTGACCTCAAAAATAGCACCACCCAATAAATCTTCAGGTGGACGAAATTCATCAGGATTTTCGAAACAATGTCCTTTCGTTGCTATATATGAAATATCCATTTCAGGACCTCCGAAAAATTATTTATCTTGAACAATAGGACTGGAATCAAGAAGCAAGAGAAAGTTTCGAGCAGATAGAAAATTTGTTTGGAACATCTATTATGTTATATTTTCCAGATCCTAAGAAAGGATATTACTTGGAAACCGATGCGAGTAACTACGCATTTGGCGCCGTTTTTATCAGCTAATCGACAATTCTAAGAATAGGATTATTACATTAGCTAGCAGAACTTTAAAAGTTCGTGAAATCACATATTTAAGACCGAGAAACAGCTCTTAGCTATTGTGCGTGCCTGAAAAAAATTCTGTACCTATGCACACGGGGCACAAATCATAAATGAAACAGATCATCTTGTTATCTACCCGGGATGTGTGTGCTTCGGGCGATGAACAGTGCTCGGTTGAGGAGGGGAAGAAGGAGGAAAGGAAAGATAATGAGAGGGGGGGATACGTAGTCGAAAGACACTCGGCGGTGTCGAATTCTCTCTGTTACACTGAGAAATAGAGAATCGAGTGATGGAGGCCATGCGCGAGCGTATTCGGGCGCGAGTTGGGCCAAGACTAACTCCGCGCAGCGGGGCGTGTAGACGGCGGTGTCTGGTTTCTTCCCCTGAGCCAAGCGTGTAGCCGTCACATGCCTCGCGGTAAGCTCTTTTGGCTGGTAGGCAGGGATAAAGTGATCCTTTTTATGTCGCCTCTAATCAGACGCTTCCAAGCCGACAAACCATCTATTCCCAGAGAGAGACAAGGAGAGAGATAGTGGGGACGTGATCGCCAAGTGCGGCTTTTGTTGAATTTTTGTGTTGGGGGGGGGGGGGGGAGGTAAAGGGTAAAGCGGAAAGTTTAGGAAAGGAGGTTAGTAAAGGAGGTCGGAGAGGTCTTCCCAAAGCGGCCCACCAACCCCGAGGGGGTAAGTTGGTGAGTGATCGCCCGGTGATTTTTTTTATTTTTTTACCCCGCAAATTTTGCGGTTGTCAAAATTAGCATAGGCGAGAGAGTTAGATAGCGAGACCTCAAAGAGAGAGGGAGAAAGCGGAACCTGAAAAGTGGGAGGGCGAGAAAGCATCAATTTTCATTTCCGAAATTCAGATTCCTTCGGTGTGACTCTGCTCCTCGTGAACCTCTCGTTGGTGACGAAAGAAGTGAAGGAGAAAACGTTTCCGGCGTTTGTTTTGCTGGTAAGAAAAGAACGTCGTCGCTAGACCCGGGTTCGTCGGCAGGACGAGGGGGTACCGGGGTCCGTTCCTGCGGCGGCGTTCGAGTGTGGCACGTGAAGACTGCCCGTCGGGGCGAGGAGGCGAAGCTGACGGAACGTCTTCCGCAATCCGAGAAGCTCCTAAGGAAGGCAAGACCCGGATGTTCATAAATTTCCGCGGTGAAGGAAGTGGAACGCTAGGTGCGACTTTTAATCCCCTCGGACATGGAGGCGAACTGGGACAGCTGACGTTAATTGGAGCATGGCTGGTACTGGCGACTGGTCCCTGCCGGTGATATTTGCAGGGGGAAAAACGTGACGAGGATTCCGAATACACTCAGGAACTTTTAATCTCAATGGAACTGCACGGTTCACTGCTGGTTTACGTGAACGAGGATCGTGTGTTCCGGCACAACCTCGTCGAATTTCGAGCAGATCCCACTCTCCTGCTGGAAATGAATCTGACGCTTCAGGATTGTATGGCCTCACGATGGCCTATCATGCTCGTGCGGCAACCTCCTGCCTGGCTCGTTTTTCTGCTTGCCGTCGGGCCGCCTCGACCGCTCGTTATCGTTCCTCCGCTCGTCGCTGAGCCGCTAGCTCGGCGGTTCTCCGTACCCGTGCTAAAGCGGCCTGTCTTTGTCTCTCGATGGCAGCCAACCGCCGTTCAGCGATACGATGTGCCCGCTCTTCCACCGGGAGAGAGGCTTTCTCGGTCTGTATACGGTGACGCCAACGCATCCGTAGGTTAGGGCGAGTATTCCGTGCACGCCATGTCATTAAGGGGTTTGTCCGTGTGAGAAAACTCCCGTGAACGAACCGGACTCCGGCGAAACGAGGAGGTGTGAAGTTAAGTGTGCGTTGTCTCACGTTTTAGCGTGTGGGTGTCGGCCTCGGTATCCAAAAATACCCCTTTTATACGGAGTGCTAACCTCGAAGGGCCAGCGCCGTTCGTACAAAAGGGGATTTAACCCGTCGAACGAGAGACTAGCCTGCCGGCCGGAATTCGCTCAACTGGATGGACGAGATACTTGACACGAGCACAAACACTGTTCACTTTCACTGTAGTTAACTGTTGAACCTTTGATGAAAGTTAACTTTCATCCAGTGGACACACGTCACGACTCGATGTTATTCGCTGAACTGTCAACTGGACCGGCTGAAGAATATCAAAATCACTGGAACTCGATGTCGCTGAACATCCGAAGAATCGATGGAATTCGTACGAAGAACCGACAAAACGAAAAGAGAAGCGAACGAAGACTGAAGTGAAAAGGGAAGGTTCAAGTATAGAAAAGCTGAAGACTAGTTTAAAATGCTGTGTTTATTCGAACTTGGGAAGGAAGGCAGAGCGATGCCGCTGCGCTTCCAAAAATCAAAGATCGACTGACTGTTGTGTCGAGTCTCTCGCTCCAGGTAACCGGGCACGGAGCTCTCCGTGGCGGTGGGAAATGTCTACGGGCCCGCTGATTGACTGAGATATGACAACGGAATCGCGGCCAAGCAGTGGGGGCCGCCTGCCTCGTTCCTACTACCACCCACCTTTGCGCGTCAGCACCGAGAATCGAATTATTATAAAAGGTTTAATGATAATTTAAAAATAAAAATATTCAATATAAAATTATGCAAATTTACCAAGTATCTTAAAGATATCCTAGCTTCATTATCCAAGAAGAACCATGAGGCTAGGTCGAACGGAACGATCATTCGAATTTACTTGTTTATTATTAATCATTAACAAATTATTTTATTCATTATTTTTACAAAATTTACTAACCTTCGAATGATCCTTCCATCCCATAATCAATAACTAATTAGTTCAACCCTTATTCCCACAGAAAAGCTTAATTCTAATTAAAATCTAAAATAAACCTCAAATATAAAAGCTAACGATTATTTACACGTCTTAAGCTAACTTTACGAGATGTACGCGTTCACGTGAACACACGTGAGTGCGTACATTCATCAAGATTATTTATGGTAAAAGTTGTCGCTCCAAGAGGTGTTTATTAAAGGCTTAATCATTATTTCCCTTATTACTCTTGGGCAACCCGGTGTGGACCCGTGCGCCAGAGTGAGAAGGAAGCTAACAGTAGAGAGAGAGCTATAGACTGAGAAGAGTGAAGAGAGCGCGCGTGATAGGGAAAGAGAGAGAGTCTGGCGTACGTGTCGAGGACCTACCGTAATATTTTCATGGTGAAGAAAACACGGCGGCGGCACGTGATCGGGAACGTGTTTATGTGACTGGAGAGATGTTTTCGACCCTTAGAAATTAATGGGGAGGAGGCGAAAGGGTCCTGACACAAAGGATGATTCGTTGGGGATGAGCAAACTCGTCGTTCGGAACTTCGTAAACTGCTCAATTTGTCACGTAGGTCCTTCACCCAAATTTCGTTTTGGAAATTTGAGTGGAAGATTACCCTGACAGATGTTTGCATTTTCCGAGGTTCTCAATTTAAACATCTGACATACAACAATTTTGGGCTAACATTACTCAAAACCTATAAATTCGTGCATGCATGCCTCACTAGATGGATACTGTCCATACAAGATTATAATAAAGAAACCGAACATCTCCCTGGAAAACAAAATGTAATAGCAGACGTATTAAGTCATTCGCACGATGTGGACAGCTACGAAGAAAACGCGGTGGAACAAGAATCGTCATAAATGACTTATCATATTATTGGTCAAGCGAGGGGGAAACAAAAATGCGGAGTATCCCACAACAGCTAAAGGAGGATCTATAAGCAATAGCACTGAACCAAGAAGCAGCACGAGGACCCAAAGAGAAGAGAAGATTCAAAGTCATGTACGACATTTTATGGCACATTCACGGAAATAAACATAGAATCTATGTTGCAATCGATTCGGCAAAAATGTTGGTAAAAGAATGTCAAAGTAAGATAGCGATAAAAAAACTCGATGTGTTCGTTATGGAAATCGGCAAGCCACGAAAGGTCCTTGCGGACCGAGGAACACAATTCACAAGCAGTAAATGGCGACAAGCTTCGAATGAGAGAGGGATTCGAATGATTTTAACCTCTATTCATCATCCATAAGCCAATATGGTGGAAAGGGTCAACAGGGAACTCTTAAGACCTTTCCACACGCTCCACCCACCCAATAAACATAACGCCTGGTTTTCCCAATTAACAAACATCGAGACAATCCTAAACGAATCACACCTTGAGAACACGGAGGTAACTCCATATGAAGCACTATGGGGTCGCAACCCGAAAAGACGGTGAGTTGATCTGCTGCCACCATTACCGCCCCACCCACAAGTCACTCGAGGGGAATAAATAATGGTCAGCCATGAGAAGCTTAAAAGAAAAATAGAGAAAACAATTGCATTATTTAATTATTATTTAATTGATTAAATTTAAAGAACAAATGGGTGAATTATAAAGTGGGAGAAAAAGTATTGGTAAAAACATGCAATGTCTCAAATGCTTTGACTGGTGCTATGGTAACATTTCTATCACCTTATAAGGGCCCTTACAGAATGAGAAGAACAAAAAATAGCGAATGACGTCTACATTTTATGGAATAACGAAAAAAATCGATAAAGAGGACAGTGCCACGCCAATGCCCTTCGGAAGTATAGGCAAGGCAACATAGAAGAATAGGATGACGGAAATCTTAAAACTAAGCTTCTGTGAAGGAACGGGAAAGTGAGGACAGATCAGTTAGGATTTCGACAACAAGCATTCCAGACGCAGAAACCCAGTGCGAAGCCCACGATACCCACTGAAACGTAGCAATAAAATGCAATCAAGGGAACGGAGGAAAAGATCTCATGATAGTATCAGAAATACTGTTGCACTTGGAGATCACTACCCGGTCAAAGTTCTTCACAACGACTCGACGACGAGCAGCCAGATTCCCTGATGAACAGTATCCGAAGTTAACGCGATTAAGATAATAAAGGACATCAGGAAAGAGAGAATTGGCACAGATGTCGCCAAAGATCCACAAGAGGAAGCCCTAGTATCCCCCACTATATAAAGAAAACACCGCAACGCAAACACCCTCTCAAGCAGTTCGAGATCTCGGTGAGGAAATTACGAGATAGTTAAAAGTCGACGCTTCCAGCCTGGCGGATCTTAGGAAGGAAGCTCCAGAAGCTCAAGAGATTCAAGCTCAAATCCCTTCAGAAGAGGAAAGTGAAGTGGAGAAACTGCGGAAAAAAACCAGGTCAAAAAATTAACAGAAAAACCTCCACAAGGCATTGACAGAAGCACGTAAAGGCTGACGTGAAGCTCTTGCCAAAAATATATTCCGAGACAAGTATCTGAAGACGGCCAAAAGAATCTGCCAGGGTGACGACAATAAAATCCATCAAGCCGAAGAAAGTAAAAAGCTGAAGTTCATCACGACTAAGAAGCTGACAGGAGTCATCAAGAAGAAGAAGAAGAAGAAGAAGATTCTACGTGGCTCGCATGAGGAGTATTTACGCGACCTATCCATTGAATTACATTCCGGAAGATTGAATTGGCCTGTGAAGGAAATGGCTTGCAAACCCGGGAAGCCTTAAGCCATGGAGAATTTAGAGGGCTGGTGACAATATAAGGAACGATCGCCCTCCCAGGACTGGCCGATATTGCCTGGATGGACCAGGAACCAGCATAGTAGCCACCTGTAAATATCTAATCTTTCGCTTATCATTGTTCTGTTTATACCTATTATTATTATTCTTATTTATCTAGTATTCTTATTTCATCGTCACCGATCTATAATTTAACAAATCTCTCTCTGGCAATTAGTTCATTATCTTGTCTACGAGTCTTCTGACGCAACATTTCAAGAAGGATTGTTGTAACTTGCCCATAAAAACGGACGCGTGGTTCAAAAATAGGGTTGGGGGCGTTGCATGGTAGACGCAACGGTTCTCGAGAAGTACTTCGGGAGAAGCTAGAGAATTATATTCTCAACAATTGTTCCGTACTTCCTCTCGAGAACTATTTGGGAAACATTGAGGCCTTAGGTGAAATATCCTGAGTCCACAATTTTTCTCTTCAAAGGAATAGAATATCTAAGAGTGGACGGAAGTCAGCTTTTTAATCCGGTCTATAACAAATCTCTCTTCTAAATTAATTTTGCTCGCCATTTGAGGCTACTGCTTTTCTTCCTACGGGAATATTTTATTCGCTGTGTGCAAGAATCACTTAATTACTGAATTATGTATTTTTCTGCCTCATAATTAAAAGCTTAGATTAGGTCTTAGGAGAACCGCATTTAGAAGAGTTGTTTCCCTCTCACCTTACAGTGAATAATAGTGAATTGTTACATTTTCAAAAGGGAGAAATTTGGTAGATAAATAAAAAAATGATTCGGACTTTTAATTCAAATATCGAAATTCTTTATTATTGGCTTCAAAATATTTAAATACATAGTTTTAAAATTTATAAGAAAATAATATTTCGTATTTGTTTGAAGAATCCTCATTTCAGAAATTCATTGGCCGGGCACTCCATCCCAAAAGTAGCGATAAGCCGGCCGCCCTGTCACCCAAAGACTCCTGACCTCGAAAATTGACCCACCCGCGAAATCATTATCTGGACGCGGTTCAAGAGGATTTTCATTACCATATCCTTTTGTTGCTACATATAAAGTACTCATGTCAGGACCACCGAAAGCGCATCCTACGACTTTTCTTGCATCAATTTTAACAGTTCGCCGCAATTCTTTAGTCCGTGGATTAATTTCAACGACCTGAATAAAATAAAAAATGTTCTCCTTATTTGAACTCTCATTTGTAGGGTTTTGTAGCCCGGACAGATAGACTTACTTAACCTCTTTTTTGAGGAACATAATTTCAAAAAATAACTCCAAATTCTCTTGTTTTACTTTCTTTCTGAATTTAGTTTAAAAATTTCCTTTTGCAAAAAATAAAATGAAGTATCTTAAGAATTGTAGAAAAAAAAATTGTTTGAATAGGCCACAAAACCCTTTTTTGTAGGCGCTCAGTGCCAACTTTCACTGATTTTTGAAAATATCTTCAAATATATTTACTCTTCCATAGAGTTGTTCCATTATCGAAGATCCTCCATAAAGAGGCACCCAGAGATTACCTCTGCTATCAACTGTCAGGTCACCCGGAAATCCTGCTATATCATGATCTGGGAAGTTGTAGACGACTTGTTTATTATCTAAAAGATTGATTTATTACCAGTTAAATTATAAAAATTTACATTTCCATTGAATTTATTTATTGCCAGGGCCTAAGGTGGTCCGAAAAATGTCTAAATTCTAATTTCCGTAAAATATCATAATTTAGACTTTGGAACAGAGAATTTTAGGAATAAAACAGGAGTTTCGGGGAATAATTTCTATGCTGATTTCGAAGAAGGAAATTCCACAAGAAAATCTCTGTATTTAGAATTATCATTCTTTTTCAAAATTTCTAAAGTCAGTTTTTCAAATTGAAAATTAATTTTCCTAACGGAAAATTGAAGCTTTCAATTTTTTAAGCCCACCTTTTTGTGGAAGATTAAAATCTTTGATCAAAAATGCATATATTTTGATAAAAATGCACGTTTCTGTTAAAAATTCAATTTTTTCGGATGAAAATTAATCTCTTTGGATTAACCTTTTTGGTTGAAAATTCATTTGAATATTCCATTTTTTCATTGGAAATTCATTTTTAAAATCAAAATTAAACTCTTTGGTCAAAAATTAATGTATTTTGTTAGAAATCCACCTGTTTTGATATCAAGTTAATGTTGTTTGTTCAAAAGGTATCATTTTGGTTGTGATGTTTTAAAATTCGTGATATTTTTCGGTTAAGAATTCTACCATTTTATTGTAATTTCTTTTTTTTTCCGTTGAAAATTGATTCTTTCAGCTCAAAATTTAACTATTTTGTTTCGTAGATAAATAAGTAGCTACATATTTGGTTAATAAATCATTTCATTTTGTTATAAATTCATCTTTTCAACCGAAAATTTCTATTTTCTACTTGCATCACGTATTTCGTTGAAAATGTGAGTTTTTGTTTGCAAATTCAATCTCTTGGCTGGAAATTTTGTGTAAAAACTTACGAAGATGTCCTCCATCAAAATCGTAGGATACGACTTCATATGTGAACATATCGATGTAGTAGCATTTTTTTGGAATAGAAAAAAAGTCAAACGCGATTCCACTGCTCCATGAAAATTCTGGAATGGGTGGAATGTGCATTTCAATATTCTTAGCCACATCTATAGAGCGCACACTTCCCCTAAATGGTCCCAAATTTCCCGGAACTATACCTGCAATATGATATACAATTTTAAATATAATGATTAGCCGAGGCGAAATCACTCTCGTAATCCGCTCGACCACTCGGTTAGCAGAACTAATAATCCGTATAATCCAAGGGATCCGATGTAATCGAATTGTAATCCGTGGCAATAACAGTCTTTCGGAGGGATCAAATATTAAGCGGGAGTAATTCCCCAGTGGGGGCACAAAGTTAAGGATGTCCTAGATACGTCTTCGGGACCTACCTAAGACGTATTCCGAAACATGTCTTTAGGACATCCTAGGGATGCCCCTTAAGACGTCTAATGTCGGCACGAAAGATGTCCCGAAAGCGTCCTATGTCTTTGACACGTCTTTAGGATATCTTCAGGACATTGGCCGTCTTAGAGACATTGACTGGACTGACTTTGGACGTCCTAGGAACGTGGTGAGGACTTTCTTACGTGGTTCATGCATTTGTGCCCCCTGGCACAAAATTGTTCAGAATGTTGAGAATTCATGCACTGCTGAGAATTCATCTCTTGGTTACGTGTTGAACCTTTTTCTCGAGAATTTATTTTGTTGTCAGAGATGTACCATTGTAATTAACAATTCAACCATTTTGTTAATAATTAATCTTTCTGGCTTGACGAAAGGAATTCCCTGGGAATAAGGAAAAGGAAAGGCTAAAAAGGATTCATACTAAGGTAGAGATAGAGAAAGTGCGATGTGTAGGAAGGGAAGAGCGAAGAGGCGAGACAATGGTACCTGTGAAACTGAAGAAATCGGAACATAAGAGGGAAGCGACGACAAAGAAGAGGATGTTATACGGAAGCTCGGAGACAATAGAGGATGATTTGACATGGGTAGAAAGGAACATGCAGTATAGGCTAAGGAGAATAGCGGAAGAGGAATGAAAAAAAGAAAGAAGAACATGTGTTAAGTATGGGAGAATACAGATAGAAGGTGTATGGTGGAATTGGGATGAGGACAGGGAAGAGTTAGTAAAAAATGAGGTATCGGGAAACTAGGAGAGAAAGGAACAGGAGGTAAAGAAATAAGAAATATTGAGAAACCAAAACAGACAAGAAACGAAAGTAGGGAAGATTGGAGGATATGCTGCTGGGATATAGCAGGCTTAGAAAGAAAGGATAGGGAGTTTATGAGAAATTTGACACAACGGGATGTAGTAGTAATGATGGAGACGTGGATAGATGAAAAGGGACCGGAAAGAGTAAGGGAAAGATTACCAAGAGGTTACAAATGGCAGGTTCAAAATGCAAAGAGGAAGAATAAAAAGGGCAGAGCAATGGGAGGAATGGTGATGGGACTAAGGAACGAATGCACAACAGAGAATGATAAAAAAAGAGTTGAAAGAACATAAAGAAGGATTAATAGTAGAAGAGATAAATATGGGAGGAGAGAGGTGGAAGATAGTGGGGGTTTATGTGAACGGTGACATGCAGGAGGGAACAGAGGAGATGAGAGAACTGATGGAAGAAGATAAGCAAGAGAGTAGGCTAATGATAGGAGGTGATTTTAATGCGAGAACAGGAGATGGAGGAGGAAGGAAATGGGATCGAGAGAGAGGAAGAAAATACAAAGACAAGATACTGAATGGGGAGGGAAAAAAGTTTTTAAAGAGCCTAGGGGAGATGGGATGATTTATCCTAAACGGAAGTATAGAGGGGGATGAGGAAGGGGAATATACACGTTCAAGAGGAAAGAGGGGAACGATAATTGATTATGTAGTAGTGGACGACGAAGTAAGAGATAAGATTAAGGAATTAGAGGTGGGGAACTATGTAGATTCGGATCACTTTCCCATAATAGTGACGGTAGAGGGAGAAATAAGTAATAACAAAAAGGCTAAAAAGGAAGCAAAAGTAAAAAGAGCAGGAAGAGGGGATTGGTCAATGGAAGGTGAAGAACAGTTTCAAGAAAAAGTCAGGAATTTCAAAATGGGGGAAGGAAATGTAAACGAGGAAATGGAAATAATGGTAGCAGCAACAGAAGAAGCATTAGAGTGCACAAGCAAAGGAGAAATTAGTGAAGGAGGGGATACAAGTGGATGGGATGAGGATTGCAAACAGAAGAAGAAGGAAGTGAGAAGGGTATCAAGAAAATGAAGAAAAGGGACATGTAGTGGAGAAGAATATAGGAGAAAAAAGAAGGAGTATACTGAGTTGAGTGATCAAAAAAAGAGGAGGAAAATAAAAGGTTTGAAAATGAAGCGGAGAAGGCTAGGACGGAAGAAGAGGTTTGGAAGGTAGTAAATAAAGAGAGGAGAAGAAGGAAAAGAGTAAACCAGGATATTGAGAACATAGAATGGAAAAAATATTTTATGGAATTATGAGGAGGGGTAGAGAAGAAAGTTAGGAAAGGAGGAAGAGATGGTAGGGAAATAGAAGAGGAGGAGGACATTACAAGAGATGAGATAGTCAAGGTATTAGGGATGATGAAAGATGGAAAGGCACCAGGTATAGATGAGATTCCAAATGAAGTATGGAAATATGTGGGAACAGAATTAAAGGAATGGGCATGGATAATGTGCAATAGATTATGGAGAAGAGAGGGGTGGCCAGAGTTATGGAAAGAAGGAGTAGTGATACCAATAGTGAAGAAAGGCAAAGGGGAGGATGTTAAAGATTATAGAGGAGTGACACTAATGCCAACACTGTATAAAGTATATGTGACTGTTTTATCGGAGAGGTTAAAAAAAGAAAGTGTGGAGAAAAAGATAGAGCCACCGAATCAGACAGGGTTTAGAAAAGGGATAGGGGTAATGGACAATATATATGTTCTGAACTACTTAGTAAATAAGAGGATAAAAGGGAGAAAGGGGCAATGATAGCAGTGTTCGTGGACTTGAAGGCGGCGTTTGACATTATGAACGAAAAGATATATACACTGGCATACGCAGACGATATAGTGTTGATGTCAGAGGATGAAGAAGGGATGGCGGGCTTAATTACCGGATTAGAGAAATACTTAGATGGAAAAAAGTTGAATTTAAATGTAGAAAAGACAAAGATAATGAGGTTTAGAAAAGGAGGGGGAAGAAAAAAAGAATGGACTGGGAGATGGAAAGGAAAAAAATTAGAAGAAGTGAAAGATATTAAGTATTTGGGATATACCTTGCAAGCAAATGGAGATCATAGAGCTCATATAAGAGAAAGGATAAAAAAAAGCAGCAGGGGTAATGAAACAGATATGGGGAATCGGAAAAAGAAGATTAAAAAAAAAATTGGAGAGGAAGAATGTGGTTATTTGATGCGCTGGTATGTCCGGTATGAGGTTATGGAGCAGAGATATGGGGATGGAAAGGAAGGAAAGAGATGGAACGTTCACAAGAAAGGTATATAAGGTGGACGCTAAGGGTAGACTGGAGGACGCCGGGATATATGGTGAGAGAAGAGGCGCAAAGGGATAAATTAAGTACTAGAGCGGGAAAGAGGGCATGGAATTTTGAGACGAAGCTGAAGGAGGGAAAGCGAGGGGAGTTGGCGAGAAAGAGTTTGATGGAGGTAGAAGAAAGGAGAGGGAGGGCGATTGAATTAACGAGATGGGAGGAAAAAAGGAGGAAGTTCTTTAAGGCTAGAGATATAGATGACGGGACTGGAGTCAACTATGACGAAGTGGAAGAAAGTGAGTGAGAAAGACAATTAATAGAAAGATGGGGGATGATTGAGGAATCAAAATATAATATATGATATAAGATCATAAAAAAAGAAGGAGTACCAAAGTATTTAGAGAAGGGATGGGGAGAGAGAAGATGGACAAGAATAGCAAGATTTAAATTGGGAAATGAGGTAAGGGCAAGTATGTTTTGGGAAAAGAAAGATAACAGGAAGTGCAGAATATGTGCATGGGAAGAGGAAACATGGGAGCATGTATGGGAAGGATGTAGAAGAGGAATGGAAGATAAAGGAAGCTGGCAAGAGAATGTGTTAAGGATTCTAGGGTAGGATGGATTGGAGGAAGAGTGGATGAAGGAGTTAGAGGATGCTAGGGAGGAAGAGTAATCCTGTGGAACTCGGAGTAATCTTAGATAATCCAGACTAAATCTGTATATGAAGTTAATTCTGGGTAATCGAATATAATTTAGAATAATCCACCTCCGCTGGACCGTAATTTTTTGACCTGTTTCCCCCTCGTATTTACTCTGAAGTCTAAACTGAAATTCCGTAGATTTTACTTACCAAACCATAGTCGGCCATATGGGTCGACTTTTCCGTGATTTATTCTGTTGCCAGGAACACCATCGTCAACATTTTTCAAAAAGGTCATTGGAGGATGATGCACATGTTCTCTAGCATTCCATTGGATTACATATAAAAAAGTTTCATTGCCCACCACGAATCTGTCATTAAAGTGATCAACAGGAGCAGCAATATACACGCGGTTTAAGTCTGTGAAAGAAATTATTATTAAAAATTAGTTGAAGTCGGCGCGTTTCACCTGAAAAAAAAGGCTTTCGAAACCTTTCAAGATGTAAATTAGTCGTCCGAGCCCAACCCTCCAATACTTTCCCTCTTATAGTACCCCTACATACCGCTGTACCGCGCTGTTAGTTGTGATGTCCGGAAGTTAGCAGATATTCATAAAATATCCAACTTTCGTTTAATGGAATCGTTTGGTCATCTTTTGGTTATTTTTGGAGACCAAATTTTGTCGTTTGGACGGAAAAACCCAAAAAGATATTGAGTTTTCAAAATTGGAATACCAGCTTCACGCTGAACAATAAATTTTAATTTGTTTAAAAAATTCTTGTACCAATCGTTTGGATGTCGTTCGGATGTCGTTTTTTCGAGTTTGGAAACTCACTCTTGACGTTTGAACGTTAAAATTGTGTGACTTATCGAATGAAAAAGTCATTAGTGCCATACTCGCGAGCAGCGCCTTCTCAAGTAGTAATTTCGAAAATGTGAAAAATTTATAAAATTTCCAAAATGTTCTAAACTTATCAAATTATAGCAGCGTCTCACATTTTTAAAATCTCTAAAATTACCAAAATTTATGAAATTTCTCAAATTTCCAAAATGTCTAAAATATCGAAAGTTTAAAAAATTATTAAAAGTTTGAAAAATTATGATAATTTCTAAACTGCTAGAAATTGGTAAAATTATCACAATTTCTAAAATTATAAAAACGTCTCGAATTTAAAAATGTTAAAACCTCCCAAATTTACAAATTAGAAAAAAAATGAAATTTGAAAAATTTTATATACTTAAGACATTTTAGAAATTTCAGAAATTTTGGTATTCTTTTAAAAGTTTTTAAAATTATTAAAATTTCTAATCTGTTCAAAAGTTTTTAAATTATCAGATTTTCTAAAATTTTCTTAAACTTCAAAATTGTTTAGAAATGTTTAATTTATCGAAATTTCTAACATTTCTAAAATTGTTTCTAAAACATAAAATATCACTTTATACTGAACATTAGCTATTTTCATGATTTGTTTAAACAATTCATTATTGTTTTTATCAATTTTCTCATAGAATGGAGTTAGAAAGATGCGGTTTTTTCACAAATTTTCCATTTGTTGTCCAATTTTCAATCAAAGGGAAGTTATAGTTCATCAATGTTAACAATAATGATTGTTTGAATAATTTATTATAATTATTAATAATATTATATGTGAATAATGTCCAATTTTAATTTGAAGTGAAGTAATAATGAATTCAAGTTAACAAAATAATTATTTCAACAATTTATTTTCATTGTTGATAATATTCGCTTTGCTTAATTGGTAGACTGTTGCGGTTTTTCCTGAAATTTTCAACTTTTTGTCTATTTTTTATTAGGGGTGACTTTAAAATTAATTAGATTTAGCGAAAATAATAGTTTAATCAACTTTTTTGTTAACTTTAGTTAATTATTACCTCACTAAGTCAAAAAAGGACAGAATTCATAAACAATAATAATTTGTTTAAACAGTTATTTTCGCAAAATCTAATTAATTAAGTCACGCCTAATACAAAATAAACAAACAGCTGAAAATTTCAGGAAAAACCGCAACATTCTATGGATTAAGCAAAGAGAATATATCTTTAACAATAATAATAAATTGTTTAAACAATTATTTTGTTAACTTGAATTCATTATTACTTCACTTCAAATGAAAATTGGACAAAAAGCAAGACATTTAAAAAAACTGCATTTTTCTAGCATTATTCAAATATATTAATAATTGTACAACAAATGGAAAAGTCATGAAAAAAATGTTGAGTTTGAACTCGATTGAGATAATATTGAGGATTATGAATAAGATTTACAAAAACGTATTTTTTTCTTATGGTAAATACATGTTAAACTTCATGGGGCTTGCGGTACCCCTAAATATAATTTTTTTTCAGAACAAAACAAATGGATTTATTTTTGGGTGGATTCTAACAAATTTGGGGGGTGTCCCGATAAAAATTCAAAAAAAAAATTCCAATACATTTTGAAAAATTTTCTTATCAGGCTTTCTGACTCATCATATTCTATTCAAGGACATGGCTGACCAAAGAAGGCCACTACTACTTGAGACGACGCAAAGTTTCAAACGACATCCAAACTAGCAATGAAAGAATTTTTTTAAACATTGAAATGTTGAAATAGCATTCCAATTTTTAGAAGTCAATATCTTTCTGAATTTTTCCGTCCAAACTAAAAAATTTGGTTCCCAAACATGATCAATCCATGACCAAACAATTTCTACAAACCCAGGGCAACAAAACCCTGAAAATTCTCACGATCGAAGATATAATAATTGCAATAAAGAAGAAAAGAAATAAGGATTTGGATACCTATAACAGCGCAAAATACGTAATCCATATATTCCTGAAACCAGGTACAAAGTTGATGATCAGTGATTTCTATCCAGAAGAGTTGGTTGTTATGCCAGAAAATATTCTCTGTTGCTCCTCCTCGGGGGATAAGTATTTGAGGCCTAAGGAATGAAATTTCTTTCAAGTGTGCAAACGAGGTATGAAATAATTTCAAAAACAAGATTGCTACGGTTCAGGGAATTCTGCAAATTCCAGGAAAGTCAGGGAATTTTCGGAAAACTGAAGTTGAAGGTTGGGAGTCATCCACAAATGACATAAGGCCTCAATAAATTCAGATTTATAAAAGCAGAGGTCTTGATAGAATTTCAAAATTTTTTCATTTTATAATCTTTTTAGATCACAGTTCATCTTGTGGCTGAAAATTTTTTTTATGGTAGAAAATTCCATCATGTGTTGAAAATTCAACAATTTTGTGAGGAAGTCATTCTTTTTGGTTGGAAATTCAACTGTTTTGCTGAACTGTCTTAAAGACGTAAAAATGAAATATTCTGGATGAAATTGGTTTTCCTTATTGACGGAAAACTTTCTTGGTTAAGGATTTAATTTTTTTTTCAAAATCCGTACTTTTTGTTGAATTTAACTGTTCTTGGTTAGGAATGAAGATCTTCTTTAATATAAATATCAACCATTCCATTTTTTGTCAATAATTCTCATTTCTTGTTCGAAAATTGAACTAATTAGTTAAGGGTAGAACTACTTTGTTGGAAACGAATTTTTTGTATGATTCATAATTTTAGTTCAAAAACTTTTTGTTACAAATTCCTTTCTTCGGTTAAAATTTTTTTTATTATTAAAAATTGATTTTGTATCTGAATATATAAATATTCTATGTTTTAAAGAAAATTGGTCTGTTTTTGTTGAGAAGTGATATATTTTGTTTCAAATCCGTTTTTCTGGTTAAAAAGTCGTATTTATATAAAAAATTAATTTTCTAATTAAAAATTGAACAATTTCACTTTTTTGCATTAACATTATTGATGCGTTAGTGTAACGTTGTTTTTGCACCCGGAAGAAAAACGTATAAGGTCAGGGAATTTCGAAATTGGGATTTTGTAGCAACCCTGTAAAGATTACATTAATTGTGCAGTAAAATTTAGGTTTCAATAGAGAGTTTGTAATGTAATAAAATAATAAATATGTAATGTAATAAAATTGTAGAATGTTGAGAGATAACGATAGTAATAATACTTACTCGCCAGGAGGTTCGTGTGGGCTATCGGGACTGGGGGGATTCATACAAATTACCGAATAAAGAAATGCGCAAAAAAAGCAAACCGCGAGCAGAATTCTCATTTTTACAAAAAGAATTTAATTAAATCTTTTCGTAAGAACTGCGAAAAGAAGGGAATTTATTTCGAATTTATACTCTCTGGTCTTGCAAAGAAAGAAGGGACGGATAAATAATCCCTTCCATTTTGCAGCTCTCTGCCAATCAATTCTTCAAGATTTTGAATATTCGGCGTAAAAACGTGAATGATTAGGAAACATAAAATGATACAATCTTACTATGTATTAATTATTTCTGATATCATTCTTTAAACAATGATACTTATGCTTACACAATTTTGTAAGACTACGGAGTCCCCTGATTAAAGCAAATAGCGCCACAGACAAATATTCGAAAAGTTCACCGTTGAAAAAGCAGGCTTAGAACTCATCTGAGGAATTAGTAATAGTGTCAATAGTATAAAAAATGTTGAAACATAGCACTGTCTATAAAAAATGTTTGGAGAAAAATTGAAGAGTTAAATTTTCAGTCAAAAATATTAATTTTTAATAAAAAAAATTTGCAATCAAAGAAATGAAATTTCAACCAGAAAGATTAATTTTCTACCAAGAAAGAATAATTTTTAAGAAAATACATGCAATTTCCAACCGAAAATTTTAATTTCTAACGGAATTTTCAACGGAATAGTTGAATTTTCAACCAAGAGGATTACTTTTCTACCAAAAAAAAAGATACATTTTTAACCAAATGGATTAATTTTCAACTGGCAAACATAAATTTTCAATAAGAATAGAATAGATACATTTTTAGAGAAATAAGCTTTTGAGCCAGAGAAATTAAATTTCTATGAAAACAAATCTGGAAAAGAAATTAAGTTAAATTTTTATTTTAGAAAATTAATTTTCAATAAAAAAAGTAATTTTTACCCAAAAAAGTGAAATTTGAACCAAAAAGAATTATTTTATACAAAAAAAAAAATTTTAACAAAACACATGAATTTTCAAGTAAATATTGAAATTTTTAATGGAATTTCGACCTAACTGTAGAATTGTCATCTGAAAAAAATAATTGTCTACCAGGAAAAAGATCATTTTTCAACCAAATATTTAAATTTTAAATGAAATTTTAAACCTAATCGTAGAATTTTCAACGAAAAGAATTTATTTTCTACCACAAAAAGACAAATTTTCAACAAAATTGATGAATTTTCATCTAAAAAACATAAATTTTCAACAAAGAATAGAATAGTTCAAATTTCAGTTAGAAAAATAAGCTTTCAAGCGAATAGAGTAATTTTCAAACGAAATAGTTGAATTTTAAATCAAACAAATGAATTTTTCTCCAACAAAATTAAATTTCTATGAGAAAAAATCCGGAAAAGAAAAGTTAAATTTTTATTTTGGAGAATTAATTTTTCACAAAAAGAACAATTTTTAACCAATAAAATCAAATTTCAACTGAAGAGAATTATTTTCCATCAAAAAGAATAATTTTGTACAAAAAACATGAATGCTCAATCAAATATTCAAATTTTTAATGGAATTTTTACCTAATTGCTGAATTCTCATCCAAATAGGATAATTTTCTACAAAAAAAAGAGTAATTTTCAACTAAATAGATTGAATTTTCAACTAAGAAAGATGCATTTTTAACAAAAAATAGAATAATTCAATTTCCAGTTAGAGAAAAAAGTTTTTGAGAGAATAGAATAAATTTTCTATGTAATAGTTGAATTTTCAACCAAACGATGTTATAGGCCAGTAAGCCTAAAATTGGTAACCACTGTTCAAAGCGATTTAGTCACGAAGGTTGCAACTCGAGTTTCAAAGCGAAGGTCGAGTGGGAAATTTTCCGGCTAATTCGCCATGAGGGGAAAAAGCAGGTCGCTTCCCAGAAACACCCGTCACTCGCCGAGGGTTCTGTTCCAGGAACCCATAGACACATTCGAGCCAATACCTGGGCCAAGCAGTCGACCAGATCCGGTGTTTATTCTCAGGGTACCAACACCACCAGCAATCCCGGCGTCGAGGGCACATGCCACGCCAACCCCTCAAACACCAGCAGCAGCAGCTACGGCACCACCGACAGCAGCGCCAGCCTCCAACACGGACTGGCGAGCCCTCATCCGGGCATTTCGGACACCGGATGTACTACACCCAACATTCGCCGGGCTGGATCATGAGGGTCCTGAAACTTCCATCAGCGAATGTGAGCACTATTTCACAGAGGCAGCAATCGAGCCAGAAGTGTGGTCACGGATGGTGGCCAAATGCTTAACAGAAAAAGCGACCAAATGGTACGAGCTGTACCGAAACCTGGCGCTGCCCTGGGCCAAGTTTAAAGCCATTTTGAACCAACATTTTGCGGGTATCTCGGCCCTCAACAAGCTACACGTGAAGCTGTATGCGAATCGTCAGGAGGAAAAGGAAGCAGTTGGCGTATTCCTGCAAAGGAAATATCTTCTGGCATTACATCTTATTCCCGCCAGACCAGAGAGTCAGATCGTCCACCTTCTTCTCGAGACGATTAAACCCTCAATTAAGAAGGTATTGAGGGCAGCCACCATCGAATCCTTCGAAGACTTGGTTGAACGGGCAGTTCAAGCCGAAGCTGACGAGGCAGAAGAGGCCTCCAAGAAGCCGACACCATTAAGAGCACCAGCCACCACGAACGCACCGCGCCCTCTACGGTGCGACCACTGTTCCGGGGGACACCACATTACGGATTGCCCGAATCTAAGAGCAAACACGGTTCCGGGAAACGGGCCAGTTCGGGCGACCGAGGTAAACGCTTCCGCCGCCCGTCCCGCACACAGCACATCCCAGTGCTGAGTGCTCTATACACCGATCCGAGCAGCCTCCCTAGGATGTGGGTGCACCTAGGGAACAATGAATTCACTTCCGAGATCGACACCCTGTCTTCAGAGAATTACGTCCGAAGCAACGTATTAACTAAAGACCGGGCCAAGAATCTCCAGCCCGGGCCAGCCTACGCCATGCTAGCAGCCGTCAGAGCCACCATCGTCCTCGCAGGGACAACCCAGCTGGCACCCATTCTACAAGGAACTCCGTACCCAGGAGTCTTCCAGGTCAGCCCCGAGTTACGAGCCGAGCTCATCCTCGGCCAGCCATGGTTGCGGCAGCATAGGGTGATCCATGATCATGGCGCAGAATGTATATTCATCGGCACAAGGGGACGTCAGCGCATCTTCCTAGGCCCTCTCCCTTCCGCCTACGAGAATCCAGCCACCACGGAACCCACCGAGATAGACCACGACTTTCCTGCGGCCATGGCACATCGTTTTTTGGAATTGATTGGGAATCACGCCCAGCTTTTTCACCAAGATGGTTTGCTCAGGCAAACTTTGGCCACCGTCCAGCACGAGATCCGCCTGCAGAACCTACAACCCTCAGGGCAAAAAGGATGGAGATTATCGATTTTGTGTTGAATACCGCCGCCTGAACGAACAGACCGAGGACGCACCTTAATGCTTACCCCGCATTCATGAGACACTCAAGGATCTCGGGAATGCCAGGATTTTCTCAATATTGGACCTGAAGAGCGGTTATTGGCAGATTGCCATGGCCCCCAAATCACGCCCGTTCACCACCTTCTCTACTCCTGAAGGTGGACAATACCAATTTCGGGTAATGCCTTTTGGCCTGAAGAACGCACCAGGGACGTTCCAGAATCTCATGCGGCAAGTCCTCGCCGAGCAGTGAAGAAACTTCGCAATAGCCTACCTGGACGACATCATCATTTATTCCAACGACTGGGAGGGGCATTTGAATCACCTTGGACTCGTTCTGGAGCCAGATCTGCTATACAAGGAGGTAATAGCTGCTCAACAGGAGGACCTTATCATCACCCAGGACGTACATCGTTGGCGAGAGATCCGGGATTCCCAAACCCGCACACCCGAGGAGGAACGTTTTCTTCAGAAGAACCGCCTGGCCAAAGACCGTTTCTGGCGGCAGAACGAGAGCGACGGCCTGTGGAGACTGCTCGTGCCGACGGCGCTACGTCAACGCTTGCTTTGGGAATACCACGACGCCGATCTTGCTGGACACCCGGTAAGCGAAGAAACCATACGTTCAATCAAGCGAGTTTATTTCTGGCCAGAAATGAACAGTGAGATTCGACGTTATGTGTCCGGGTGACACCTATGTATATGCTGCAAGCCCGTACGTGGCAAGCAGCCGGATAACCAACACCCACAGGCCGCCACAAAAGCCTGGGACACCATCGCAGTCGACCTCATGGGGCCTTACCCAAGAACGAGTCGAGGTCTCGCTTTCATCCTGGTCGTGACAGATTTATTCACTCGCTGGGTAGAAGCCTTCCCATTGAGGGCACCAGACGCGCCACGAATCATCACCACCATCAAGGAGCAGATTTTCAGTCATTTCGCCTATCCACGGAGGTTCCTTAGCGATAACGGCCCTCAGTTCACGGGCCGGGCATGGGCCGAAGCTAGCCAAAAGTGGGGGTGCGAGTTATGGAACACCCCCATCTATCACCCCAGGGAAAATCCGACCAAAAGGAGAAATCAAGAAATTTAAAAGGGTCTCCGACTTCGGCTGCACCATGGCAATCAACGCACGTGGGACGAGCACTTACCGAACTTGGTTTTCGGTCTCCGTCGCCGCACGAACGCAGCAACAGGCACCACACCGAGCCATTTACTTCTGGGCAGAACCCTATTGGGTCCGAAAGAATGGAAGCTGGAGGAGGCACCCGATGCAGTTCCACGAGCCTTATTACAACGGGAAGCACAGGCCCGGCACAATCAGGGCCAATACCAAGCCCAGTACACGGCTGGCAGGACACCGCCACGTTACGCCCCAGGGGACTGGGTTTCTATCTTGAACCACCAGCTGTCTAATAAGGCAGCTTGCTTCACTGCTACAAGCTGGCGCCCAGTAGCCTTGGTCTACTGGGTCCTAAACGAAGGCGTCACCCAGAAGATCCACGGGAACGTTCTAGCGTCGGCGGAGAGAAACATCAAGCACCTGTCTGTAACCTTGTTACGAGAAGCAGACAACCGAGTGTCGACAGAGACTCACACTCAAGCACCGAGACTAGCACCGGGCTAACTCCGTGTGCCGACGACTACGAGAACGAGGTACCAGACGAGTATCTCGACGAGGCGCCAGGCGAGCACCTCGATTACGCCAGGAGGCACTACAACTTGCGGCGGCAGGAACCTGTCAACTACCGGGCCGCCAGGACATACGCTCCCCGATGACGACACTGATAGGAACTCCGTAAGTCACAAAAGGGGCTGCCGGAATGCACCCTACAACTGTGAATAAATTTTATTTCCGGGCTGCCGAAACGCACCCACAAATTCTAAATAGATTTCAGATTTCCGGGCTGCCGAAACGCACCCACCTACCTAAATATCTCTTCTGTCATTTTTCTTATACCGAGGCCTCTAGAATTTAAATATCTTTTGATAGGTTAGGAAGGACTGCCGCTAAGCAACCCTATCTTCTTTGTATATAGGTCACCGTAATTGGAGAGGGTGGACTTGTTATAGGCCAGTAAGCCTAAAATTGGTAACCACTGTTCAAAGAGATTTAGTCACGTAGGGCCCAACTCGAGTTTCGAAGCGAAGGTCGATTGGGTAATTTTCCGGCTGAATCGCTTTACAACGGTGTTTACAAAACGAGCTTGCTTTCACCCATTCAGTGAGTCATCACAACATGGGTGAGAAGGGCCTTGAAGCGACGGTGCCAATAACTATCCATTGTCACGGTCCCCTAAACGACGCGCCAGGCTGGCGGCTGGACCGACAGGATTTTCCCCGGGCATGGAAAAGAAGTCGTTAGTCACGTACGACAGGAACGAAACAAGCCGCGGGCACGTACGCCGAGAGCAAACAGGCCGCTAATCACGTACACTGGCCACGGTTGTTCGCTATCTCTTTCTAGCCTGTGCGCGTCAACACAGGGGAGCTCAATGAGGACGCTTTCCTCTTGATTCAAAATATTTATATTTTTAATTCCATTCCAATTATTTTTACCAAGCTTTAGGTTTACCTTTGTTTTTTTAATGCACGTCACCCCTCTGTTTGACCCTGAACCTTCCATTTTTATTTTATTTTATAATTATACTCTGGAAACGATTATGCCTCAGAAATCTGCGTTTGGAATATTTTGATACTATCAAATGAAGATTTATTTATTCGCTTTTGATTAATTCTGTAATTAAATGAGGATTAATTAATTATAATCGTTAATGACAGTATTATTATACTCATTGAATTAATTCAGTAATTATTAAATAAGGATAGATAGTTATAATCGTTAATTATAAAATTTACAGATTACTTCTCTTGTTGTTGATAATATCTTGGTATTGATCATTAATTATAAGATTTCCAAATTAATTATTGTTCATAAGAACTAACCTTTTAACCATTTAAGTAAGAGTAATTCTGCTTGCGCAGAATGAAAGTACAGATAGTCGGATAATGGTTTTATTAATTTAATATGTAAATTTTCATATAGAAATATTTTTAATGTTAGTTTAAAAATGTATAAAATTGTTAAAAACGGCGCGAAGCGCGCGAGATCGACGGCAGGCAGCACGGAGAACGGTGTCCCCACCGCTCCGTTGCGACTCCAGTTTCGAGCGTCTTAGCCAATCAGCGAGTCAGCTGCCGCTCCCTGCCTCGCTCGAGCTGGCGCCCCTCTCGTCCATATAAGCCGGTGCACGAGCCGTTCTAGTCACTTGGGGACTTGCAACCTCTCCAGTTGACAATACGGGCTCTCTCTCTCTCTCTCTCTCTCTCTCTCTCCCTGAAGCTCCGTATCCAACTGACCACGAGACTTTTGAGCAATAGCCGTTCGAATACAAAGATAAATAGCTTTATCCTTGCATTTTCCTTTTGTCTCACCTCTTCACCTCTCTCTTTCTCTCTTCTTCTTTGGTTGATTGGTCTGCCTTCGTGGCCCCAATCCCGCTCTCTTCTCTCACTCTCTCTTGGGTTGATTGGTCTGCCTTCATGGCCCCAATCCCGCTCTCTTCTCTCACTTTCTCCTTTGGTTGATTGGTCTGCCTTCGTGGCCCCAATCCCGCTCTCTTCTCTCACTTTCTCCTTTGGTTGATTGGTCTGCCTTCGTGGCCCCAATCCCGCTCTCTCTCTCTCTTTCTCTTCGGTCGATTGGTCTGCCTTCGTGGCCCCAATCCCGGTCACTCATCTCTCTCGCTTTTCTTATCTCCTCTATGCCTGGCAGAAAATGCCATCCTTCCCGTCCCCATAAAGGTACACGGGGTCACCGATTCCAGGAGATCAACGGCCTTCCTTGCCTTCCCTATCATCCCGCTCTGCAACCACCCGCACCTCCAGCTCCTCAACCTTCCTCAACCTTCTTCCTCTTCGTTGTCGGGCCGCCTTGATTTCTCCAAGCGTTACGACGACCTAGAGCCTTTCCGCCCTCGGGCCATTCCCAGCACCCCCAAGAAGTCGACTCTCCCTCGACTCTTTGGTCCCCGTGACCCCTAAGGGACTTTTGCCACCCACTCCTGGCAAGTGGTTCCACCATACCACACCTGCTCCTTCCTTTTCCTCTAAACCCGCTCCCGCTCCTGCTTCCACCGACTCCTCCGACGTGTCAATCCTACACGCGGACGATTTCCTCTTCTCCCCTCACTCTCCTCCTGCCAAGCGGCAGAAGATGTCCAACCCCTCACCTTCCCGCCGCTATCTCTTCCTCTAATTCCTTCTCTCTTTTGACGACGGTGCTTCACCCCTAAAAAAAAATAGTCTTCGGACCACAACACGTGGTGCCCCTCGACCTCCGGTGCGAAGGATGGCCCGCCAGTACATCCATCCGTTGCGGCCCCTCTGTGCGGCCCCGGACCACCACCAGTCTGTCGTGGCCCCTTTGTGTGGCCCCGGACAAACATAACTGTCGCTCTCTCAGCCCGCCAGGCCAACGCCCTGACAGCTTCCACGTCGAATAACTTCACCGCTGTTTCATATGGACAGACTACAAGCTTATAGGTACCTCCTCTCTTCTCGAGGTGCCCAAAGGATCAGCCTGCCTCTACCCAGCAGTCGACAGGCAGAGAAGAAGTCGATGGCAAACTTGGACAAATTTCTGGCACGGAACAACAGACATTTACCCACGCACGGGGCACCCACATTCCAGCTCCGTCTAGCAGACGCCCGACCAGCGCCCTAGTAGTGCCCGACCAGCGCCTCACCAACTCCTGGCCAGCGCCCCATTTGCGCCTGACCGGTCTCGCAATCGTCGCGACTCAGCTAACTAGACAATCCTCAACACCACCATATCAACACCTGTGATTAAATCGGTACCCCAATGAACCGGCTTACATCAACGAATAATTTTTCTACCAATAAGATCGAATTTCTTTTTTAAAAATCTGGACAGGAAGCTTAGTTAAATTTTTGGTTCAAAAAGTTAATTTTTCAACCAAAAAAAAATTAATTTTCTACCAAAACAGAAAATTGAAAAAAACATGATTTTTCAAACAAATATTCAAATTCTGAATGAAATTTTCAATCTAGTGTTAGAATGCACAACAAAAAGAATTAATTTTTTACGACAAAAAGAGAAGTTTTCTACAAAATTCATGAATTTTTACCTGAAAAAGAAATTTTCAACAAAGAACAGAATAGTTTAATTTTCAGTTAGAAAAATAAGCTTTTGAGCGAATAAAATAATTTTCTAACGAAATAGTTAGATTTCTAATCAGACAAAATGAATTTCTTACCAAAAATTGTAATGTCTATGAACGAAAATTTGGAAAAGAAATTTAGTTAGATTTTTATTTTTAAAAATGAATATTCAATACAAAGAATAAGTTTCGACCAATAAAATTCAATTTCAACCAAAAAGAATTATTCTCTACCAAAGAGAATAATTTTCAACAAAACACATGAATTTTCACCGAAATATTTAAATTTTAATGGAATTTTTACCTAATTGTTGAATTCTCATCCAAAAAGAATAATTTTCTACCAGAAAAAGATCAATTTTCAACCAAATAGATAAATTTTTTTACTATAAAAGATCAATTTTTAACAAAAAATAGAACAATTTCATTTACAATCTGAGAAAATCGTTTTTAAGCAAGTATAATAATTTTTTGAAGTAATAGTTGAATTTTCTATCAAATAAGTAATTTGTTTACCGATAAAATTAAATTTCTAGAATAATAATCTCGACAAGAAGTTCAGTTAAATTTTTGTTCAAAAAGTTAATTTTTCAACAACAAAAAAACTAATCTGAAAAAATAAATTTTCAACAAAGAATAGAATAGTTTAATTTTCAGTTAGAAAAAAAATCTTTCGAGCGAATGAAATGATTTTCTAACGAAATAGTTAAATTTTTAAACAAACAAATGAATTTTTTACCAAAAAAGTTAAATTTCTATGAACGAAAATTTTGAAATAAAATTAAGTTGAATTTTTATATTGGAAAATTAATTTTCAATAAAAGCAATCATTTTTAACCAAAGAAATCAAATTTGAACCAAAAAGAATTATTTCCTATAAAAAAAGAATAATTTTTAACAAAACACATGAATTTTCAAGCAAATATTTAATTTTTTGATGAATTTTTAACCCAGTTGTTGAATTCTCATCCAAAAAGAATAATTCTCTTCCAAAAAAATACAAATTTTCAACAAAATAGATCAATTTTTAACTGAAAAAGATAAATTTCTAACAAAAAATAGATTAATCTAATTTTCAGTTAGAGAAAAAAGTTTTTAAACTAATATTTAAATTTTGAATGAAATTTCCAACCTAATAGTAGAATTTCCAACCAAAAGAATTGATTTTCTACCAAAGGAGAAATTAAAAAAAAAACATGATTTTTTAACCAAATATTTAAATCTTTAATTAAATTTTGAACCTAATAGTAGAATTTCCAACCATAAGAATATATTTTATACCACAAAAAGAAAAATTTTCAACAAAATGAATAAATTTCCATCTGAAAAAAAAATAAATTTCCAATAAAGAATAGGATAGTTTGAATTTTCAGTTAGAAGAATAAGCTTTTGAGCGAATAAAATAATAATTTTCCAACGAAATAGTCAAATTTTTAACCAAACAAATGAATTTTTTACCAAAACAAATTCTAATTTCTATGAACAAAAATTTGGAAGAGAAATTCAGTTAAATTTGTACTTTGCAACATTAATTTTCAATAAAAACAATAATTTCAACCAAAGAAATTAAGCTTAAACCAAAAAGAATTATTTTCTACCAAAAAGAATAATTTTCAACGAAACGCATGAATTTTCAACCAAATATCGAAATTTTTAATGTCATTTTTACCTAATTGTTAAATTCACATCCAAAAAGAATAATTTTCTACCAAAAAACGACCAATCTTCAACCAGATAGATGCATTTTTAACTAAAAAAGATGAATTTTCAAACAAAAAAAAAGAATAATTTAATTTTCGTTCATAGAAAAAAGTTGTTAAGCAAATAGAATTTTATAAAATTTGCAACCTAATAGTAGAATTTTCAACCAAAAGATTTAATTTTCTACCAAAATAGAAAATTAAAAAAAATACATGATTCTTCAACCAAATATTTAAGTTTAAAATGAAATTTTCAACCCAAAAGTAGAATTTTCAACCGAAAGCATTAATTTTCTATCACAAATAGACAAATTTTCAACAAAATGGATGAATTTTCAACAAAGAATAGAATAGTATAATTTTCAGTTAGAAAAATAAGTTCTTAAGTGAATAAAATAATTTTCTAACGAAATAGTTAAATTTTTAACCAAGCAAATTAATTTTTTACCAAAAAACATTGAATGTCTATAAAAAAAATCAACAGAAAACTCAGTTCAATTTTTAGTTGAACAAATTAAGTTTGAATGAGAAAAAAAACTAATTTTGATCAGGAGAAATAATTTTTCAACTAAAAAGATTCATTTTTACGGAAAACTTTAATTTTCTATCAAAAAAGACCAATTTTCGACAAAATAGGTACATTTTTAACTAAAAAAGTTAAATTTTCAACGAAAATAGAGAAGTTCAATTTTCAGATAGAGAAATAAGTTGTTCAGCAAATAACTCAAATTTGCGTAGAAAAACTGAAGTTTTCAAAGGAAAAAATGAATTTTCTACCGGAAAGATAAAATTTCTACACAAAAATTTTCGAAACAAAATTTAGTTAACTTTTTAGTTAGAAAACTGAAAAATTTTTAATTATAAATTTTTATAAGTTGAACAGTTTAAAGAATTGCAGCAATTAAAATTGTAACGTTCAATGTTACAATTTGATACTTTAACGATTGCTGGCTTTTTTTAAACAATTCAGTCTGAAATTTTAGCCAAGCAGTTGATTTTTTTTCTGCGCATTAAAAACTTGAAACATCTTCAATTTGGCTCTATTATCATAGTTTAAATAATATTGTTACATTATTTCGTTCTTTGCTGATAAAGTAAACCTGAAGTTCTAATTTCGTCGAATGATTTCGACGAGGAAAAATTCAGAATCTCCCAGAAACATTATTTATTATTATTTTAAGATTAAAATTTCCTGGATTTTAAAGGTTCAAACAATTTATTATTGTTTTTAGAATTTTTTTCATAGAACATAGTTAAGAAGTTGCGATCCTTTCAGAATTTTTAAAATCCTTTCCAACTTTTCAGGTAGATCAAGGCAACAATCAATTAAATTTATTATAACCAATTGTTTAAAGAATTTTTAATTATTTTTATTAATAGTTTCTTTGAATATTTCTAGAAAGTTGTGATTTTTTTTTCAGAATAAATAATTTTTTTTCACTTTCTACTTAGAGCGAGGTATAGAGAAATACAGTTTTATCAAACATAATTGTTTAAATGAGTTATTATTGCTTAGAACGATCGTAATCTACAACTTCGAAAAAAATTTCAAATTAAAAGACTTTCAATGTTTTATTTGCATTTTTGATTTTCAATACAATATCTTGAAATTTTCCGATTCTCAGTTAAAGATAAAAAAATGAATCAATTGAACTTGAAAAACATGTGATTTGATTTTTTTAAGGAAGAATAATAGTTTTAAATTATGTGAATAATAAAAATTTAACATTTCGAAATAAAAAAAGTATGAACTGTGTTGTTTAACATAGAAATAAATGAAAATTTGATAACAAATTTTAATTTTCTGCAAATTAAAATAAAAAAAGTGCAATTTTGAAAATTGTAATTAACAATTTTTTGGTGACCAAACATACTTTCAGTTTCCAACGACATTCGGGATTGTTTAATTTTTTAAAATTCGTGTTAGACATTTTTTTAATTTTAAATACTTCCCATCTTAAATTGCTTTCTATTTTTGAAGTTTATTTTTGAATAATCCAATTTTAAAGGTTCATAATTCGTAAAATTGTAATCAGTTCTAATTGAAAATTATTTACATCCAAATGTTTTTATTTTTTTCAGAGATTCTCCAATTGAATATAAAATTTTTCGATTTCGAACACTTCAAATTGAAAATTGTTAAGCTTCAACTCTCTTCAAAATAAAATTTTAAAATTTTCGTGATGGATACTCTGTAGACAACAATTTTATTCCAATAATTATTTTCTCAATTTGAACAATATTAATTGATATATTTGAGATCTTATAGTTAATTTTTTTATTATTTGGTCTATTGTTTATAATAACAACTATCACATTTTTGGTTGAAAATTGTTTTTTTCTTTCAAATTGAACATTTGTTTGAAACTCATTCTTTTTTGTTTTAAAATTCATGTATTTTGTTGAAAAATTGTCTTTTCTGATACTATTCCATTTTTCCCTGAAAATGTATCTTTTTCAGTTGCAAATGCAATTCTTTTGTTGAAAATTCAACTACTTTATTACAAACTCATGTATTGTATTGAAGATTCATCTTTTGTGGTACAAAATTAATATTTTTGGTTGAATATTTCTCTTTTTGTGTGAAGTTTGAACTATTCTGTGGAAAACTTTTTTTTTTTATTTAAAATTAATTTTCAAGTAAGAATGTATATATTATATTTTTCCTGTTGAAATTTCATATTTTTTACGGTGGAAAATTGAACCATTTTATTGAAAACTTGTTTTTTTTTTAATTGGAAATCAATTTTTCAACTAAGGATTTCACTGTTCATTTTCTCCCCCTGAAAGTTCACCTACTTGGTAAACAATTCACCTTTTTGGGCAAAAAATTAGTCTTATTTCTTACAAATTTATTGTTCTGTATGAAAATTCCATTCTGTGGTTGAAATTTTAACTTTTTTTGTTTGCATAAATATTGATAAATTTTACTAATATAACTAAAATTAAATTCATCCAAAAATATGCAGACACACAATAATTATTTTGTAAGTTTAAGTAATTTTTATTGAAAGATTCAAGATTCTATAGTTAATTCTTTCATCATTTTGTCTTTTGTTTGTAATAGCAAATAATGGAAAATTTTCATTCTCGAAAAAAAATATTCTTCTTTTTATAAGAATTATTCTTCCTCGCATTAGAAACGTGAAACATATCTCTATTTTTACTGTAATATCATAGTTCAAATAAAACTGTTTTGTTGCGTAATTCTTTGGTGATGAAATAACCCTGAAGTTCTGATATTCTAATAAAATTTTATTACGCAATGAAGATTTCTCTTTACACGTATTTAAATCAAACTTCTTTTTATCATTTTCAATAATCTCAGAAAAATATATTTCATTCATAATATTAATGTGTTGCATATATTTATATGCGAAAATAATGTAAAATTTGATTAGACTATTCAACTTTTTACAATTTTAAAATAAATTTGATGAATTTTCGATTAATTTAATAAATATAATTAAAACCATTTGCAGATTTTAAAGGATGCAGGGCCAGAATTCCTTTAAGAAAAACGATACTGAGTACTTGAATTAAGAATAATTGTAAAAGAAAAATTCAAAGATACCACATTTTTTTTAAAGAGAATTTTAAATGACTTGGAACAGGAAATTTACAAATTTAAATAAATTCTGAGCTGGACCAGACAATTTTCAAATTCCAACAAATTCTGAGCTAGGACTGGGAATTTTCGAAAAAAATGAAAATTCTGGATTGGTGTAGTGAATTTTTCGAACGCATTAAAATTCTGACTGAAAACAGGAAATTTTTTAAAAGAATTATAAGTCTGAGCTAGAGCAGGAAATTTTTAAAAATAGTTAAAATTCTGGATTAAAATAGGAATTTTTTTTAACAAACATAATTCTGACTTTGAACAGGCAATTTTCAAATTCGAATCGGATTTTTCAAATTTAAAAACATTCTCAATTGTAACTCAAAATTTTCAAAGAGATTCAGAATTCGGACTGGGTTCAAGGAATTGAAGTGAAAATTCAAGTAAACTCTTGAAAATTTTCAAATTTTAACAGACTAAAATTATCCTAAACTCGAATGTTTTCAGTAAAATGTGAGCACATGTTTGAAAAAATCTTATATTATTTTATTTAAAAACATGTAAAATTTAATTTACTCTCGAAGTGCAATTATAAAATACAGTTTAATAAACCTTTTTGAAGTAAAATAAAAATTATTTAGAATTATTTGAAATTGACAATTGCTTTGAAGTATGAAGGCATCATCAAATTTTGCTACATCACCTTAGAAAAGAACTAACGAGAAAAACAAGTGTGTCTAATAATAGCGTAGATTGGATAAGTTGTGTTTATCAATGATAAAACAAAATACACGGTAATTGGTTCAAAATTTTTTTCAGAGTTCAATGTCGTCACATCACAGTAATATTCTCAAGGAATTTTAGATACATTGATCTAGGCGAGAAATTTCGAATTCTTATGTGTTTTTGAATGATTGATTTTCGATTACCCGCAAAATTCCCCTAAAAAATAATATTTGTACCTGAACCAAAGCGAAACTTTCTAAATAATGTCAAGTTTTAAAAAAAATTTAAGGCAAGCGCATTTTTTGTTAGTTATGAAAAACAATTTAGGACACAAGGATGATAATTTTCTCAAAAAATTCTCGCTTCATTTTTTAGAATTAGTTAATTTTTTCTAAACAAAATTCTTTTCACTCTTACTCAGCAACTGATAATCTAGAAATGAAATCCCCAGTTTTTTATTGAATTGGAAATTATATTTTGTAGAACGTTTTTTGTGTCCTGAAAATCGGCCAAACGGAGTTTGTTTCTTTTTTCTTTGCCTCCGTTTAGTTTTATTCGAGAATTTTGTGTAATCTGGGAAGATTGTAATTTGATAGAACATTTAACCCCAACAATATGTTAATTCTTTCGAAAGTTATCGTGCTAACAAACTAAAAATCCACAGACAAACAAACATACAGACTAACAGACAGACAGGCATTTTGTAAAAACCTGTTTTTTGGGTTCAGGGGGTCTCAAAACGTGGGAATTTTACAAAAACGGGGGGGGGGGGGGGATTTTACACAAATCTAGTGTCATCTCATTGTAGGATGAGAACGTAAGAAGATACATTTTCAACCCGAAATGGAATAGGTACATTTTTAGTTGATATAATCAATTCTTTACAGAGGAAAAAGCAATTTTCAACTGAATGGATGAATTTTCAAATAAAGAGATGAATTTACAATTCCGTGTAGCCTACTCTATTGAATATGAAACGCTTAAGATTATAAGTCGATTTCAATCAAAAAATTAATTTTTAACAAAATGGTTCATCTTCGCAAGCAAGTAGTTGAGCTCTCAAAACAAGACGATATTTTGAAGCAAAATAGATGAATTTCTATTGAAATAGTTAAATTTTCGAAAAAATATTACAGTTTTCAACCAAGAAGATAGATTTTTAAGATCAAATCTGAGTATCCTACAGAAAAAAAATTCAACAAAATATATTAAATTCCAACTGAGAAAGCCAAATTTTCCCTGAGACTGAAACAGTTAAATTTTCATTTAAAGAAATGAGCTTGCAACAAAATGATCAAATTTGGCTATAATTTCTAAGTGAGAATAATAATTCATAACCAATGAACTTAATTTTCCTCAAAAAAAGCTGAATTTTCAACGAAATAGTTAAATCCGCAAGCAGAATATAGAGTTCCGAAACAGCGACTGGCATCGACGAATCTACTAATCACTTGCCGTGTTTCGCGATCGCGTTAAGTAGCGGAATACCAGATCATGAGTACCTGTGGGTGGAAGGTGGGCCAACATTATGATAATAATAATCCTCCGAAGGCTCCGGCTTTTGCAGTAAGCTACGTTGCATTACACTAACTCCCCAATGCAAAGAATTATGCGGTTACGTCACCAGTATCGCGCAGTGCCACGAACAATGGGCCTCTCTCGGATAAAGGCCATTGCCGCGGACGAACGCGAGTGTATCGTCTTAAATGGTCCGAACAACTCAGAAAGGAAATCCTTGCCTGTTGGCAAAAGAGCCCACCTTCGCGAAGAGGAATCATTCAGAGGTTACATGAACTTTGGGTCAATGTGCACGCGGAATACGATCATAAGATGCCTCAGTATTTGAGTGATGAGGTATTCTTTTTCCGCAAGAATGGATGTGAAGCTCTTTATCTTGAACGGTAACATCCTTCAGCGAACGTACTACTTGTTTCAGCAAGACCACATTTGCAGATAGCCGATAATTCCAACGTGAGAAGTAGGAGAACAAAAATTCACCAAACAGTCTTTCTCAGGTTGGACGGATTAGCTGATGCTAATACTACTCTCCCCGATGTGCTCCCCGAAGATATTAGTCTCTGGAATCTGAACTCTGTAGTCGCGAGAAGGCTGTCTGCCTGCTTAGCGTTTGAAATTAAAACGGCGAGAACGTAAGCATCAAATTTTTAGTGCGTGATTAACTACGTAACATCAAATAAAAAATTCACTCCAAAAGCTAGGGCACTTTCTCGAAGATTAAGGAAAACAAAACACACGCTGAACAAGTTCGAGAAGTTGACCATCAAGCAGCACTGGGCGCAAAAAATATCATCTCTTTTAACAGCTTTTGAGAGCTTGGAGCAAAAGCGCGTAGAGAGTTGAGTGCTTGTGATCATCGTAGCGTTGTTTCGTTTTGTGCAGTTTTGTTTAGTGGAAATCTAAGATATAAAGTGGAAGAGATTATCAAATCAGGAGAAATCATTCGGAAAAGCAGAAAGAATATCACCTAGAGCAGGGATCACCGATTAAATGTGAGTAACTTTTCCTTACAATTTTAATGTTCCGAAAACTTTGAACACGTTTTTCTCGAAACAATGTTTTTGTGCTCTGCGCGCACGATTCCTCAACAAGTTTTCAAACGATTACTTCCAAATTTTCTACGTTCATTTTCAACCTAAATATCTACGGAGTGACAAAGCGGTTCTCAATATTTTCAATTTTATCATAGTTAAATTAAGTAATAAATAAAACGTCATGTGCAGTTGAAAACTCGCCTATTTGAGAAGAAAGCCAAGTCTTCTGGGAGTAACTATATGGAGATACTCATCAGCTAAATAAAGCCGCTTAAGATATATCACTCTTTCGTAGCTTTTGCCTAAGGCAGATGTTACAAGGTCCAGAGAAGGAATGTCCACTAATTAATGCTGCAGAAGTGAAGCAGGTTATCGCTAGAACTAAGAACTTTTCAGCTCCAGGGTCAGATGGAAACTAACAACTTTTGGTGGATGAAGTTCACTTTTCCCAAAGACTGAAGATTTTTCAAGTCCAAAGGACTGCATGCCCATAGCTTGTTCAAACACCAGCTAAAAGCTATTCACTGGCATCCTCAAAAAGAGGATATTAAGATCTATCGAGCAATCTGTCCGTGGCTTCGATTAACTATCGTAAGGCATTCAATAACACGAACCATGAGCTACTTATCAAGCTACTTGAGTTCCTGGAGGTGCATCCGAAAATAGTAACATGCATGAAAGCGCTTATGCTCTTGTGGCGGACAAGGTTCATCATAACGTCTGAAAAAAGACAAATGACTACCAGCTATATCACGTTTGATGTAGCTGAATGGAACGTCGATGAGTTGAAGCAACTTGATCGAAGTACGTGCAAAATGATTTGAATCCATCAAAGTCATCATCCTGATTCTTCCGTTCTTCGAATAAACCTCCTTCGAGATAAAGGGGGTAGAGGCTTGCTAAGCTTCTTGTCTGCTTATAAGTCTTCATGAGAGAACGGTTCCCGCTACTGATTCATCCGAGAACAAGTTTTCAAAACCGCAACAATAGCATTATTCATATTGATAACAGCGGCTCAGGCAGTTAGGCGTTCAGACTTTCCATTAGACGTCTGGGCTTCGATCCCTGAGCCGGCACTTCTAGATAGTTTTTATGTACATTAAATGAGGTACTGGTGGTTCGGATCTCTCCTTCAACTGCAGACATTCCTATCATAAACTTTCAGCTGTTCCGAAAATTGCAAAAATGTCCCAAAATAAATGAAAAAAGTTTAAATAGATTACTTGTCTATTTGTGAATGGAGCCCAGCTTTGAAAATTGAAAACTATCAAAAAATGTGCTGACCATAATTGTTAATGCAAGACAAAATTATCTCCGGCTTGAATGGAGATATCGAGATGAATCGAGTTAAAAAAAACAGAGCTCAGTACATTGATAACGCTCAGACAAATAAAAAGTTGATAATACTGTAATTAAAACCTCAAGGAGCGTTGGGCTAAGCGCACATCCTTGCCTCAACCCCGTATTCATCCACAATCCCTCCGAACTCCCCTTCCCTCCTCTTACCGTATCTTTGGTCTCTTCATAAATCTCGCTCACCCTTTTGATCAGGCCTCTCTTCGCTCCCTTATCCTGCATCGCCTCCCACAACCTTCCCCTATCCACCGAAAGGAACGCGCCTTTGAGATCCACAAAAAACACGTACACTCTCGACCCCTTCTTCGCTAATTCTCTATCCACCACTCGCAACAGAACGTAGATATTTTCCATAGTACTCCTACCCGCCCTAAAGCCCGCCCGCGTCTCCGGCAATATTCCGTTCCCCTCGATATCCTTTCGCAGCTTCTCCGCTACCACCATCGCGTATACTTTATTTGCCGTATTCATTAGCGTAATTTCTCTATAAGTTTCCTGTCTATCTCTATCTCCATTCTCATACAGTGTCATTATTAACCCTTCTCTCCAGTCACATAGGAATCCCTCTTCCTCCGCACTATCTTTAATACCTCCTCCAGCATCTCCCTAACCTCTTGTGTACCAAACGACCATGCTTTGTTCCCCACCCCGTCCAGCCCTGCTGCTTTTGACTTTCTCAACCCTTTCTTCCCCGCTCTTCAGCTCCAATCCTCTTATCACAATGTTATTCCTTCTGTCTGCCTTCTCTTTTCTCTCCATTCTCCGCTTCATTGTCCTTATCCTTTCCCTATCTGCCCTCTCCTTCCTTTCATTCGTACGCTTCTTTTTCATTCCTTACCCTCTCTAATCCTTCTACTCTCTCCCTCAGCTCTTTGACCTCCTCTTTCCATTTCTCATCTCTGATTCCCAAGTCCTTCCTCCTGCCTTCCATCAGATTTTTAGGCTCCCTTACGCCCCCCCCCCCCCTCAGTCTCTTGATCACGCCTAACAATATCCCGATAGCTTCCTTCTTCTATCTTCCCTCCATTTTTCTAGGGTTGACCTACGTATTCTCCCCCTTCTTTTAAATGGACTCTCTACCTCGCTTTTCTCTGACTCTCTTGGCTGTCTGTTCCTCTTCAAAAGATCCTCCCCGTCACTTGCGCTAGAAGCGTTTACTTTACCTTCTTGCTACCTTCGTTCCCACCGCTCCGCTTTCTGCCTCTCCCCCACTCGCCGCTCGACACCGTATAACGCGCTGTTGGCCGTCTTGACGCGTGGCAAATTTCCTTCCAGTCAATTTCACTATCAGCACTGCCAGCACACTCGCTGCACACTTCCAGCTCTGCCGTCGGTAACTGGGACCTCTCCATGCAGTACCCTCCGTAACGAACAGATGTCTCTGAAGAATGCCGCTTGTAGGGAATCACTATGAAGACATGGTATAGTCACGGCTAGTTACTCCTAATAAGGTTTTATAGTAACTTTTAGTCTGATCATTGAACGTCCATTTTCCACTCTGTTGCGATTTGCAACGTAGGCTCTAGTTCGGACTCTAGCCAGCCGCGCTTGGCACTCATCTCCAGTGATGCCAATTTTGGCGCCTTTATCCACTGCGCTTGCGTTCGGGCCGCGCACTGGTTGGCCACAGTTGGCGCGCAATTCCAAATTAGAATTAAGAACGATTCTTGTAATTCAAGTATATAATTCTTGAAAAATGCACAAGGCTGTATATAAACTATACAACTTCTGATTGTAGACAAGAAATAGAATTTATAACACATATATTCACCAAATAACAGTTTATTTTCTTTGACTTCCAAAGAAGGACTCATATTTCACAAAAAATTGAATTTCAGAAGTCTAAAATCAGAAGTTGTACAATTTATATACATTTTTGTGCATTTTTTTATGATTATTTATTTGAATTACAAGAATTGTTTTAAATTCTAATTTTGAATTGCGCGCCAACTGTGGCCAATCAGTGCGCGGCCCAACCGCAAGCGCAGTAGCAAAATGACGCCAACATTGGCATCACTGCTCGTCTCGTCAGTCGGTACCGGCTCGACCTGCCGTTCACGTCTTTGACTAGTGCTCCCGTACACAATGTAAATTCCAGTTTCATAAACTGAGTTGTGGAGTTTAACCAGATTCTCTCGCCTTCATTCATTGTCTTAGCAGTCGAGAAATAATACTAAATCTAATGGAGTCAGATTTTCAACTAGTGGGAAGCTGCTACAATTGATGGCTATTTAACCATTCTGGTCTTCGCCGCCTTTCACCACGTTATTAACATCAAACATACATGCTGTCTATCGCCGCCAAATTTTCCCTTTTCCCTTTTTTTCGTTGTTCAATTCCTCACAGCCCCTGCAGGAACCCCCCCGCCCTCAACATACACCAAACTCTGCAAGAACCACCCTTGACCCCTCAAAGGCCCGAGACTCCAGACCACAAACTCCCCTGATTCCTTGCCAACACAATCTCATCTTCTCTTTCTAACTGAAGCACCCACATAAAAACTTTTTATGTTTGAACGTCTCAAATCTATTGAAACTAATTGAAAATTTTCAAAGTTTCAGTAGAAAGAATTTTTATGATCACAATTCTTGGTGTCTAAACATTTTTTCAGTTCAAAAAGAAGTTCGGATTCGTTCAATTTTCAATATTCCGTGGTAGAAACTGTTTCATTTTTTATGTTTTCCAGCTTAAATCACTTTCTACTTTCAACGTTTTTTATAATAATCCAATTGAAAATTTCAAATTTATTTATTTAAATTTATTCATAATTTTCCACTTTGTACGAAGAAAATGACCATGAATTTATTTTTTGAGCTTAGAAAAATTAATGGAATCAATGTTGATGTTATATTATAATTTTTCATGTATGATAATGAATAAAAATTCTATAATTATCGCAGAAGATTTGACTTCCAAACGTTAAATTCAGCTTTCAATTTGAAATTATCAAATTTTAGTCAGCTCGAATTGAAAATATAATTTAATTTAATATATTTTGTTGAAAGGTTGTCTCTGGAGAAAGTGTATCTAATATTCTTTTTGAAAAATTCAATTTTTCGGTTGAAAATTCGTTTTTCAAAATTAAAAATTAATTTTGCTAACTAAAAATGTAACTATTCCATTTTTCGTTAAAAATTGATCTTTTTTAGCTGCAAACTCTTCATTTTTACTAGAAAATCGGTGTTCTTCGTTAAAAAGTCCTTTTTTCGAAAATTCATCATTTCAGTTGAAAATTTATTGCTTTGGTTCAAAATTGACCTACTTTGTTTAGAATCCGCGTATTATGTTAAAAGTTTATCTTTTTCAGTAGTAAATTAATATTTTTGGTTGAACATTTATTCTGTTGGTTGAAAATGCATTTCTTTGGTTGAAAATTTAATTTTTCTGATAAAAATTGGCCTATTTTATTAAAAATTAATTTTTCAACTTAGAATTTAATTATTCCATTTTTTTGTTGAGGATTCATATTATTGGCCGATAATTCATTTCACCTGTTGAGAAAAATATTTTGTTTAAAATTTATGTCGTTTGTTAAAACTTCATCTTTTTTGAGGAAAATTCATCTTTTCGGTTGAAAATTCATTTCTTTTATTAGTTTGCTTTAGTTGTAAATTCATGTATTTTGTTGAGAATTCTTCCCCTTTTAAGGAAAATTAGTCTTTTCTTCTATTTTCTTCTATAATGATTCAAAATTTTAGTTTGAAAATCTTTTTTGTTGAAAGTTTAACTATTTTCATGAAAATTCATTTCTTTGGTTGAAAATTTAATTTTTCTGATGAAAACTCGCTTTTTTTAATTGAAAATTATTTTTTTTTACTAATAATTAAATTATTCCATTTTTTTGTTGAAGATTTATCTTTTTGGTGGTTAATTTATTTCTTTTGTTGAAGATTCAACTTTTGTGTTTAAAAAATATTTTTTTTCGTTGAAATTTCATCTTTCTTTGGTGGAAAATTCATCTTTACGGTTGAAAATTCATTTTCTCGGTTAGTTTATTTATTCATATTCTTCTTGAAAAATCCATTCTTTTGGTAGAAAATTTGTTTTCTACAATTAATAATTAATTCACGTAACTAAAAATATAACTATTCCATATTTTGTTAAAAATGTATCTTTTTCAGTTGAAAATTCTTCCTTTTTGATAGAAAATTAATCTTCTTCTTTAAAAAGCATTTTTCTTTTGAAAATTCATTGCTTTGATTCAAAATTGACCTGTTTTTGTCAAAAATCCATTGAAGATTCATCTTTTTGCAATAAAGATTTTGTTGCAGAATCATTTGTATTAATAACAGTCAACCTTTCTTGGTGGAAAATCAACTTATCTAATTGAAATTTTATCTTTTTGATTGAAAATTTATTTTTTTGGTCAGAAATGTAACTGTTTTCTTGAAAAGTCGTTTTTTTTTACTGAAAATGAATATTTAATCATGAATCTAACTAGTCTTTTTTGTTGTTGAAGATTCATGTATTTTGTTAATAGTTCTTTTCTTTTTGTAGAAAATTAGTCTTCATGGTTAAAAATTCTTTTTTTGGTTAAAAATTTATCTTTCCGGTTGAAAAATCACTCTTGTGGTTGAGAATTTTATCATTCAATTTTTTTGTTGAAAAGTCATCATTTTAGACAACTATCAAATTTTTTTCTAAAATATTATTCTTTTCGCTACCTTAAATGATATTATATTCAGAACATGCGTTATAATCGAATTTCAAACAAATAAAAAAAAATGTACTCATATAAATAGAGTTATTTTTGTATTAATATGACAAAAAATTTATTCCTTAAAAAAATATGCGGACAAACAATAATTATTCTGTAAGTTTGAACAATATTTATTGAAATATTCAAGATTCTATAGATAATTCTCCCATCATTTAGTCTAGTTTCTGTAATAGCAAATATTACAAATTTTTATTCTTGATCAAATATCCTCCTTTTTATCAGCATAATTTGTTCCAGGATTAGACATTTTAAGAATATCTCTAATTTGACTGTAGTATCATAGTTCAAATAAAATTCTTATCTTATATAATTCTTCGGTGATAAAGTAACCCTGGCCTTCTAATATTTTCGAAACATTTTGACAAGAAAAAATTTACTACTTATTCATGAAAATAATAAAATTAAACTTTTTTTTATCAATTTTAAGAATGTCAGGAAAATATATTTGCATAATTTGAAAAACTCAAAGGAAGGAATGTTGTTAAATTCACACACTTAATTAGGAATTCTATACATGAAAAAACTGACAAAATTTTTAGATTTATTGATGTGAAATTATATTGAAAAAAGGAATTTTCAACAAAATAGTTGAATTTTCGATCAAATTGATGAATCTTTGATGAATTTTCGATCAATAACTGTTAATTTAAACAAAAAATTAAAATTTTCAACGAAAAAGTTGAATTTTCAATCAATAAAGAAGAAGAATCTCATCCAAAATGTTGAGTTATTAAGTCATGAAGAGAAATTTCTAGAAAAAAGTTTAGTTCAGACTAAAAAATACGAGTTTTCAACAAGATAAGTGAATTTTTAACTGAAAAATATCAGTATTCTCGAAAATATGAAATGCCTTCATTTTAATTAAAAAAAATTATTTTCAACCAAAAAAAAACGTTTTTCCAAGAAAATGTTGTAAATTTTTAACAAAAGAAATAAACTTTTGACTAAAATTATGCACCTTGAATAAAAAAAATAAATTTCTAAACAAATGTGAATTTTGAACCCAGAAGATGAATTTTCTACCAATAAAACCAAATTTTCAACAAAATAGTTGAATTTTCACTGAAATTATTTTCGACTGAAGTCAAGAATCTTCAGCCAGAAAAATGAATTTTTAACAAAGTAATTCAAGTTTTAACCAAGTAGTTGACTTTTCAACTGAAAAAGTTAAATTTTCAACTAAAATGAAGAATTTTCAACTGGAATACATAAATCTTCAATTAAAGGAAAAATTATTTTCCAATAAAAAACGATTTTCAACGATACGGTTAAGTTTTCAAGGAGCCAAACAAATCATTCGATCGAATAAGTTAAATTTCTAATTCAAAATGGCGAAATTCAAACAGAAAATTCAATTTTCAAACAAAAAATAACTTTTTAATAAAATCGTTAGATTTCCTACATACTGGATTAGCTTTTCACCAAAATGTTGAATTTTCAACTAAAATCGTCATTTTTCAACGAGAAAGATTAATTTTCTACTGGAAAGGCGAATTTTCATCAAAATACATTAATTTCAACTGAAAAAAATATAGACCACAAGCTAATTGCTTGGATTACATAAATTAGTTCCGATTATCCTGATAACAAATGGATTACAAGTGGATCACCAGAGTGGTTGCCCCCTCGGCTTCCCTGAATTTGTTTTCTATTCCATGCTTTTATCAAAATCTCTTCACTTATCTAAGTTCTTCAAATATTGTTAAACCATCATAATGATATACTAGTATAAATTTACATTTGTGCTTATCTTACTCTTTAAAGCTATCTTAAATCAACGTGCCACTGAATTACACTTCAGAAAGTACTGCTCCGTTTTCTTTTGAAAATTGGACTTCTGGTCGAAATGGGTTTGTTTTAATCATAGAAAACTATATTTAAATAATCAGAGAATTGTAAAAATTTGTTATACGTGGCTCGCATAGAGCGAGTTTCTTTTATTGGTGAATTTAAATCACTCTCGCAGACGACGTTAATTCATTCAGCATGCAACCATATTAAAATTATAATAACTGGCAATTAGACCTGCGAGTAAGAGAGAGAGAGAGGAATGGGTACTCCGTGAAGTGACGTCAGCAGTGACGTCAGCAAGGCAGCAGGGCGAGTAGAGGCGGGAGTCGCGAGTAGAGCGCCCTCGAAACTCGACGCGCGCATCTCCCTCCATCGATTTTCTATCCACTCCGCTCGACTCCCACGCAACGCCTACGCAGCTGACCCGTTAAAAGGTCGCGCACGGGCCCAGAACGAGAGAAGTGTTCGGGAGCTGGTAGCGAGAGCTCTCACACTAAACCTTGCAGCTGGAAACCAGTCATAGGTCTTCACGAGCAAGCCACTGCTGTGAACAACCACCCGAACCCAAAATTTTCAGATCTCTCTCGATCTTCAGGAGAACCCAGCTGGAAATCAGCCAGAGGCCGCCTGAACACGCATCTCCGTCACCCTCTTCTGAGGATGGAACAAGACTTCGACAAATAAGAACCCTGACTCACTGTAAAATCATGATCGAATAAAGAATACGAATAAAAATCAAACAAAGCATAATTTTTTCTAGTTACCTGAACCCCCCCCCCCCCCTCTTTTGTTCCGCTAACGGGCTAGCTGGCATACCAGCCGGCCCGTTTTTGCTGACACAGCTGGTATAACAGCCATTTCAGCCGACATACTGCCTAACTTCATCCCTTCCCCACTTAATAACGGATTGAATCTCCTCCAATCAAATTCTTTACAGTATAAAATCGAAATCTAATACACCCGCATAACTCGCTATCTGTTTCCATCTCAGGAGATAGATATATCAATCGCTCTTTCCACCTCCCTTGAATTTATCTTCTCACTCCCTCCTCTTGTACTCTAGATCACTTTTCCAAGCTGCTATTTCTTTCTATCCTACAAAATAGACACATCATTCCCCCTTTCCACCTCCCTCGACATTTATCCTCTCACTTTCTCCTCTGGTACTCTCCAGGTCACTCTTCCATCTTCTATCTCTTTCTGTCCTATGAGATAGACACATCACACCCTTCTCCTTCGAAATCTATCAATCATGCATCCATCCTTTACAAAAATATCAAAATTTCCTCTCACTCCCTCCCATAGTTCCCCTACCTCTCCTGTCTCTTATTATCCAATGAGATAACTCCACACTTGTTCTCAGTAGATAAAAATCTCTCATCGCTGACGATTCTTCTTCTTACTGCTTCCAACTAATCCCATCCAACAAAAAGGAGCATATCAAATTGCACAATTCTTAAAGTTTTAATTTAAACCTGTTTTTCATCTGAAAAGATTATCTTTAAAAAAAAAATTAATTGTCGAAAAAATTAATGAATTTTCAACAAAAAAATATCACTATTCAACAAAAAATTGAATAATTAAATTTTCAGTAATAAAAATTAATTTTAAACTATAGAGAAGAATTTTCTACCAAAACAATGGCACATTCAACTGGATTAGTTATGTTTTCAATCAGAAAAATTAATTTTCACTAATAATAAAGAAATGCAACCAAAGAAATATATTTTCAACGAAAAAAAAGTTCAAATTTAAAATAAAAGAGAAGTAAATTTTCAGTTGAAAGCCATAATTTTCGACCGAAAATAGAAACGAATCTTCAATCACATAGTTCAATTTTCAACCGAAGTGACGAATTTTCATCTGGAACAGTTGAATTTAAAAAAAAAATTATTTTTCAACTAGAAAGATAAATTTCCAACCAAGTAGATTAATTTTCTACCAAAAAAATGAATTTTCAAAAAAAAAGGCAAAAATTATCAATGAGACAAAAAAATTCAAACAAAAAAGTTTGTTTCCAATCAAAAATTAAAAAGTTACATTGTCAATTAAAAAAATTAATTTCCGACTGAAAATAAAAACGTATTTTCGAAAGAATAGTTTAATTTTCAAACAAAGTTATGAATGTTCAAGTAGAATAATAGATTTTTAAACCAAAGAATTAGTTTCTAACTCAAAATTTGAAGTAAAAATATTGAGATTTCAATAAAATAGATGAATTTTCAACCATGAAGATTGAATTTCTACATAAAAACATAAATTATTGTCAAGGGATATGACTATTAAACGAAATAGTCAATTTTTTCCTGAAAAAAAATTATTATAAACTGATAATGGAATAGTTTCATTTTCAGTTAAGATGATCAATTTTCAAACAAAACGGAAAATTTTTCAACACAATAGTTGGTTCCATATACAAAACAGATCATTATCGAAAAAAAAGATCTGCATTTCTAAACAAAGAAGATAAATTAGCAAATAAACGGCTGGATTTAAAAAAAAAAAATTTGCACAAAACAGCTACATTTGGAAGTAAATCGTTGCACTTTCAAGAAGACACTAATTTTCAACGAAAAAGTTTCATTTTACCAAATTGTCGAATTTTCAATTAAATGGTCGAAATTTTGAACAAGAAATGTTAAACTGAAATCTAAAACTAATTTTTTTTAAAAAAACTCTGTTTTTTTTAAAAAAAAAAAAAAATTTGTTGGTTGTCATTTGAATTCTTTTGTTGGAGATTTGTCTTTCAGATTGAAAATGTACCTATTATGCTCAGAATTATTTTATTCTCAAATACATTTTTAACTGCAAATTTAATTATTTCATTTGTGGTCAAAAATTAAATTTTCTGGTTGAAAATTCCACTGATTGGTTGAAATTGTCACTCCTTGGTTAAAAATTTACTTTTTTGGTCAAAGTTTCGTTTTAGTTGAGAATGCATATCTTCTCTCAAAGTTTCAACTGTTTTTGTGAAAAAAAATTTTTTTCACTGCAGAAATTGAATATTCCATTTTTGGTCATAAACCTGACTTTCTTGTTAAAACCTCAACTATTTGTTTAAAAATCTAACTTATAGTAAAATAAAATTTGTATTCAAGTAAGTTTACAATCATCTTAAATTAGCATGAAAAGAAGATTGAAAGAAATGCAAAGTAAATTTATCATAACTCTATTATAATAAACACAGTTGATAGAAAAGAAAATGCAAATATAATATTGCCAGTAAGTAATGTATTTATTTCAAAAAGTATTACATCAAAAAACATAATATGAAAATACACATATTTTATGGATGGGAGGGTATTCACAGTAGCACTGTGCCGTAAAAACTCTTTTACGTTACATTATTATTTTCTTTTTTCTATGTGTTGGTATTGTGAGCCAGATCTTTGACCTCTTGAATGATTCGAATGACTCTTTTTGGGCTTATGCTCAGTTTTAGGTTTTTGAGGAGTTTGATAATCTAGGAAAGCACTAGAATATGGTCTCATATCAGTTTGTATTAACTGTGGTTCAAAATCTTCGTAAGGATTTTCCTGAAGTCGAGACTGCGGACTACTTTGACTATGAGAATTGTAAACAGCGTGCTCAGGTGTTTCTGGACGATTAACGGACTCAAATGAATCTGGACGTTGTCCTGAACGTTCTGAAACTGAATCTGAATGCTGACCTGAAAGAAAAGGGGTCATTTAAATTTTTCGAACTTCAACAGGACATTTGAAAATACTTGAGAATTTCGGGGAATGCTTCAGAATACTTGAAAATATTTTAGAATTTATGGGTAGATGTCAAATTGAAGGAAAACTTGAAGTCCCAGTAATATCACATTAACTTAGAAACTCGTGCTGATTTTTTTTTAATTAAGGACACACTTCTTATGATCCTCTACAAAATTGTCAGTTTTTTCTTCCATTTCTGTCCCTATTAACTCTAATTTAATATAAGAACGCCCGAAACGTCATTACCGTACGGCGCGGCGTCCCCGCCTCACTTTGCACAAGGATAAACTGATTTTCTCCTTTTTTTTAGAGAGTAACCTGAAGAACGCTTAACGTACCAAGTTTGCGAACTTCAGATGAACATAAATTTAATGTATGCACATTTTTCAAGTCAAATAAATAATATTTTAAAAGCCTTGAAGTCTGTCCCTCAATTCTTGCCATTTCAGACGTCATTACCGTACGTCTTTTTTCCTAGTAAAATATTGTCGTTACAGTTGAGTAATGAATACAGAAATATTAGGTGTATCGTTTAATACAAGATTTTATAAAATTGAGCATTCCGTTACTTGCTTGGCGGAGTTTTCTTTCATAAGTAGATCACTTTTTAAAATTAAAATCTGTTTTTTTTCAAACATAGAAAAAGGTTAAACCTTAACATTTTTCCCGCATCATTATCGTACGGTACAATAGAACAGCGCACGACTGATTATGTGCACGCGCGCATGGAATCATTATTATTCCTTATTTTCATAAATGCCCCTTTTGGATTAAAAATTTTTACATATAAAAAGATCAATTTCCGTTATGAAATATTTAATTCCTAATAATAATATGATTGCCACTGTATTTGCTAAAATTTGCTTACAATTTGACAATTACTCTTATATAAGCATATATTCTTTTTTAAAGCAAATCACAGAATATTTTTTATACATCTTTTTCAATCTTCTCAATCGAGAAAAGTATAAAGAATGGAAAAAAGAAATAAAAAAACGTGTTTTCAACAAAGTAGTTCAATTTTCAACCAAAGACTGATATTTTCAAGTAAAATTATGAATATTCAATTTAAAAAATTAATTTTTAACAAGGAAGTTCAACTTTCAACCAAGAAGTTAGATTTTTAAACAAAAAAGATCCTAACCTTACAATGACAAACAGTTCGATTCGACCAAAAAATACAAATTGTCAACGAAATATATGATTGAATTTTCAACCAGAAAGTATGAATTTTCAACAAAGAAGAATTTTTTTTCGACCAAAAAACGGATTTTCCACCAAGAATAGGATAGTTGAATTTTTAGTTGGAAAAATTAATTTTCAACCGAATAAAAACAAATTTTCAAAAAAATAGTGGAATATTTAATAAATAAACAAAAAATTTAACAAAAGGGTTGAACTTTCAATCAATTCGTCAAATCAAAAAATTTGTATTGTTGCTTTAAAAATTCACATCTTTGGGCAAATTTTCATCTTTTCTGGTTAAGAATACAAATTTTTTGATTGAAAATTCATTTGTATTGCTTTAAAAAATAGATTAATATTGATATTGGTAGTATTAGTAGAAAATATTTGGTTGAATGATGATGTCTTTTATTGAAAATTCATTTTTTCATTGGTTAAAAATTCGTTTTATTTGGGCCAAGAATTAATTTTTTCAAACTGAAATTTAACTATTCTATTTTTTGCTTGAAAGTTGATATTTTTAATTGGAAATTCATCTAGTTTAATGACAATTATTTCTTTTTAGTAGAAAAATGATCTTTTTTGTTGAAAATTCATATTTTTTGTTGAAAATTAATTTTTTTCTGGAAAATTTAACTATTCCATTTTGGGTTGAAGATTTAGCCTTCAATAGTCGAAAATAAACTTTTTCGTTCAAATTAATTTGTTGGGTTTAAAATTGAATAAGTTTTGTAGAAAAATAAAAAAATTGGTGCAAGATTAAACTATTTGGTTGAAATTAAACTTTTCTGTTAAAAATTAATATTTTTGGTTTAAAATTCAATTATTTGGTGAGAAAATTCAACTAATTGGCAAAAAAATTAAATATTAACTTTAAATTCAGCTATTTGGTATAAAATTAACTTTTTTCGATGAAAATTCTTCTTTTTGGTAGAAAAATAATTCGATTGGTTGCAAATTCATCCTTTTTGGTTAAAAATTCAACAATTTAGTATAAAATTAAACTATTTGGTTGAAAAAAACTTTTTGTTCAAAAATCATATTTTTGGTTGAAAATTTAATTATTTTGGTAGAAAATTCCAGTAATTGGCAAAAATTTTTAATATTTACTTCATAATTTGACTATTTGGTACCAAAATAACCTTTTTTGTTGCCAATTAATTTTTTTTTCGTTAAAAAGTAATTTTTGGCTGAAAATTTAACGATTCCATTTTTGGTTGAAACATCCTTCATTAGTTGAAAATTCAACTATTTTGATGAGGATTCTCCTTTTTTGTTAAAAAATTAATCTTATCGGCTGAAAATTCATTCTTTTTGGATAAAAATTCAACACTTTGGTAAAAATGGTACTTATTCCATCTTTTCTTGAAGACAAATTTTTTTCAGATAAAAATTCGACTATTTGGTTAAAAACTCATCTATTTTGTTAGAAATGTGTCTTTTGGTTAAAAATTAATCTTCTTGATTGAAAATTTTTCTTTTATTCTAGCAAAGTCATCTTTCTTGGTTAAAAATTCTTAAAATTGATTCAACAATTAGAATTTTGATTAGGAAATTGTTTGTTTTTTCAGAAAATTATCTTATTTTCCTTCAAAAGTTAATCTTCTTGTCCACTCTTCATGTTCAAAGTTTAAATATATTGTTGTGAACTAAACTCTTTTGTCAAAGTCATATTTTTTGGTCGGAAAGTTTGGAAATTTCGGATGAGATGCATGATGATTGATGAAGTGGATTTCGTCGCAAAGTCATAAAATCGTATTAAAATCTTCAGAAACCCGAGAAATATCTCAAAGTATGTAATAATATTTCGCACTATTTCGTTAGAAATCGGAATATTTCGGAATACTTGGAAATATTTGAAAATGTTCATAAGTGATTAAGAATATTCACGATATTAAGAATACTGATACCTGCACTTAGCTCTGGAGCTTGCTTATTCAATCTTTCAAAATGTTCAGCTAACCAACCAAGATTTGGACTGCCATGCTGAGCCACCGTATTGCGAGCATTTTCGACCAACCAATCGGAACCTTGCCCTGTGTAACCTAGGTTGTTGTGATGAATCTGATTATTTTGAATCATACTTATAGGCGGAGCACCATGAAAAGGATCCATGACGTAAGGATATCCAGTCGACCAATCGATATTTGCTTGCATTGGGTATCCTCCTTGGTGTTGAATATGATTGCCTTGGATCGTACTCATAGTCGGATCAACATGAAAAGGAGCCATGCCGTGAGGATATCCAGTCGACCAATCGATATTTGCTTGTCCTAGGAATTGTTCTTGTTGATGTTGAATCAGATTGCCTTGGTTCATGCTCGTAGACGAAGGACCATGAAAAGGAGCCCCACCGTAGTATGTTTGTCCAGTCGACCAATCAATATTTCCTTGCCCTGTGAATTGTTCTTGTTGGTGTTCCATCTGATTGTCTTGGTTCATGCCCCTGGACGAAGCAGCTCGAGAAGGAGCACTATTCTTTTTCTTCATTTTATTCCAAATTTGTGCTACGCCTGTAAAAAGACAAATACACAAAAAATATATATACAAAATTCATCATATCTGGTCGGAATGAACTTATAGATATTGACCTTTTGAACGTGTTCTTGGAGGAGGTTCTTGATGAAGACGTTCCTGCAAATCAAGAGCCTCATGCTGCATTTCAGATTCAGTACGCATCTGAATTGGATGCGAAGTTGTTCTGGTGGCTCTGGAAGTGGCAAGTGCATGTACATCGTCTCTCACTTTGTTAGACCTCGTATTGATTCTCACCGTACTTGATGCCTCTTTCGTGAAAAGACGAACATAGAAAAATATATGTAAAACTCATCACATCAGAAACAAATGATCCAGATGTTGGCTCAGAATTTACATGAGCAACGTATTAGAAAGGAATTATGATTATGATACTCACCAGTTTCGTTGAAGAAAATCATGTAGATGAGCACAAGAGCACTGAAGAATAGCCTCATTTTCTCTTTACGTAAATCAAACTTATTCGTGGAGAATTTCGTACAGGGAAACTTACGATTTTTCTGGAATGGGCTCAGTAATATATACTCTGCATGTTTGCAGATAACGTAAAGAAAACTATGTGGGAGCTATTCACATTTCGTAACATTTTGTTTATTTTTCTTGATATGTTCCTTAATCTTCAAAGATAACGATATGCTACCCGGAGATTCAATGTGTCACAACTGCGTTACAATTTGGAGATTAACAATGTCATCAACAATATTTGACAATATCATGTCATTCTGATGACAGCAGTAATTACAGCTATGATGGTTAGCGTTTGCTTCCGAAATATTTTTTCAAATAATATAACTAGAAATTGTAAAAAGAAACTTCAATTTAGAGTGATAGTGATTAAATCCTCTATTGTCATCATAGAGAACAGAAAATCACGAAATTTGATGGTCCTTCACAAAATCACTAAACACAAAATAATTCCTGTAACTCTATTCGTGATGGAAAAATCTGTTTTTGGTGGTGTGAACCACCGTCACAATTGATCAGATTAGTTTTGTCAGTATTGCTGACAAGTAACTCATTTTGTCACAATAAGCTAAATGAGTTTTAGATGATTCATTGCCGTATTGCAACACCAACACCTGCCCCTAATTACAAATATAGATAATAAATATAAAAAAATGTAAATCAAGAGTGAATACTTTCGGGATCACAAAACACCACGACCCTACAGTAATAACTAAAAAATCAAAACTCTGTTTTATATCCTCATCTCCACAGTAACATTCAACAACCCTTGAGAGCTAGCCCTATCACATTTAACGAGCCAGGTGTCAGCTACCTTCAACTAAAACCGCCAAAAAAGATTCTAATTGAAAGGAATCACCCCAGACGACTTTTCAAGACTCTTGTTAATATATTTATCACCACAGTAATTTTTCACATCCCCTGTGAACTACCCCTATCATATTTAACGAACTAAGACAGAGCTGCCTTAAACTAAAACCGCCATAAAATTTTGAAATAAGAAATAATGATCTCAGAAAACCTTTCAAGATTTTAGTTAATGTATATATCCCCACATTTATATATTAAGAAATCCATAGAAACTACCCCTATCCACATTTAACGGACAAAGTCCTAGCTGCCCTGAATTAAAGGAGCGAAAGAAATTTTTAATGAAACTAGAGTATTGAAAGTTGTGGGTGGTGATTATTTTTTATTCTATTTGCGGTTCCATTTTAAGGTAGCTGATACTTGAATCGTTGAATGTGATAGGGGTAGTTTCTAGGGGTTGTGGAATACCAAGATGAGAATAGATATATCTGCTGGGGTAGATATATATATATAATTAAAAACAAAGTTAAACAACCACCGCAGGGTACCACTAAGAGCAACTGCCATCTTGAAAAAATGTCAATGGCCCCCAGTAGAACCGCGGTAAAATACACCTATGGCCACGTCTCACATCCGTGAGATGGGTGGTCACAGGGCACGACGAAATCACAACGACAGGCCGGCGAAACCCTCGTGTGTCTTGAGGACACGAAGCGACCCAAGGATGACAGCTTTCTGCATCCATCTCGCAAGAGCCTTGGCATATTTTTGGCACGCGGGTATGGCTTTAAGGTTACGAACCAGCGATAATTTCACACCTCCGAGAGCACCTATCACAAGAACAATTACTCGTACCGAATATTTTGGGTACAGTCGACGCAGCTCTCTTTTAAGGTCTTGATATCTCTCCTCTTTTTCTTTCTCCTTTGCAGTGATGTTGTATTCGGATGGAGCCGAGAATTCGATCACGAATATAGTTCGTTTCTCGAAGTCTTGGAGAACAATGTCAGGCCTCGAGTGCGCAACGGAGACTGCTGCCCGAAAATCGTAGTTCCAGAAAATCTGGCACTTCTCGTTTCGGACAATTGACTCTATATCCCTTGGAGCGTTCGGCAGGGCAGGGTCGCGACCAACACCGTAAGAGCGACAAAGGTGGTAATAAAGTACTCTTAGGGCCGCATTATGTCTATAGATATACGTTGTTCCTGCGTGGGTCGGACACCCCGATAGTATATGTTCTAGGTACTCAGCGTGTGCATGACACGCTCTGCACCTATCACTGGGAACTTCTTGACATAAAATGCGGGCGCGGTATGCTAAGGTGGAGATTACACCGTCCTGGCATGCGAAAATAAAGCCCTCTGTACCTGAATTGAGCCCTGATGATTTGAGGAAAGCAAAAGTTTGCTCCTTCGACAAGGACTGTTTTTCTACATTTCTGTGAAAGTTTCCGTGCATTTGCTTGTCGAGTAGCTCTTGGTGAAATTTTCCAACCTCTGCTTTCTTTACTTCGGCTTTTAGACGTGAAGCATCTAGATGGAGTAATGCACTTTCCTCACTTCTGATGTTAAAATTCAGGCCAAGGGTCTCGGCAGCTTGCTCCGCGGCTTTGTAAAGGAACGCCCCTTCGCCAATCATCTCGTGGTTTCTGACCATCTTTAGGAGAGGATCTCTGCCATTCGCAACGATGTAAGCTGTACTCAAAACAATTCGGTTATGAAGACACTGGAGATTCAGAAGTCCGCGTCCGCCTTGCTGGCGTGAAATGTATAATCGCGGAACTGACGAATTGATATGCAAGCTTTTATGCATATGCATGATCTTACGCGTGGTGACATCAAGGGCCTTAAGCTCGTTCTTCGTCCATTGAACCACCCCAAACGAGTAGAGTAGAACCGGGACGGCAAGCATGTTAGTCGCAGATACCTTGTTCAACGCCGACAGATTGGAAGACCAAATCTGTCGAAGAAGATGCTTGTATCTGCTTCGGAGAGACTCCTTCACTGATGTTACGTCCTGAATGCGGCTTTGAGGCACGCCCAGGTATGTATAGGTCTCTCCAGTGTTAAGATGTCTAATAACACTTATATCCACAAGCTCAGGGTCCTTGGGAACGCCAGTAATCTTTCCTTTCTTCAAATGAATTTTGGCACACTTGTCCAAACCGAAGTCCATCCCAATCTCTCCTGTGTAGTTCTTGACGATATTTAAAGCAGTTTAAAGTTTGCTTTTACCAGCGGCATAGATCTTCAGGTCATCCATATAGAATACATGAGTGACCTTATGCTCACGCTGATTAGTGTCGCCACAGAGGTATCCAGGAGAATTTCGTAGTGCAAGAGATAGAGGCAAAAGTGTGATGCAAAAAAGCAAAGGGCTCATACTATCCCCTTGAAAGACGCCCCTCTGGAAGGTGACGTTGTTCGTCGTCAGACGATAATTCCTAGATGAGATGGTAAATCTAGTTTTCCAAAGAGGCATCAATCTCTCTATGCATCTCACTATGTGTGGATGTACCTTCAAGCTTTCCAACAGACAGATGATAAGTCTATGAGAGGTTGAATCAAAAGCTTTCCGGTAGTCAATCCAGGCCATTGACAGGACGCGCTGATGGACTGTAGCGTCTTTACAGACACACCTGTCAATCAGCAGGTTCTCTCGACAGCCTGCTACACCTTTTTTCGAGCCACGTTGTTCGTACATCTCTCGCCATACAGGCTCAATTCGTCGAACAATCCTGTTGTTTAGGATAGCTGTAAAAATCTTATACAGTGTGTTCAAACAAGTTATTGGCCTGTAATTCTCTGGTTTGGACAAGTCGCCTTTTTCGGTAGGAGTATAGTGCGTCCTAACACTAGCCACTGCGGAATGGGCATCTCCGACTTTAAATATGAGGTGAATATGCGGGCCAAATGTTGGTGTGTAGAAGTAAACTTCTTCCACCAAAAGTTCTTGATACAATCTGGTCCAGCACCGGAAAAGTTCTTCGTGCCTCTAAGTGCTTTTTTCACCTCTTCGGCAGTGACTGATGGGCACTCCTCCTCAGATTTTATGAGGCTGTCGCAAAACTCCTTGAAGCGGATGATATTGTCAGTATCTTCCTTCAACTCTAGTGTTTTCGGGATCTTGTACACCTCTCTCCAAAAAGTCTCTACCTCCTTGGGCTTGGGAGGATTTTTTACAAAAACAGGGGGATCACTGAAGAGGCGCGATGGGTCAGCGAGAAACTGTTGATTCTCTCTGATCCATCTCTCCCTCTTCTGTATCCTCCTCCTTGCGTCAGATAACAGCCTTATTTTGTCAACAATATGTTGCTTGATTGTCAGCAGCTTTGACTTGTTTAGTGTGTGATTCAAGGTCCTTAGTTCTTGGGCGAACTTTCGAACCCTTTCCGTGAACGGTCTACCAGATGTTATGTAGTCAATCACACATTGAACACGGGACGCATTCTGTCTTGCCCATCCAATTTTCTTGTTCAGTTGATGCAAGCGTCTTCTTGTCTTTTGATCCATCGTCGGTTTGAGCCTTCGATTTGAATCAGCCAAAGCTCTCGCAGCACCATAAACTGAGCAATTGATGGTCCAGAGGTCGGACTCTTGCGAGATATCTCCACAAAGGGAGGCATCCATTTCAGCCAGATCTTGGGGCTTAAGAGGAACCTGCATGTTGATGTTCCTCCTTGTACTGAAATTGCCATCATCTTCAAGAAGGTGCCTACTTTCTGCGGTTGGTCTTAATGTCGTTTGATCTTCGTCTGCAGCTTGTTCAAGCAGCGGTTGAGGAAGCGCTCCGCGTACATATCCATTTTTGCGGAGGTAGTCGGCTTGATTTCGCAAAGACTGATGCGAAACGTGTTGAAGCTCTGGGTGTTTCTGGCACCACAGAGTATGCATACGCGCCATAAAGCCTCCACGAACAGGGATAATACTGGCATCGTAGCAGTCTAACACATCATTCTTAAGTTGATCCGTCCACTCAATGTGGGCGTTTCGCCGGTTCGTCGTTGTGTTTCCATCTAAATTATTTTCAGCACCCCGAACTCTAGGATGATCGGCATTGTTTGCCGATCCATTGTCGGGTGCTCTGCGCGTTCGATCGTTTTGAACCGCATCTACAACATTTTGGTGGTTTTTTGGTTTCATTGTTGTTCCCACGAGCAGCTAGGGAAAGGGTTCGTCCATCCTTGTAGAGCCCCGCGTGCAAGGATAAGGCTATTACTCTGAGACATCGCCCGATATCCCAGGGTCACCGTTAAAGACACCTCACCCAGGTGCCATGCAGCTTTCGGCACGGTTCGCACACCTTCGCTTAGGGGTTATTCCTTCGGGACCATCCCTGAACAATTGTCCGCGACTGCTTATTAATTATTGTACCCATATTCAGCAGAAACCCTTGGTACGGGGACCCTCTATCCGCAACCCGAGGACGCGTTCGGTGGCTTTGTCATAAGCCCTTCGGTTCTATTCCAAGGGAATCGAAACCGAAACCGAATGGTTCCCGTACCGGGAATCGAACCCGAGCCTCCTGGGTGAAAGCCAGGTATCCAGGTATATATATATATATATATACCCCAGGGTACTATCTAGGTAGTTCCTTCTGGGCGAGTAAGTTATTTCAAGGGGAATTTTCGCCTGACAGGGGTTGTTTTTCGAAAATTGATTTCCACAATCTTGGAGAGCCCAAAAAAGCCAAAGATTCTGGCGCTGTTCATTTTTTTCTCAATTTTTCAAATTTTATGTGGCGGAGGCGCTGGCTGCCAGTATCTCCACACGAAATTCTGGTTTTTTGAGAAGGATAAAAGAACCTATAAATCGAGATTGGTGCCCGATAAAGACCCCTAAAAAAGCCCAAAATGCTAATACAAGTACTTGGGTGGTTCTTATTTATAGTTGGTGGATTTTGTTCTTCGAATTTCTCTACTCTCATCCCCCAGTTTTGTTTGAATGCCAAAAAAAAAAAATCTTCAAATTTGAGTAAAATCGGTTAATATTTAGGGGTGGCGCAGAGACCATGAAGTTTCCCATTGATTTAACATGGGAAAAAGTCAGCTTTTTGTAGATGTGGATGGAAAAGGAAAGATTGAAAGAAACGAATGAAATCATGATAGAAGTAATGGGGATGTGTGAAGAAGAGCAGGAGAAGAGGGTGGAGGAAATGAGGAAAAGAATTAGACAGGAGATGGCGGAACTTAGGAAAGAAATGAAGAAATGGGAAGTAGTCAGGGGAAAGCTAGAGAAAGGGATACAGATGTTGGAGCAAAGGCTAGAAAAGAAGGAAACCCCTAACAAAAAGGCAGATGAGTTGGAAGGTAGAATAAAAAAAATGAAAGCTCAAACCGTGAGTTTAGAGGTGGGGAGAGTGGAAATACGGAGAAGGAAAGGCTGAGAAAAATAGAATGAAGAATAGAAAAGAAAGAGAGGGAAGAAAGAAAGAGAAACATAGTGATAAAGGGTCTAACATTAGAGGGGAAGGAGCTGATGGAAGGAGTGGAAGAAGTACTGAAAAGGATTGCTGCTAAGGTAGAGATAGCGGAAATGCGAAGTGTAGGAAGGGAAGCGCGAAGAGGTGAGAGAATGGTACATGTGATGCCAAAAGAATGGGAACATAAGAGGGAAGTGATGACAAAGAAGAGGGTGTTATATGGAAGCTCAGAGAGAATAGAGGATGATTTTACATGGGTAAAGGAACATGCAGTACAAGTTAAGTAAAATAGCGGAAGGGGAAAGAAAAAAGGGAAAAAGAACATGGGTTCAGTATGGAAGAATACAGTTAGAAGTTGACTGGTGGAATTGGGTCGAGGACAGGGAAGAGTTAGTAAAAAATTGAGGTATCGGAAAACTAGGAGAGAAAGAAACGGGAGGTAAAGAAATAAGAAATAGTGAGAAACAAAAAGATACGAGAAACGAAAGTAGGGAAGATTGGAGGACATGCTACTGGAATATAGCAGGTTCAGAAAGAAAGGATAGGGAGTTTATGAGAAATTTGACACAATGAGATGTTGTAGTAATGATGAAGACGTGGCTAGATGAAAAGGGATGGGAAAGAGTTAGGGGAAGATTACCAACAGGTTACAAATGGCAGGTTCAAAATGCAAAGAGGAAGAATAAAAAGGGCAGAGCAATAGAAGGAATGGTGATGGGAGTAAGAAACGAATGTATAACAGAGAATGATGAAAAAGAGTTGAAAGAACAGAAAGAAGGATTAATAGTAGACTGTTTTATCGGGGAGGTGAAAAAAAGAAGTTGTGGAGAAAAAGATAGAGCCACCGAATCAGACAGGGTTTAGAAAAGCGATGGGGGTAATGGACAATTTATATGTTCTGAACTACTTAGTAAATAAGAGGATTAAAACGGAGAAAGGGGCAATCATAGCAGTTTTCGTGGACTTGAAGGCGGCAGTTGACTCATTAGACCGAGGCGAGATAGAAAAAGTTATGGTGAAAAAGGGGATACGAGAGGAATTAATCAAGAGAGTATCGGAGATTTTTAGAGAGAAAAAAACCAAGGTAAAGGTTGGAGAGCAAGTAGGAGATAGTTTCGGGTTGGTGGGAGGGGTAAGGCAAGGATGTCCGATGAGCCGACTTTTATTTAATATATTAATAGCAGAAGAACAAATTTTGAAGGAACAAAAGAAGAAGAACAAATTAAGAGAAAAGGGTGGGGAGGAGTTAAGATAGGGAATGAAAAGATATATACACTGGCATACGCAGACGATATAGTGTTGATGACAGAGGAAGAAGAAGTGATGGCGGGCTTAATTACAGAACTAGAGTAATACTTGGATGGCAAAAAGTTGAATTCAAATGTAGAAAAGACAATGATAATGAGGCTTAGAAAAGGAGGAGGAAGAAAGAAAGAATGGACGGGGAGATGAAAGGGGAAAAAATTAGAAGAAGTAAAAGAGTTTAAGTATTTGGGCTATACCTTGCAAGCAAATGGAGATCATAGAGCTCATATTAGGGAAAGGATAAGAGGAGCAGCAGGAGTAATAAAACATATATGGGGAATAGGAAAAAGGTTTAAAAAAAATTGGAGAAGGAGAATGTGGTTATTTGATATGCTGTTGTGGCCGGTATTAGGTTATGGAGCAGACATATGGGGATGGAAAGAAAGGAAGAAGATTGGAAGTTTAAAAGAGAGGTATATAAGGTGTACGCTAGGGATAGACTGGAGGACGCCGGGATATATGGTGAGAGAAGAGGCGCAAAGGGATAAATTGAGTACTAGATCGGGAAAGAGGGCATGGAATTTTGAGACGAAGCTGAGGAAGGGAAAGGGAGGGGAGTTAGCGAGAAAGTGTTTGATGGAGGTAGAAGAAAGGAGAAGGAGGGCTATTGAATGAACGAGATGAGAGGAAGAAAGGAGGAAGTTCTTCAAGGCTAGAGATATCGAAGACGAGACTGGAGTCAACTATGAAGAAGTGGAAAAAAGGGAGAGAGAAAGAAAATTAATAGAAAGATGAGGGGTAATTGAGAAATCAAAATATAATATATGGTATGAGATGATAAAGAAGGAAGGAGTGCCAAAGTATTTAGAAAAGGGATGGGAAGAGTGATGGACCAGAATAACAAGATTTAGCTTAGGAAACGAGTTAAGGGCAAGTACGTATGGGAAGGATGTAGTAAAGGATTGGAAGATGAAGGAAGCCGGCAAGAGAGTGTGGTAAAGATTGAATAATTTCGGAAATATATTTTCAAAAATTGTACAAAAACTTTGTTTTTGCGACTATTTTCCTGAAATTTAGAGAATGAAAATAAATCGCAATGTTAATGCTTATTATAGCCTTTTATTATAATTTCTTAACTCTAAAATTATGACCATACTTTGCATAAATGGATTTCTCATTTTATTAAATTGTTAAAAATGTGACGTAAGACCGAAGGTGAGAGACGTTTTTTTTTTTAATAAAAAGAGTTTATCAAATAAAATAAAGTTGGGGAAGATATGATTGCTTCATATTAATTTGATGTAATTCTTATTCACTCAATGACAAGGCAATGCAAGGATTAGAGTGAATCTTAAGTGACGAGGAAATGAAAATCTCAGGAAGAAATGGCGCAATTGTTTGATATTTACAGAGTTTTTGTGACAAACTTGAAATGATTGCGTTATTATAGCCAGGAGGAAAAATCCACATCTGCTAATTATTTATGAGTGAATAAGTAATGAAATAAGCTGAAATAATAATAAAATAAATAAAAAAATAAAAATTATATTTCTAATTTAGAAAGCAGGACAAATTTTCACTAGTTATTTAAACTAGTCAAATTAGAGGACTTTTCCGCCAAGAAAGATGTATTTGCAATAAAGAAAAAAAGGGATTTTTAATCAAAAAGTACGCATTTTCAACAGAGCAGTTAAAAATTTTAAAACAAGATTACATTTTGAAAAAATCTTCAAATAATTGCCTTTAAATCTTCCAGATTCTTATTTGGCAATTTTGTAAATATTTGTAAATCTCCGACAATCTTTTTATATATTTTTTAAAAATTAGTTTGTCAAATAAGAAATTATTTCAAATTTTCTCGTTATCTGAAAAATATTACTTATTGTCACAAATCATTTTAGAATTCATAAAAAGCCTAAAAATTTTCAAAAATCTATATTTATTGAAAATGTCTTTTAATATTTCTAAATTTCAAATTACTTTCAAATTTTTTGGAAACTTTCAAGATTTTGCTAACACAATATAATTTATAAACTTATCGCATACAACGTTTTTCATTTTTCAGGATGGGACAATATTTTAGAAAAACTTTGATGCAACTTATTTTGACAGATACTTGGAAGTTTTCAAAAAATTTAAAGAATAATTAAAAATTTGAAAATATTTCTAAAAATTTAAAGAATGATTGAAAATTCATCTCTCTTATTAAATTTTTTTTTTTACAAATGAAACTATTTGTCTGACAATTAATCTGTTCTAATTGAGGATTTAAGAATTTTCTCAAAAATTCGTCTTTTTTAATGAATAAGTCTTTTATTTAAAATTAAAATCTTTTTTGATTGCAATATCAACTATTTTATTTTTCGTTAAAAATTGATCTTTTGCAATATTCATCCATTTTGTCGAAAATTAATCTTGTTTTTTTTTAAATTTCAACTATTCTATTAAAAATTCGGACTTTTGTATTGGAAATCCCTCTTTTTCGAATTGAAAAAGCATTTTTTTACGGAAAAGTCTTATAACTTAACGAATTTGAATTTCTAGTACAAAATTTTCTCAATTTTCTAAATAAGAAATATAATTTGGATGTTTTTCAAGCTGTGTTTTTTTATTTATTTAATCATGACTATCAGACGTGGATTTTTTTTAGGCTATAACGCAAAAAATTTTCAATTTGTAACAGAAACTCTATGAATATCAAACATGTATGCCTCTATCTCTATGCCTATAATTGATAAACTTTTGACAGACACATTTTTTGAATTTTGCAGGATTTCAGAAATGTTTGAAAAACTTCTACTTATTTTGAAGGACATATGGTTTTTATTGTAAATTTTCTCCAAATTTTAAAAAGAAAAGCTCTTTGAGAATTCTGATAGGTTTCATAAATTCGAATGATTTTCTATTTTGGAAAACTGATTGTTTGATATTATTCGAACAGATTTTCAAATATGACAAAAAATCACCAAAATTAGAAAGAAGATAATCTTCAAGATTGGCATTTGGAAGCTTTGAAAAATAATTAAAAAAAGAATAAAAAATTGACAAATATTTCAAGACATTTAGAACAAAATGTAGATGTTGGAAAATTTTCAGGCCCTTGAAGTATTCTTAAGGGATTCGTGATAATAAGAAACTTTTTAAAATTCCGGGGAAAATGTTAAATAATTTCTCATTTTCACAAACTAATTTTGAGAGAATGTATAAAAATATCGTCAAAGATTTAAAAAGAATTTCAAAATTGCCAAAGAAGAATCTTGAGGATTTGAAGAAAATATTTTCAGTTTTGCAGAATTTAAAAAAAGTGGTGAGCAAATTCGAATAATTTAAAATAATATTTAGAACCTGTGAAAAAGTTTAAAAAGATTTCAAACCATTTTTTGAGAAGTGTGAAAGATTTTAACAAATTTTTTTTATTTGGAAAGATTCTCAAAATCTCATGAATAATATGAGTATAAAAACTCTCCTATTTTAAGAGAAGTTTACAATCGTAGAATTCCCAGAAAAAAGTCCTATTTGAAATTATTTTTTTAAAAAGTTCTTAGAATAATTTGATTTTGGGGGCTTATAAAGTCAAATGAATGAATTTTGTATAGAAACCTCATAAATCGTTACTTACAGAATTGATTCAGTTTAATCAAAAGATACCCGACGTCACGACAAATTTTAATTTTTTTAATTCCTGCTATTTTAATTGAAATTTGTGGAATTTTAGGATGTTCAAGTTGAAATTTGAAGAAAATTTTAAGTACAAATTGAAGGCCCTTACACAAGTTTAACTTCAATTGAATAGCTTTTTATTTTGATAGTGACCACGCGTGAGAAATCATGCCAAATATATACTCATTTCGCTTTCGCCTGATTAAGAAAATCGACTTTTTTTAACGTTTTTTTATCAATCTATGGCACAAAACAACACTTTTTTCCTTGCTGATATTCTCTCATACGTTAAGACATTATTCAGTCACAGGCGTATGAAAAATATATTTTTCATCAATCTCCACTGCCCTAAAAGTCAAAATTTTCAAGTTATGATGGCAGAGAGCTTTTTCTTTTCTTAACCCACACTGTTAGAAAAATCTGTATGAGATTTTATATACATGTGTGTGAAGCAAATATGCACTACCGCTACTGAAATGTAACATACATTGGTGTATTGAATTTAATATACATGTGTATTAAATTTAATATACAGGTCGGTATAGCAGTGTGCATGAAAACTCAAAGTGCCTTCATTTCTTTAAATCTTGTCAAATATTCGCAATTAAATTAATAATCTAGAATTCGTCGACTGAATTGTTATTTATTATGAAAGTGCGACGTACGGGTGGAACTTTTCCAAAAATCCAGTCTAAATAGTAGAAATTGAATGCTGGTACAGTTGATTGTAGGTTATGTATGTTATTTGTTTGCTTAATTGATCTTTTCGACTTAAAATCCAGTCATATTTTTGATTAACTGGAAGAAGGTATCATGTTTTATTATTTAGAGTCGAAAATTCATGTTGAACTTATTTTGAATTTGTGTAAAATGGAATTATCTGATTTTTCTTGTAAGTGATTAACATGAATGTATATGAAATTTAATATACACGCTCTTAATCACGATTTCATATGATTGATATGTTAATTTTAATACACAAGGGTATATTAAATTTAATATTATTTTTAACAGTGCACCTGATTAATTTTTTCAACTCCTGAAATTTTGATCATTATTAGTTTATTCCTTCTTTGATCAAGTGGGTAGAATACTCACTTACTTCTCTTCTTATCAAGAGTACGAAGGATAGAAATTTTGTATTGCCTATTTTTCACCGAAATATAGTGGTTAAAACTCTTGATAATGTTTCCGTTAGAGGAATGATATATTTAGTATCAAATAGTAATTTCATAACTTCTTATGGGCTTGTTGACCAACAACAATTTCCTTTTAAACATTCTGAAATGTTAATGCGACCTTTATCCATAGTGCTTGGAGTTTCTGATTGACACTAATTTGTAAAGGTAGAATTTGGAAAATGGTATGATTTCTGGAAAAAAGAGTCAGTTCCACAGTAGAAACTTTGAATCTACAAATCTCGTTGTATAGTCATCCGAATCAGCAGAGTCGTTTATAGGTTGCTGTCTTCTGTTCAATTATAAATGGTAAAAAAGCTTTAAATGACAATTTTATTCTTAGTGTTCTTGTCTTGTTGGAGGCATTTCATTTTCGGTGAGGTCTTATCAGGATAGGATTACATTTGATGTATAGGACAGCCATAATTAATGACGTAATGCATGCAGTTGTGGTACAGCTCACACTGAAAAAAAAAGTTTTTGAATCAAAAAAAATTTATTTGATTCAAAGAAATGGTCGTACTGAATACGTCCAATCATGTATTTCTTCAATCCAGAAAAATCCTTTAATTGTATGAAAAATAAGAAATTATTGAAGCAAATAAATAATGACTTCAACCTGTGAAATATGATCGAATATAACTTCATTTCTAAGAAATATTTTCTTAATTGTAAGTAATTTCGATCGGATAAAATGAAAGTTTTTTTAATTCAAAGATTTGATTTCTTGTTTCAAAGAAGCGTACTGTAAACTTTAATGAATATTTCCTGGAACCAAAGAAATGACAGTTGACGAGAATAGAAATGGTTTTGGTTCGAAGTAACGCTTAACTGTTTCAAATAAATATTTAGCAGATTCTGTAAAACAATATTCGAGTGTAAGAACGGTATTATTGAATGAAAGAAATATTTCTTTAAATCAAAGAAATATTAATTAAAGACAAAAATATACATTTTAAATCAAATAAATGACTCATTGTTCCAAATGAATGTGCCATGAATGGGAATGAATATTTCTTTGAAATGAGAATATGCGAATTGATGGAAAGAAATATACTTTATAGTCAAGCAAATATTTTATTGGCTCATAAAACTATTTCTTCGCATCAAAATTTTAAGTATTTGAAGCAAAATAATATCCCACTGATTCACACAAATATTTCTTTGGCCTAAACCATGCGCGAGTGCAATAAAGTAGTTCGTACTTTAACTGCAGTACATATTTTCCTGAATGAACAAATGGATTCTTTCAGCTTGAATTATAATTAACATTGTTATTATTATACATATTTAATTTAAACAACTCATATAATTTAAAATCTTGATGAACCTGAAACAGAAAAATTCGATGAAAAATCCACCTCCAGCAGGAATCGAACTTGGGTCCGTCGAGTGTCAAGTCCACAGCGATGACTACGACGCTGTCGCAACATGGAAATTCTAAGGTGGAAAGCCGCATTTAACCCTCACCATAAATGCCAAACAAATATTTCTTCCAATGAAAAATATGGATATTGAATTTAACAACATATTTCTTTGATCTGAAGAAGTATTCAATTGAAACAAAATATGCTAAATTATTAAATGTTTGATTTAAAAAAATAATTACTTCTTTTTGTGGAAATTGTTGATGAAAATTGTTGGCTTTAGGGTCAGGTGAATGGAAACGAATTAAGTTGTTTCAGACGTTTCGGCACACAATGGTGGCCCTCATCAGTGAGTTTTATTAAATCTGTGAAAAGTACATAATATGTTGTAGGTACGCAGGTTTACAATTGGAAGTGTTATTATCTCAGTTGTGGTATTGTAAAAAATTTTAATTTAAAATTTGTATTTGTATTTAATTCTATTAAAAACTTATGTTGAATATTACAGAATTATTAAAACATGGTTCCATTTTAAAGAAGTACAATCGATGAAAAAACAATGACAATGTAGTCTAAATATATATCTATATACCCTAAAAATCTGTACACAAAAAATTTTTTGTTTTCAAAACGTTGACTGAAGACATTGAAATCGAAAATTAATTTTAAAAAACATTCTCCAGTGGCGTATATTTAAATTAAAAAATTGCAATGTAATTTTATTTCTATCTGTTTTTATGATAAATAGCCCTCAACATAATTTTTAGTTCAAGAGAGAAATAATGTTCAGTAAATAATTCATCATATGTTATCATGAGGAATTATGTCTGAGGGACTGAAATTTGGTTCCCTTGTAAATCTCACATTAGTATTAATACGAAATTGTGGGGGGGGGGGACCTTGTAGTTGAATAATTTTAAGAATATTCTCACCGCAGACAAAATTGATGGAAATTTTCAAAATGTAATAAAAATTTTTGTTTTTGAGTCTCTAATTTTGAATTAAAATGTAATAAATTTCTTGTTTCATTTAAAAGTTGTGTCTGTGGAAATAAAATGTTTCATTCTGAATCAAATTGATTAGAAATTATCAAAATTTATTGTAGTTGATAATAATTTATTTATTTATTTTATTTTTATTTTTCAAGTATTCCTCAAAACCATATATTATTCAGAAAAGTGTATTGTCACACACTTTGGTAAACAAATTTTGTAATATTAACATTATCAAAAATGCAGGCAAGAAATAATTACAAATTGTGTATAATGAATAAAATGACAAAAAAGTTGTATTAAGGAATTATTTTAATCGACTATTTCTCCATCGACGTATATTTCATGAAACCTTTGTATTTGAATTTTTTTGTACAGAAAATTATATTTCAAAATTGTTTTAAAAAATTTTATTTCAATTTTATATATGTATCCAAATTTGATGTATGTTGAAAAATTATTTTATTTTTATTTATTTCTTTATTTTTTTTAAATTCATTGGAAGTAAAGTAATAATGTCATTACTAACCTTATGAAAATTTGTACCAGATATTTGGCATGATGACGTAATTATTTTCTCTAGAGGAGAAAAGAAAGATTTTAACGTCAATGTTCAATGAAAACTGAGTGAAAACTGCCGGGTTGGTCATCGATGTACAGGGTTTCATATGCAAGGGGATAGCGGGAGGAAAATATGTTTTTCCCCAGGGTTTGTGTTACAGCTATAAAAGCCAGTTTTTTAGGCGACGGTGGGGTAAGGGGTTTTTTTAAAACAGGAAGGGACAGCAATAAAATTTGAAAGAAATCACTTGTGGAACGATTTTCGTTAAGTGTAGTATTTTTATAATTCTTTTAGCAAGTGATCAGTCTTATATTTGAATATTGTAAATTTCTATTTCAAATTGGAATGAACAATTGCTTTATATTCGGTATTTTCATTAAATTATTGATTTGTATTGTATTATTGAATTTTATGCGTAAATTGAGAAAGTTTGTTGGTTATCAATTTTTTATTTATATTTTATTTATTTATTTTTTGACCGTGTTGAATAAATTCATTCATGTAAAGTAAGATGGAACATTTTTACGCTATTATGATTTGATTTTAAATACAAAAAAGTTTTTTTGGTTTTAAAATTT